>JARWIR010000038.1:4576914-5176914 GCA_029959085.1 Nemophila menziesii | reverse complement strand
AAGCAAAACCAATGTACATGTTAACTTACTATTTAGTTATTCTTTTAGTCTTATAGCTATGTCATCCATGCCAAATAGTGTTATATGAATGCTATTAAGTTTACTCTGCTCATATTTATGTAACTCGACCATTTTACTTATGTTTTAAAAAAATATCTACACAAAACTCCCATTTTTATATCCAAATTGCATGTACCAATGTAAAAATTTTGATTCAAAACTAAGACTTATTATCGAGTCGGTTTGGACAAGCCTATGGGGTCATCACTGATAAATCTCAATTCAACCCTCAGACTAGGTAACGAGTCCAGATGGATAGGCTTAAGGAATCACCACTAGAAATAAAGATCAACCTTAGACGGGTAATGGAATATGGTTGGAAAGGACTAAAGTGTCACCTGGAAAACCTCGATTCAACCACCCAGACAGGTGATAAATTTCAGTTGAATAGGCCTAAGGGTTCACCTCGGTAAACCTTGATTCAACCTCCTAGACAGCTTATTGAGTCCATTTGGATAGCCTAAAAGGCCACCCTTGTAAAACCTCGATTCAACCTCTCTGACGAATTATCAGGTCCAGTTGGATAGGACTAAGGGGACACCCTATTAAAACTTAAATTCAACCTCCCATATGGGTAATCAAGTTCAGTTAGATAGACTTAAGGGGTTACCCTAGTAAAACCTCTATTCAACCTCCCAGCCGAGTTATCGAGTCTAGTTGTATAGACCTAAATGGTCACCCTGGTAAAACCTTAGTTCAACCTCCCAAACAGGTTATTAAGTCATATTGGATAGATATAAAGTATCACCCTGGTAAAACCTCAATTTAACCTCCCAGACATGTTATCGAGTCAAGTCGGATAGACTTAAGGGGTTGTTGGGATTATGTACCCAAGACAATAACTTTTCACTTTTAGGTACAAATTCAAGTAGGTAGTGAGTCATTATGACTAATACCACAGATAATGGTAGTCATTAGAAATGTTATAGTATAGGTCGATTGATGCTTTAAGTAGAAGGACACAACGAGCAGTCAAGATGGTGGCACGCATGTCGTAGGTTTTTTGCTCAAGATACTAACATTATAAATACTTTTCTACCAAGTAATTACTGTTTGACACCCTTGCCTGGAGTTCATGGTGGTTAGTCCTCTTCATGGTCAAGCTAACCGATACATCTGGATATGTATAGAAGAAACTTACATATAATCACTTTTTTGAAAGTGAGTTGTAGCTACTAAAGGATTAAATGATCTAAATTTTGAGTCTATGTGGATGCAATAATCATGTTAAGTAAGTATACTTTGAGTTCGGGTCTATGATGACTCTATATCTTCTGTATGTTGAGTATATTGCTTAACTGATCACGACGTGTGCATATAAAATAGATATTAGGTGATAGAAACTTTATAGTGGGGAACTATTGAAATGCTTCCACAAGTGAGATTCAGTCAAAGCATAGACTAGTCACTCATATGTAGCTTGTCTTCCATGAGCATAGTCCTCTGGAAAGTCATTCTCCCATAAGATTGTGAGATCCATTTGCATCTCTCTTGGAAAAGTATTGTAAATAACTTCTACTTTGTGTCATTTACATATGATATCACCCCAATTAATGATATCTTGAATCAACTTATTCACAACTGCTAGATGTTGTACTAAAGTATGATTAGGTCTCTTCTTATAGCGGAGTGCTTTGATACTGTTCTTTAAAATTTGTTTTTGTCTCGGTGTACTTGTGACTTTTGGTGTATGAACCCTTAATGGTCCATTAGGATTTCTTACGTTCCCGTTGGGCCATTTGTACATTGTCAGTTGGTCAAGCCTTGATGCCCGTGATCCTCGGGATCGTGTCCACGCCATTTTTTCTACATATAGAAAAATTAAGAACCGTCAAAGATCACCACAAATGGATTGAATAATTCAGAACTACAATCTATTTCGAGGAACTCTTTTTATCAACAAAAGGTTTAGGTAACATATCTAGTTAGACTACTTGTCACTAGACTAGGTGGTCAGGGTTCGAATCCCACAACATGCAATTCCATTTTACCAAATTGAAATATATCCAAAAAATTCATGGCCAAAAAAAAATAATCCGGCCCAAAAAATAAATCGGTCCGGCCCTAACCCAAAAGATAATTCGGCCAAAAAAAATCCAAATTAAAGATCGATTCTCGGTCCAAAAAGAATTAGTCAAAAAAAATTCAAAGCCTAGAATTAATAATAAAACAGGTCTAAAATTAAATAAAATAGACTCACATCACATAGAATCAAAAAAAAAAAAGATAATACAATTAGCCGCAAATTAATCCTAGGCCCTAAAAAAAGAAGGCTCAAAAAAATTATTTTCTTTCTACAGAGACACGGAAACTTCTTTTCTTTTTTTTTTCAAAAAAATATATCAACAAAAAAACTTTACTTATGAATTAAATAGTTAGGGTTTTTTGACAAACCTCTTACGCAGCGGATTGAAGATTTCTGATTTCTGAACGTGAACTTAATTACAAGAATTAAGTTCTTTGTTTTTACCACCTAAGTGTCTGAGAATATATTGTTTAAGTGTATGAGGAAAGGATGAAATTGATATATCGGGAGAAAGTTTGTTGTGTTTTTTGTTGGGTTTGGAGAGGAGAAGCAGACTCCTATTTATAGAGGGACAGGAGCATTAGTTTATTAACTGATAATAAACCATCCCTCCACTATCTCCACTCTCTCCATCTCTCTTAGTGGACAAGATACCATTGTAACTTTTTGACTACTTCCCAAGCAGCACGTTCATGTCACCCCATCATGGGTGACATATAATAAAATAATATTCACCTTATCTCTTTAGAACTGATTTGGCATCTAATTAATTTCCATATATCTTTAAAATTTCACACTAAACAAACTAATTAAACCAAATATGCTCTAAAAATAATAATTCATCAAATCAAGATAAGAACTAGTAATTTATCAAAATTTGAAAAAAAATCTATAATTAATTAATCATTAACCCCTAAAATGATGTCTCCAATCTAGAATATTATATCACAAATAGGGAGACATCAATAATCTACCAACAATTAGAAAGTAAGGCTAAAAATTTCAACAATCACCAAACTTAGGGACCAAAAAGCAATAATCAAAAAGTTAGAGTTGATCCGCCACGCGGGTTCAAGCCTCCACAACAATATCTTCCTTAAAAAATGAAACTTCTCAGCTGAAGGGATCGATATCACGGAGAAGCACTATTGGTGGTTGGTAGGGTGTGATAAAATAATGATAATAAAAGATAAGAACTATCACCCTAACCAATCACATTACTCACTGCTAGTATCACATATCGTATGCAAGTCTTAATAGTAAGTAAGATTCGTTCTCATGGACGTAGTGTGTTATAAGTATGGATTATAAGAAAGCGTAGTAAAGAATAGTTCATGGAAAAAAAAGACAGTAAAATAAATATTATATGATTGTGGAGAGAATTATTAAACTAAAACGAATACAAATAAATAAAAGATGTAAGATTAAGATGAGAGATATAGCTCAGGTTTGTGTGTATGCACTTATCCTTCTATTTCTTCTACTAATTATAAGGGTGATTAAATCTCTTAAAGTAAGTAGCCAGGATTCTATATTCCTCCTAACCCCCTTCCAAGTGGACTTAGGTGGCGACCTAAAAATTACCAAGGGACTTGGGTAAAGGGACCCTGCGCAATGATCGGTGGTTAATCTCAAACCCTAGTGACTATCTAGTTAGGCAAGCCCGCCAGGATCACTACCGTACACTAGACGTTTATGTGGTGTTTCAACAATTAGACACCGCTTCCGGGTGACCATACAACTGCTATTAATGGGTAGTCTATACTCGTGCACTAGCAAGAACTACAATCAATACATCAAAGAAAATAAAACAAATATAACGGTTAATAAGCTCAATCGATTTGAAAAGGTTTTTCCCAAACAAACTTAGATAGAAGTAAACAGAATTTGATTATACATATGCAAAACCCAAGCTATGGGAAAATTAGTTCATGATGGAAAAAAATAAACTAAAATAAAGATACATACTGTCAACTTGCTTCTCTTTTTTTCGGTCAGGGAATGATATTTCAACTTGCTTCTCTTGATGTTGCTACTTGATACTAAGGACTAATAATTAGGCAAGGACGTGTTTACAATGATAAGAGGATGTGTTTACAGGTGTTTTCTAACCCTAGGTCGAAATATTGGAGTAGAAGGCAAGTAATTGGAGTCTAAGTACAATTCAAATTTGTTTCCTAAAATATATGACATGATAAACACTGCTAACTGTTTAGGTCATATCTCCTTCGTTACTTGGGCCAAATTTCGCGTACTTTATATCAAAATGACCGCAATGAAAAGATATATCTACCCCTTTAAAGGCTCGTCCAAAATTGCAGCCGATTTAGAGTTATCTTCACTTTAGTATACGTAGTTGCAGAATTGACAACTTATTTGGTAGTTTTTCCTTTCCTAATTTAACTTTGCTTCCTTTTATCTCCTGATTTCTCCTGTATCTTCTTTCCTTAACTCCTTGATATTGATTTGGAATCTAATTATATTCCATAAACCTTAAGAGCTTCACATTAACACACAAATTAAATCAAATATGCTATAAAAGTAATAAATGATCAAATCAAGACATGAATTAAGAATTTATCTAATAACGGGGAAAATCCTTTAACAATTAATCAAATACACCTAAACTGATGTCACAAACCTATATCAATATATCTCAAATATGGAGACATCAACTATCAAGCTAGAGCTTTAGATGCAAAGTCTTTGTTAGAATTTCTAGTTGATTTGATAAATCATAAAGTAAAAATATCTGAAGTCTTGTTACCCATTAAAAAAGTTTATAATAAGTCAACAACTTGATAACTACAAATTTATTTGCTTGGAAAACTGAATATATGGTTGGAATAGATGCCAAAGTATCCATGCATCAATTAAATATTAAGACATAAGCAATGTCAATCCAAAAAAGGCGTCAAATATGCTCTCAAGAAAAGATTTTGATAATTAGAGAAGAAGTTGGGGGTTATTACAAGCATGTCATAAACGTGAGGCAAGTTACATGAATGGATAGAAAACCCAGTGTTAGTGGAAAAATCTAATGGAAGTTGTAGAATGTGTGTGGGCTTCACAAATATTTATAGAATTTGTCCAAAAGATTATTGTCTCTACCTAAAGTAGATAGATTAGTGGATCAAACGTCAAGATATCAATTTTTAAAAATTTATGGATGAATTCAAGGGGTATAATAGAATAAGGCGAGGATAAAACTGCATTTGTAATTGAACAAGGTCTATATTGTTATCTAGTAATGCATCTTGGCCTTAAGAATATCAATGCCACCTACCAACGAATGGTTAATAAAGTATTCAAAACTCAAACTGGGAGAAATATGAAGGTTTATGTTGATGATATGTTAGTAAAAAATAATTCTGTTGAAGAACATTTATCCGACTTAAAGGAGTCTTTCAAAGTAATGTGAGAAGTGGTTATGAGATTAAATTTGGAACATGTGATTTTGGAGTGTCTTTGGGAACATTATTATGATTAATGGGGAGTCAAAGAGTAATTGATGTGAATATATATAAAGTGCAAACAATTCTAGACATGGTTCCTCCGTAATCAATAGAGGAAGTTCAGTCATTAACTGGAGAATTAGTTGTGTTGAGTCGATTTATGTCAAAGTTTGTTGAAAAATGCACACTCTTCTTTAAGACATCACGTAAACCTAAGTTTCCGTTTGGACATAATAATGTCAAGTAGCCTTAGAAGGTTTGAACGAATATTTAGAGGATGTTCCAACATTAGATAAAGCAGTTAGAGGGGATCAATTGACTATTTATTCCAACCAACCAGTCAAGAATCTATGGCCATAGTGCTAATTAGAGAGGATGGGTGAAAGTAAAACCCGATATACTATATCATGAAGAGGTTGCCAGGGCAAGAGACCAAGTATAAACACATTGAAAGAATAAATCTGCCTTTAATATTTTCCACGTGAAAGTTAGAACTCTACTTTAAAGCCCATTCGGTAAAAAAAATTATGGTGTACCAGTAAACATTTTATCGATCACAGTTGTGTATCTCTCTATTAACCTTTTCGAGGCTTCCACTAAGTAGCAGAGGCATTCTGAAACCATACACTATGTCGAGCCAAAGGGAGGTGCACTCCCTATGGCACTTTGATACTCAACATTAGCATAATGCTAGTGGGTATTCTTATAATCCAAGGAGATATGGAGGTTTTTAGACTATATAATGACTACAATCATTTTAAGAGAGAGATAAAATATACCCATATTGGCAGTTGAATGGAGTATTTATAGATGTCGTGGGTATACACACTTGGCTCTCATGGTGCGTAGTACTAAGCAGGCATAGAAGCATATCTTAGGTTGTTGTGGGGCCTGAGATGTAACTGAATCTTGTTGTCTAGTAATAAACTACCTTTGGATACGGTCATGTACAAATTTGCTCCTGCTACATATCTATCCTCGCATGAGTTTGATATTCCTCTACCACCGACAAATACGAATCACCACCGACATGATAGACATATCTATGGTCACGGTCATTTAGACTTTCTTATGGTTGATCTAGTAACAACGCTTTATTTTTCCATTATCGATACCCCTTTGACTCTGTGTGATTGATATCGTGTATTCGGATATGATACAGAGGACTTCATTTGCCTCTTTTTATGGTTTTATCCGATACATGATCTAATATACTTTTGATGTTGGATCACTTTACTTCGTATGCAAATTTTGGTAATGGTATCACAAATGCTGAGAGCATATAAGTATTGACGGTTGGCCCTCTAGGTGATTTGAAATATATGACGATAAAAGTGGGATGTTGATACTTAAAATCGAGATTGTATACTTCCCTTGTGCTGATATTATATCGGTCTTTTGAATAGTTTCCTTCATATGTGAATGTTGACATTAAATTCTTAGGCACCTCCATGAGCCTGTCAGCATCTAAGGTTGGTTGTTTGCGTACCTTTGTGCCAAACACTCAAGGTTGGTCTTAATATCTTTCATGTCGATAGGTTAACCGGTCATAGATACGTCAGTGCTATCGGTCTTGTAAGAAGTCTATTTTTTATTCACCTTTGAAGGTATGTCAGTGTCTGAGCCTGAACTTTTAAACTCTTTCTGTCATGTATGCCAGCTCTGGGACCAACCCTAGACTCATGCCAACACTAGATATTAGACTTGTTTTTTTCATATTCTCTTATCTCTCCACTAGAACCATGATTTTGGCATGTATTTAGTGATATAAGCTTATATTAGGACTGTTTGCCGATACTTGAGGCCGATCTTCTATTATTTATACATTGAGGCACAACAATGTTTGGATGGTTCATCTTGTGTCGATGACCCCTTGAGATGATTCATCCAAGTGTCTGACATCATAATTGCCTGGGGGTTGTGAATACTATGCCGATTTTCCTTGGCTCTTTTTTTTCATGACACGTGGCTTTTCGCATCCACTTGCATTGAATGCTCTTTGCTTGTTTTAGATGTTCCTTTCCACTATCACTCGGATTACAATGAGTCTCCCGCTACCAATCGAGGAGCGTTAAGATTACAAAATGTGTGAGATTATGCATTTCATAGCTCTTCGCATTCCTTTGGATAAGTACGAGCATAAATAGCGGAACATACCTACGAGCAACACCCATCCTGAGTAACCACAACTTGGTAACCTGTCGATAAAAACCGGATACAAATAAGTGAATTGTTCCACAAAAGTTAAATATCCCCTTTATAACATTCGGAATCGACCCTTTCCAAATTATCCTTCTAGAGCGAATTGATGACCACGTCCGCCCTATTCTTCTAGCTCGTGGCTCTACAATTACTACTAGCCAAACTCTCTGACTCACTATCATGTCTTTAACTACTTTACGAAACAATGGGTTGGCGGGCCTATAAAATTCCAAACTAATATAAATAGGGTGTTTAGAATGTTCCCACGCATTTGATACATCACTCGTTGCATATTTAATAAATATATGTGTGGGTAATAGACAACGATTACAGGCTCACCATAAATACATCATCATCACCGACCTCTTGATCAAACTCACACTCACTGTATTGTTCCCTTGGAGTACACACAACTTGGCTCGCCAATAGTACTTCATGTCTGTTTTCTAAACAATGTTCCATCCTCTGTGATACACAAAGTGATATGGAGGCTTAAACCCCACGAAATTATTCCCTTTCCTGATCGGAGGTTCATCTGAAGGGAGGGTAGTTATTACATCCTGACATGTTTCAGATATGTCCACCATAAGTTGTACTCCCTGAGACGTCGTCGTCACACCATCCCTCATGCAAACTTCTATTAACCCCTCTGGTCATGCTACCTCTATACCAACCAAAATTGTTCCTTTTCTTTCCACAACTATCGTCCATGTACCCTGATTTATTGGCCCAAGCCCGTTCTACTTTTTGTTAGGTGACTCCAATCCCACTTGTAGTGGTGAAACTTCAAATTCACGTACTTTATCTTTTTATGCAACTAAAAATTTTGGCGATGTTATGACATGGTGCCCCGATGAATTCCCATATACCCCTTACTTATCCACGACTTCTATGGTAATTTTTAACTTATGATGCCTCTCAACCGGAGCTAGAAGACTATCATTTCCTATCTCGTTGGTACTATTCATCTCTTCCCCTAGTCGAATTGTCATAGTACCACTCTCAAGGCTTCAAATCTAGTTCTCCTTCAACGATAAATTCTTCTAAACTTTATGTCAACGAAAGCGGTCCTTTTCCATTACCCGGATTTCTCCTTTTACATAGTCATCCACTCTCTATATATCGGTATTTAGGTCTTTTATGGTTTTTAAGAGTGAATAAATATTTTAGTAATATCTTCGTGCAAGGTAAATAGTTATGTTATAGTATAAATATATGAAACATAAAGTACTCAATTTACCGGAATTTGCTTTTTTTAGTTGTAGTTGGTCAATAGGGAGAAAGTTTCAAGCTCTTAAGAAGCAAGAAGATCCTTATTTTTATGTTTTAAGTGGCTGTCAACGTTTTGACTACATGAAAAGTGCAAAATTTGCATGAAAAGTGCAAAATTTAAAACCCATTACGTCTCTTAAAGACTAAATCATCAAATGAAGATTCTGGAACATTCTACACTCTCACACAAAATTCCTATATAAACACACCAATCGATAACCCCACAGTCCATCTTAATTCTTTTCTTTAGCTTTCCCATATATAAAATTTTTCTTCACAAATTTAATTAAATTGTTGACCATTATATTCTATAATGGCTGGTAAAGGTGAAGGCCCTGCAATTGGGATTGATCTTGGTACAACATACTCTTGTGTTGGTGTTTGGCAACACGATCGCGTTGAGATCATAGCTAATGATCAAGGAAACCGAACAACACCGTCTTATGTCGGTTTTACCGACACCGAACGTCTCATCGGCGATGCTGCTAAGAACCAGGTGGCGATGAACCCTATCAACACTGTCTTTGGTAAGCCTTACTTTTTAAACGTTTGATTTAGATTATATATATCTATATATATCATACTCCTTGTTTTGTTTAGTAATTAAATAATATATTTATGTATCAAATTCATTGAATAAACAAATAATAGTATGAGACGTAATTTCACATTGTCATTATTTAACGATTGAGTTATGCATATGTTAAAATTATACAGTAGATCTTGTGCATTGTAATCCTGGTTATCAAATCCTGATAGGTATTTAAGACTTAGTTTAATTCATAAGCTAGTAAATATAAGCTCTACGTAATGCTTTCTCTAATGTAGTGAAGATTTCATTGTTTTTAATAAATTTATTTTCTAAGGTTCGTCGTTTTCTATCACGATTCCTTATAATTCACGATTTCCAAAACTAATATTCTAATATCGTATATGATTCATGATTCGACAACCATTAATGTAAAAACTATTTATAAACATCTGGAGATCGTAATCTAAAGGGTTTTTAGATCATTAGTAGCTAGTAAACCTAAATCCTGAATAGGATTTTCTATTTTTATAGTTAACCAATTCGAATTGTACTATAACTAATTGTTGATATAATTGTTGATTACAGATGCAAAGAGGTTGATTGGTAGGAGATTCAGTGATGCCTCAGTCCAAGCTGACATGAAGCATTGGCCATTTAAGGTCAACGCTGGACCAGGTGACAAGCCCATGATTATAGTCAACTACAAATCTGAGGAGAAACAATTCTCAGCAGAAGAGATTTCATCAATGGTGCTCGTCAAGATGAAAGAGATTGCAGAAGCTTTCCTTGGTTCAACAGTGAAAAACGCTGTTGTAACAGTTCCAGCTTACTTTAATGATTCACAGCGTCAAGCTACTAAAGATGCTGGTGTTATTTCTGGTCTCAATGTTATGAGAATCATTAATGAACCTACAGCTGCTGCTATTGCTTATGGTCTTGACAAAAAAGCTACTAGTGTTGGTGAAAAGAATGTTCTTATTTTCGATCTTGGTGGTGGTACTTTTGATGTATCATTACTTACAATCGAAGAAGGTATTTTTGAGGTAAAAGCTACTGCTGGTGATACTCATCTTGGTGGTGAGGATTTTGATAACAGAATGGTGAATCACTTTGTTCAAGAATTTAAACGGAAAAACAAAAAGGACATTACCGGAAATCCACGTGCGCTTAGAAGGTTAAGAACTTCTTGCGAAAGGGCGAAAAGGACACTTTCCTCTACTGCACAAACTACAATCGAGATTGATAGTTTATACGAAGGGATCGATTTTTACTCCACGATTACCCGAGCAAGATTCGAGGAGTTGAACATGGATTTGTTTAGAAAGTGTATGGAGCCGGTTGAAAAGTGTTTGAGAGACGCTAAGATGGATAAAAGCACGATCCATGATGTTGTACTTGTAGGTGGGTCGACCCGTATTCCGAAAGTTCAGAGTCTATTGCAAGATTTCTTCAATGGGAAGGAGCTTTGCAAGAGTATTAACCCTGATGAAGCAGTAGCTTATGGTGCAGCTGTACAAGCTGCTATTTTAAGCGGTGAAGGGAATGAGAAAGTACAAGACTTGCTTTTACTTGATGTTACTCCTTTATCTCTTGGTTTAGAAACAGCTGGAGGTGTAATGACTGTTTTAATTCAACGAAACACGACAATTCCGTGTAAGAAGGAGCAAGTTTTCTCGACATACTCGGATAACCAACCGGGTGTGTTGATCCAAGTTTACGAGGGTGAAAGGACGAGAACTCGTGATAACAATTTATTAGGGAAATTCGAGCTTTCCGGTATTCCACCAGCTCCTCGTGGGGTCCCACAAATCACTGTTTGTTTCGATATTGACGCGAATGGTATATTAAACGTCTCAGCCGAGGATAAAACAACTGGACAGAAGAATAAGATCACTATTACTAACGATAAGGGAAGGTTATCGAAAGAAGAGATTGAAAAAATGGTTCAAGAAGCGGAGAAATATAAATCGGAGGATGAGGAGCATAAGAAGAAAGTGGAAGCAAAGAATGCTTTGGAGAACTATGCTTATAATATGAGGAATACTATTAAGGATGAGAAGATTGCTTCTAAGCTTTCACCGGATGATAAGAATAAGATTGATGATGCGATTGAGACAGCTATTAATTGGTTAGATGCGAATCAGTTAGCAGAAGTTGAGGAGTTTGAGGATAAGATGAAGGAACTTGAAGGGATTTGTAATCCAATTATTGCAAAGATGTATCAAGGTGGTGCTCCTCCTGATATGGCGGGTGGAATGGATGATGATGCTCCTCCGGCTGCTGGTGGTGCTGGTCCTAAGATTGAGGAAGTTGATTAAACGAATTATTTTATTTCCCTTTTTTGCTGGTTTTTTGTTTGCTGATGTTTTTATTCTTCTTAAAGTATTTTTTATTAGTTTGTATTGAAATTTTTTTGTTTTAGGACTATTTTGTCATGTTCTTGTTATTGCAACTTTGGCCAGTAGTTGCCTTTATTCTTGTCAATTTTTGTGGTTTCATTCTACATATTTGTGCTCTTCAACATTGTGAGATAGTCTGACATACAGCCAATATTATAATCAATGCGAAGCTTAAGAAAGGAACTGAAATAGCTAAAAGCACTATGTGGAGGAGACAAGGGTACTTACAATTGGCAAACATCTAGGAGTATTTAGGAGTTTTCTTAGTCCCTAAGTAAACAATTGTAGGAAAGCATTTTGAGATAGAAAGTAACCTAGCTAGAGAGAGAGAAGTTGAGTATTCTACTTAAAATCTTCTCTCTAAATTCTTTTTCCTTTCAATTACTTTAATTGAATTCGACTGATTTGGTTTGATACTTCAAATCAGTAAGCGATCTTTGCACGCATCTTGATTGGGAAACCAAGCAAAAGTAAGATAGTTAGGTAACAACAAAAAATGGAGGGATGTGGCTTTGCTTGAATCGCAGGAAACATCATGGCTCTTGATAATTGGCAGCCATGCATGGATGAATACAAAATGCATACAAATGAATCGATTCAACAAAATGCATGTACGTGATCTCCTAACTTGGCTTACATATCTTTACTTAATGTTATGCATCTGTGTAAACAGAAAACACAATCCAATCCATCCACATTTAGAAGCCTTATTAAAGATGAATGACATGCCTCTGGTGGATACTGAACAATTTCAAGACAAGATACACAGTGCATATTATTCGCTGGTTGCACGGGTCAACTGGTACGAAACTAGTCATGGCAGCAAACGTCAGAAATATTATTGCAATCTAGCTATTGGAGAACTAAGGGGGAAAGTAGGAGGTTGGAAATTGGCTTCAACTTGTTCCAGATATATATAAGCAACTTGGATGACAAGTGTTCTATCCAGGGTCAGTATTAAGATTTTAGGGGTCTAAGACCATTTTTGGAAAAAAGGCCCGTATAAAAAAAATTCCACTTCAGACGGTTGTCTTTTGAGTTGTGACCCCAAAATAATACCAATAATACAGCTGATTTAGGGCCCGTTTGGAAGTGCTTATTTTGGTGTAAAAAAGCGCTTTTAGAATAAAATTTGAAATTTAAAAAAATTATTAAAAATAATTTTGGAATCTAAAATTATTTTAAGTGCTTTTTTTAAGAAGCACCTATATGGTGCTTCTCAAAAAAGTGCTTTTCAAAGTCAAAAAAACTTTTAAAATGCTAAAAGCACTTTTAAGTGCTTCTCCAAAAAAGCACTTCCAAACGGGCACTTAAAGTTCCTTAAGTTTAACCAGTTGGGATTAGCTCACTGGCCAAAACCTTGGTCTTCCAATCTAATGGTACAGGTTCGAACCGAGTCAATGACTCCGAGTCCAAAGTGGCTCTCCTATGTAACAAAAAAAAAAAAATTCCTTAAGTTTAAACTTGAAAGTTGAAACAATAAGTACATATATATAATCTAAATTCATATCATTCAATATATTACCCATGACGTGACGTGATTCGATTGAATATAAATCGTTAATCAAATCAAAAAAAAAATTGACGATTTATAATTTATGATTTTCGTATATCTATTATTTACTTGAATTGGGTATTGTTCTATTTTGTACTTACTACGTTCCTAGTTCTTTGATCATGTGTTAGGAGACTTATTAATTGAGTTTTCTTGAAAAAAAAGACTTAACTGCTGATCTACTTTGCATTTGTGTGAGATTGTTCTACTCGACAGAAGAGAGTTTTCACATTGTAAAATGGGTATCATTCAAAACCATTTGCCAACTATAGGATTAACGAGAGGAGTTTCTAAGCATAGTTAGTATTTCGTTTTCTCCTAAAAAGATTGGTTGAGATCCTAGAATCCCGACTAATGCTAATTTACCCGATTCACCCTTCTTCGTAATCTTAATGATTGATTTTTCTTTGTTGTGTGTTATTAACTTTTGCATATCTTTTGTGAGACCCATTAATCTACACTTGTGTATATCTGGAGCGATGTATGCAAGTTGTTGCTTGTATTCATCGAGTCTAATTAAATTTATACATTTTCAAAAAGTAGTAGTTTATTAACTTATTATCGTCCTTGCTTTCCTACACTTAACGTAGTGGTCTCTCACTCGGCAAAATAGGACAATTAATTCTCGTGGATACAATACTCAACTTACTCTTTATTACTTGGACCAACTCATACACTTGTGGTTAGATACTCTTTCGAGGATGTAAATCAACTGGCACACGAGGGGATACTAAACATTGATGCTTATTTGATGTTATTAAATTATCCAAATCATTAAAAATGACCTCCACGTGTTATATAATATGCTCAAAGTGAGTTTTCATTTTGCATTTTGGTCCCTTGGTCTATAGAAAGCAAGCGATGAAATGTTTAAATCTGGAAGGCATGTTGTATTAGTAAGAGTATTTCTCTACCGCGATATCAAAAAATGTTTAGTCACGTCCTTTTACAACGATTTGCTTTTGCAATTGTTCTGTTGCACATCAAGCAGCGGGACAAATTGTTGAATCCATTGTAGATTGTAGTTGCATAGTTTCAATACAAATTTTTTTAGCAAATCAGAAAGGTGTGGCACCGATCTAAATTAAAGTTGTATACTTGAACTAGGGCTGCTCACGGGTCGGTTAACCGACCCGTACCCGTAGGGGTAAACCCAATACCCAACCCAACATCTCGGTTTTGTATTTGTTTAACCCATTAACTATTTTTATTATTATTAATTACGCGGGTTGGGTCATGGAGGGTGGGGTCGGTTTAGGGTCGGTTCGGTTTTTTGTTATACTTGTAAATTAATAAACTGAAAAATTAAAAAACATACTTTCATTAAAAACTTTCCAAAAATAGAAACTACCTAATTTAGAAACTTCCTAAATATAGTAACCTCCTCAAAATAGTGGGGGTTCTTACATAGTTCTTAGTTTCCCATCAGACTTAATAACTTACAAATTACAATTACATGACATTGAATTGAATCAAACACTACAAATTAGTAAATTACAATACATCATTACAATTTACATCACATTCCAAACTTGAGAACTTGTAAGTTGTAACCTAACTTGTGCAAAATAAACAAATTGTACAACTTTGGGTGCAACAGTTGTAGTAAATCCAATCAAGTTTCCAAAAACAGTCCAAAAACCACCTTCCAAGTTCCTTATAACCTGCAAATTTGCGAAAGTAGGATAAAAGAATGAAATCAGTTTGTTTTTTCCTCAGAAAATTCTCATCATTGGCTACAAATATATGGCCTCAAATATGAAATATTCATTGGCTTTTAAACCTTAGGGACCTTTTTAGGGACAAGGGACTAATATTATAACTCACAAGAAACACCAATCAACCCATCTTTTATGCCAACTCTACCAATATTCCAAACTAAATAATTCACACTCATAATTCAAAACTTAATCATTGATGAAAGTTTATACTAATTGGGAGATGCATTATAAAAGTGGGTTGAATATCAATGTTTCCAAGTAAGTTATTAAATTTCAGGTATATACCTTAGGTTATTGGTTTCTAACTTGTTAAAGATGAGTCTTGCGAGGACTCACTTAACTCGTCTAAGCCAAAATAACCTGCCAAATGTCACAAAACAACAAAAGATCAATTAGTATGTAAAATTAACTAGTCAACAAAAGTCAAAAACCAAGTATTCATAAAGTATTTACCTAACTCAGCCTCCAAATCTTCCACTTACATCTTAGATGATGTAAGATTAATAGGAAGAGATGTTTTCAACCAATTTTGAGTGCAAATAAGTGCCTCAACAGTTTTTGGTGAAAGGGAACTTCTAAATTGATCAAGCACCCTTCCACTTGTACTAAAGGCAGATTCAGAGGCTACTGTGGACACAGGTATGGCTAAAATATGTTTTGCCCTTTCAGATAAGTATTTGAATCTAGAGGCATTATTTTTCCACCAAAGTAGAATGTCAAACTCAGAATTCATCTCCTCAACTTCTTCATTTAAATACCTTTGAAGTTCATTACCTTTAGCTACTTGTTTTTCTTTCATAAATGATTGAAATCTGCCACCCAAAACAGTTGATTGAGAACTAGCAGCCACTCCACTACTAGAAGTAGGAGCAGCTGCTTTTGAATGTTGGGAAAACAATCTGTCCATTACATCTTTCACTCTTACAAGCAAATCAGTTGATTCACTTGGGGTATACATAAAATTAAAGTAACAAGTGAGATACTGCATTTTTTTTCTAGGATCCAAAGCTACTGCAACATACAAGAGTATGTTAATACTCTTAATCCCCCAATATTTTTGAAACTTTGCTTTCATTTTCTCAGCCATTTCTTTCAAGACTTCATCATCTGATTTACATAACTCCTCAATCTTTTCCCATATTATAACTATTTCATCAAAGAATAGATTTGTAGTAACAAAAAGTGTACCACTGAATTTTTTAGTATAGTTATAAAATAACCTCAGAAACTCTACAAAAGAAGCTGCATTTTGCCAATCAACAAAATTAGGAGGTGGTCTATCAGTGTCCTCGACAAAGAACAGTTTGTAGTTGTCATCATGATCCTTCATTGTAGAAAAAACAGTTTCAAATTTCATAGCACTTTCAAGTATTTTATAAGTGGAATTCCATCGCGTAGCAACATCAAGGCACAAAAGCGCCTTTGACTCAATAGAACAAGTAGTCATTGCCTCTTTAAATGTAAGAGCACGAGATGGAGAAGATCTAACGTATCTAACAGCCTCCCTTATATTCTTAATAGAAGAATCCAATTCTATCATTCCTTCTCTTACAATTAAATTTAAGATATGCGCACAATATCTAACATGTAAGAACTCGTGATTTAATATAGCCTTTGGTTCATGACCATTTGATTTCACCAAGTATTTTATAGTAACTGTATTAGAAGATGCATTATCCACTGTTAAACACATATAAGATTCCAACTCCCACTCTTTAAGAATAGATTCCACATATTTCCCAATAGTTTCACCTTTGTGATCCTCCACCATACAAAATCCAATAATTTTTTTTGTAACTTCCATTCATCATCAATAAAATGAGCAGTTAAACACATGTAATTAAGATTTTGATTTGAATTCCAAGTATCAGTTGTCATACTTATACTTAAACCTTTCATCAATTTCTTTAACTTAGCCTTTTCTTCCGCGTAAATTGACATACACCTCCTCATAAAAGTCATTCTAGAAGGTATTTTAACAAATTTGGGTTGCATTACATTACAAAACCGCTTAAATCCAATGCCCTCCACAAATCTGAAGGATAATTCATCAATAATAACCATCTTAGCTAAAGCTTTAGTACAAGCTTCCACTGAAAATGTGTATGGCACCACACCCCACCATCCTCCTCTCTTTTAAACATCAACTGACTTTGTCCCTCTTCTACAGGGGGTAGAATGGATAATTCTTACACCTCCTATGATTTATATGGTTTAACATGTTTGTAGTACCATGTATTTTAGAATCAGCAGCATAACTTGTGGGACAGTATTTGCATTTGCCTCGTCTTTTATTTGACTCATCGAAAATGGGTTCAAAAACTGTCCAACAATTGTCTATTAATTTCTTAGGCTTCTTCGCATCAGGGGGTTTGTTACTAGAGGGGGAGGATGGTTTTGGGTAAGAGAACTACCCTCAGGGGTTGGTGTTGATGTTGTAATATCAATAACCTCATTTTCATTCTCCATTTTTCTGCAAAAAACATAAAATTCAAGTGTTAGTTATTATTACTCGCAATAACAAAATAACCTAAACTAAAGAAGTAATACATGAGTTGTTTAAGTGTTAATCAAAAACATCTTGAGTGAAATCACCACTGATTTCATACAAGATGTATTTGATTATCATTTACACAACTCATGTATTACTTCATGAACACTAAAACATTTATAAATTATAAGTGAAAGGAAAAATAAGTTATAGAAATATGAATTAATACTTGTAAATTGTAAATGGAGAAACAAATCAAGCTTTGAACAATCAAATCCTGAAAAGGTCCATTAATGTTAACAACAATTGCGAATCATGCAAGAAAATCAAGGGAACAATCTATTAGCCAATATTCATAACTCAAATGAAAACTAAGTACACAACATTAAAATGTAACCAAGAAAGCTTAGAAATTACCTTTAATTTGATTAACAAAGCAAGAACACGACAAATACCAACACCAATTGAAGTATTGAACAATAGCGAGACCATGAAAAACACAAAATAAACAATCTATTAGTCAATATCAATTATCGAATGAAAAACCTTCAGTAAAACAATTATTTGTTTCTAAATCATAAGATTTACACAAACAATCGACTAAAATTCAATCGGAATTAGAGAAAAGCAAAATACGCACCTTAGGGTTTCGAAAGGGTATTTTAATGGACAATAAACCCCCGCCGTTCCCTATATAGCCGTCGTCATCCTCCAACCCACGGTCTAGATCTCTAACCATGGTTAGATGATTAAACCCAACCCAAAGGACGAGCTTTATCAGAGCAATAAATGCAACCCATAAAAATAGGTGAGAAGGTATTAATGCGGTGTATAATATCGCTCAAAACGCCGACGAGATTAGACGGGGAAGGAGAAACGCAGGGCTAGGGGTAGGGTTTTCGAGCGAAAGCAAGAGAGAAGAAGAGAGAGGATGATGTGAGATGGGTGAGAGAAGAAAGAGATCAATTATTCGCGTAACGAAAGGGCAAAACCAAAGGTCGGACTCCAAAGGCGTATAGAATACGCCTCCTACTTCTGATTTTGTTTTATATAATATGTATATTATATATAAACATTAAAAAAAAGGATCACGGGTTGGGTTCGGTTAAGTGCGGGTTTGGCAAAGCCAAACCCACCAACCGGCCCAATACCCAAATAATTAATTTTTTTGGCCCAATGGGCTCGGGTGGGACTCGGTTTGGGTTTTTTCGGGCCGATTTTGGGTCGGTTTTTTCGGTTGGGTGGGTTTGGGTCATGCTTGTGCAGTCCTAACTTGAACTATGTCAAACAATCGTAATCTCATGTTATTTGTCTAATTCTATTAACCATCATTTTTTTCGTTTGGAAATATTTGAGCCGCGATGTGTTTGATGGTAGTTTATTGTACTTATTATCGATGATTGCGTAACATGTATCGTTTTCTATTTATTAGTCTTGTAAATACAAATTTCCTTAACAATATATATTTTTGTTCATAATTATAAATTTGTAGTTATGTATTATTTATCAATATTGTATAACTTTTTGTTGGAGGTGGAAGAATAAAATTAACAAAAATTGAAAAAAAATCACATAGATAGATTTTGATTCAGAACTATATAAATGGAAGGGAAAAAGAATTAACCCCTGGTGCGTTGGAGTTGAATGGGAATAAACACGTGATAGTTAGAGGTGGAGATGGTGATGTCTAATATGGTAATATAAATAATATAGTTAAAACAAAATGATAATAAATATATAAAATATGATATTATGTGTCCGTTTGGGATTGCTTATTGAAATAATTACTTGAAGTGATTTTAGATGTCAAAATATTTTTTAATATTTTTTACAAATATTTTAATTTTAATCAAAAAACGCTTTTACCTTCAATATAATCAATCCCAAACGGGCTCTATACTCCTACGGTTACACAAATACTGTTCACTTACTAAAAGTGGTATTCCAAAAATATTGTCCACTTAGAATTTCAAACCATTTTTTTCCAACTTTTCAACTATTATTTTTATTAAAATATTAAAAACTATATTTTCAATACATATTTAAAATTTCAAGACCTTTTATGAGGGATACTTTTGTAATGGTAATTAGGAACCTCACATTGACCGTAAGAGAACTTATAACGACTAACATAGTCCTACCCTTATACCCCAATCCTTAATAGGCACTTAGATAGGCCCTTTGGGGTTACTTTAAAACTACAAATGATATCTTCTCTTCCGACCTAGAGAGGACCATAGCAAATAATCTCATGCCGTTTGTGATCTAGCACTTTTTGATGCATATGATCCTTATAATGGAAAGTGCAGAGCATACTTATACCCTCAAATTAGAAAAAGGAAGATAACTATAACCTTCAAGAGATTTTTGAGTGAAAGAAAAGTTTTAGTTAGACATAATATAAAAAAAATTAAGATACTTTGGTAAGAAAAGTTTATGGCTATTGTCGTACAACTGATGACTATTTATAGGCAATATTCACATAATACTACGCAGCTTGCCATTACGGTGTACACTTATTACAAGACGTGAAGGCGAAAAGATTAACAGCATAAAGTAAGAATAAAGGCAAACATGAAATAGTAGCACGATTAGTGAAAAGTAAAGCATCTTCTTTTCTTTTTTTGAACTTTGTTAGAGTAAGAAATGATGTTTCTTGATTTTTAAAAGGCCAACCATGTAATTATTATCTGTATCGGGAGTTTTAGTCAAGTGAATAATTGAATTTAAAATGATCTAACAAATCTAAGTAGACAT
This sequence comes from Nemophila menziesii, assembly GCA_029959085.1. Lineage (NCBI taxonomy): Eukaryota > Viridiplantae > Streptophyta > Magnoliopsida > Boraginales > Hydrophyllaceae > Nemophila > Nemophila menziesii. The sequence continues at coordinate 5,156,444 of JARWIR010000038.1, read as the reverse complement.
TATTTATAATAAAAATAGAATAAAATATTTTATTTAATATATATTGAAACTAAAATTCTTCGTCCTATTAATTTTTTTTTGTCATAGGAATAAAATAGTTAATTGTTATTACACATAAAGTTAAGAAAACTAATCGCTTCAAATAGAGAGTAATCATTCCATTGAGAAAGATTCACATTGCATCTAGTGCATTTAGCCAAAGCATCTGCTGCATAGTTAAAAGATCGATTAATATGAAAGACCTTCCACTCAGGAAATTTGGCCATCCAGTTCTTCATCTCGGCAATGATTGGGAAATCTGTCATCGAAGACCTGATTTTTTTGAGATACCTTGAACCAGCTCAAGGTTATCGGAGTATAGGATGAACTCTGAAGGTTGAGACTACCCGCGAGTCTCATAGAAAGGAGAACCGCCCAACATTCACCTTCAATGACGCTTTTAACCATTCCTCTTTTCACAATTTTATGAGAAACATTACACTCCTTGATGATACCCAGAGAAGCAATACCTATGGGCTCCCATTCTTTGTAAAAATAAGTGTCACAAAGCCAGATAAAATCAGCATCATCTGATGTCAAAGGATTTTTAAGATTTTCCTCTTTGCGAATTGTTGAATTATTGAGTGTGGTATCTTTATCCGTGTAAAGACAGCTATCAAATAGGCTACTAATGGTATTTTCACATTAAGGTTAATCTTGTAGATGTTCCAAATCTTTTTTTCTTTTTTTTTTCTTTTTTTTTTGTCTTTTTTTTCAAATAGTTAGGAGAATATGGGTTGTAATTTCTCTTTTGTTCCATCCATTCTTTGTAAAATCATCAATAGTAGATAGTAGCCAGTCACTGATACTACTTTTGTCATATCTATTAATTTTAATTTGCATAACTGAATTGGCCCAGACCAAGATGTTGAAAGGACAATGGAGAAAGAGGTGTTCAATGTCTTCGCAATCAGCTTCACACCATCCACAACAACTATCAGTAGAACATTTTCTAGAATGAAGATTCTTTTTCGTCGGAATTGCTCCGTTACAAATTTTTCATCCAAAAGATCTGACCTTAGACGGTACATTAGAGTTCCAAATAACATTCCAAAGATGATTATTATTTTGTTTTCCTTTTATAGAAGTTTGAGCTTCATTTTGAATATATGTATTAATTAAAGTGTGATAACCTGATTTCGTAGAATATGAACCATCTTTGGTATATGGTCAGATTAATTTATCATCTTCTTTGATGTTTATAATAGGGATTTTAAAAATATCACTAACAACAATAGGGGTGGAAGAGTTCTCTTAAACGAGTAATGTTTTATAAAATCATAGAATCATTAAAAAGTTGAGCACTCTTTCAATATTATGGTTTGTAGGTCTGTCAAGAATACTATTACTTCCAATCCATTTATAGTCCCATATATTTATATTAACGCTATTACCAATTTGCCAAATAATATATTGTTTTAGAAATTAAATACTTAAACTTGCCTAACTCCATGATCTATTTTTAGCTAATTTAAAGTCAAATAATCTTAAATAAAATCTTAAATAACCCATCCAAGATTTTAGAGCCGGGATGTGTCGGGTGCTCTTAGAATAGGCCGAAGGAGAGCGTTTGCACGAGCCAGGCCACAAAATACGTATGGGCCGTAGACATATAAATAAAATACTGACAAAAATTTCAACCCCAAAATCGTAACCCAAGTTCCGATTTTTTTTTCTTCTTTTTTTTTGGTCAAAATAATTCCTGAGCGAACCCAATTCCCAAGTCTCGTCGTCGTCTTTCTCACAGCTCCCAAATCATCTGCGATGGACGACGATTCATTCTTTAATGATTCGGATCAAAGTTTCGACAAAGATCGCCACGTAATCTACTTGCAGATGATGTACGATCTGTTGCCTTCTCAGTATCAAGGCCAAGAGATCAACCGCCTCACTCTCGCCTACTTTGCAGTTGTTGGACTCGACGTTCTTGGCTCTCTTCATTCCGTAAGCTCAATTAATTCTAAACCTTGAAATCTCCATCTTAATTCTTCCTCTTTAATATTGTACTAGTAATTATGCTTCCTCTTTAATATTGTACCAGTAATTATGGTAAAGAGAGAATATTATACCTTGTGACCAACACCTTTAAAAAAACAAAAAGAGAAATTGTGAAATTTATACCCGGTTTGTTATTTGCATGTTTTGTATCGGACTAAGATCATACTTAAGTTAGATGTTAGGGGTATATTAATGGATTTTTGTGCAATATGTTTATATAGATTGACAAAGAAGCTGTTGTGAGCTGGGTTATATCTTTGCAAGCTCATCCAAAAAATGAAGATGAACTGAACAATGGTACATAAATTAATTTCAGCTCTTGTTTTAAAAATCGTATCTTTGGGAGGATAATTATTATTTTATTTGCGTTTACTGTGTTACAGGTCAATTCTATGGGTTCCATGGTTCCAAAAGTTCTCAATTTCAATCAAGTAATAATGAGGTATGTCAAAACAGTTGAGTTATGTGTTATCAGTTTTGGGATTTTTCTGAGACATTGTTATGTTATAGGATTCAGTCCCTAATGGAAGCCATTTAGCAAGCACATATTGTGCATTAGCTATTTTAAAAACACTCGGATATGACTTATCACTTATTAATCCCAAATCAATCTTAAAATCCATGAAAAACCTTCAACAACAAGATGGTAGTTTTATGCCCATTCATTCCGGTGCAGAAACAGATCTCCGATTTGTATTTTGTGCAGGTAAGGGTAAATATAATTCTTAATCAAACTTATATAGTTCAAATCCTAAAAAAGACTGTATATATGTTTTAGCGGCTATATGTTATATATTGGACGATTGGTGTGGTATGGATAAAGAAAAAGCCAAGGATTACATATTAAAATGCCAGGTAAGCGTGTACTATATAATATATATGTTGATTATATAATTAATTGTTTACTTCCTAATACAGTCATATGATGGTGCTTTTGGGCTTATACCTGGATCAGAATCTCATGGTGAGTTATATAATATATGTTAATCGCCATTAAGAAGAATAACTCTCATTCATATTATGCTTATAGATGGTAATTTTTTAGTATCACAGGTGGTGCAACTTACTGTGCTGTTGCATCTCTTCAATTAATGGGATTTATTAATTATGAACGTGAAACCTCGTGCATTATAAATATGCCACTTCTTCTAGATTGGTGCTTACAGGTTCATTATCTAATAATAGCTAAATATCATTTAAATAAAAAGAAAGGAACGATTAATTCATTTAATCTTTGCAGAGACAAGGAGATGATGGTGGTTTTCAAGGGAGACCTAATAAACCAACTGACACGTGTTATGCTTTTTGGTATGTTTAAAGATCAACTTTTTAGTAACCTTAAAAATAATTCGCCAATTAATAGATTTTGTTTTGTTATAAGGATTGGAGGTGTTCTTAACATCATAGGAGCGCACAAATTAATTAATGAAAGAAGATTACGTGAATTCCTATTAACCTGCCAGTCCCAGGTATTACTGTTTCTTTTATATATTATATAAGTCATAATTAATTAATTAATTAATTTTTATTTTTGCGTTTAGTATGGTGGTTTCAGTAAATTTCCAGATGAGTTTCCAGATCTTTACCACTCTTATTACGGGTTTTGTGCGTTTAGTCTTTTAAAAGAAGCTAATCTCAAGCCAATTAGTGTGGCACTGGGAATACCAGATGTTACTGGTTTAGGACTTTGATTATTGTTTTTTGTATTAGACATTGGATCCCTGTTTTTAAGGATGTTATGAAATATACACGTATTTAATGTTTGAAAGGTATTGTTTCCTTGGAGGAAATACCAGCTGAGGAGGGAAACTTGTTTAAGAATTTATTAATGTATTAAAAGAAAGTGTTTGTTATTGGTCTTTGTTGAGAATTTATGTATAACATGTGCCAAGACTGTGTTGTTGGTTTTTGTTCAGTATTTATGTATAACATGTGCCAAGAATGAGACACCTCTATGTTTTTTAGGTGTCCTTTCTCTTTCAATGATTGTATCAAAACAGAAATGTCTTTCTTTACTTTCCAGAATTTCAATCTGTACTGACTAACTAAATTCTTGGATGGTTTTAATTTGACTTGGAAGTTACTTTCTGATTTATGGCTACGTATGTATTGCTCTAAAATATGTATTATGGTCACACTATTTTTTTTTTTTTGGGTACATGGGTAATCTGGGAATGCTTGCGCGCACCACAGACTAATTCCATGGGGATGTATATTCCCAAGGTAAAGCAGAATTAGGTTACCCCATGTTCAGGGAGGGGTTCGAGCCTTGTACCTCTTACTTTTCTTACTTTACACCCGTTAGGGAGGGAATTCGAACACTAGACCTCCCCTTTAAGTGTTGAAGAAATAGCAAAGTTCTAGCCAGTTGATATGGTCACACTATTGTCAAAAAAAAAAAAAAGATATGGTCACACTATTATAGTCACATAGTTCTTTTTTGTCAAATGCACCACCAATTTTTATTGGAAGGTTGAAATCTCCTAGGTCCTTGAGTTTCGGTGACAATTTTTTATGCACTTGGGTTGATATCTCTTCAGTTAGCGTCACCGTCTTGTATTTTTTGAACTTGTTCTTGGAAAGTATCTTTTTGAAGAACCTCATAATAGCTTTGAGCAACATAATGTTTATCTTTAGACAATTTGATTCTTGTGTTTAGTGTCATGTGATAAGAATAGAACATCACTTTACAATCTTGACCCTTAGTAAAGTTGGTTTGCTTATCATTCTTAAAACAACAACACTTTTAAATAGCCCAAACTTCATACAACACTTTTAAATAGCCCAAACTTCTTACAGTTGTGATATTTTGGTTTTCTTTTAAATCAACAATCTATATTATTATAATTGCTTTTTTTTTTTAAATTCCACATCTTTGTTGAGTGAACTCAATAAAAATTGGTCCTTTCTCTTCCTCTTCCCATCTACCACCTCGATGTGAGTCACCGCTGCTTCAGTTTATATATTTAATAGTAAGCTTAGATTGAAGAGCACGTCCAATGGATTTTTTAGACTATCTATTCAATCCTTGTTCAAAAGTTTTGATCAAACCCATAGGTCCCCGAACTCTATTTTTAAGTCTCTTGTGTCTATTCAATACATCAACAATCAAATAAATTTTCTCAGACAACCTAATGAGAATTTTCTCTACAATTATTTGATCACTTATCTTTTCGCCAATAGACTCATTTGATTTACAATGACAACAACTTTTAATGAGTAATCTTTTGAATTCTCGTCTTTTTTGACCAAAAAAAAAAAATTCTCGACTTTTTTTTATTTTTAGATTTTCAAAATCTCTTTGTAAGGATTGAAGTTTTACATCTTTTGTCTTGTCATTGCCTTATATTCTTTTTCAAGATTTTTTCATACTTTATTTGTCGTTGTAGCATTAATAATTCTTGGAATGATAACTTTTGTAACTCCTTGTTGAATAAGATTAGGTGTATTTACATCTTTCTTTCTATGTTCTTTCGCTCTTTTATAAGTTCAAAGAATTCGAAGCCGTCGTAGATTTCTTTGGTGTACTCTGATAAATCATATGAGATGAATGTTTTTCTTATCTTCAAGTACCAAAATTCGTAACTCTTTCCGTTAAAGAGAGCAACTGAAGATTGTAAACTTCTCGACGCTTAGTTTTCCATTGTCGGAAGTTTCTTTGCAACTTTTTTCTAAGAATACTAAGAACACCTGCATAACCCGACCAACCCGATTATACTAATCCGGGTTAATTTTTTATTTGGTGGGTTGCGGTTTACATTTAAAAAGAATATACAATTTTTGCGGGGTGTGGATTTTAAACTTGAAGCCCACAAACACGCATACCCGATTATCATGTAGTATAAATTATTAGAAAAAATTGTATTTTTTATTTTATTCAAATAAAATAGTAGGGTCGGTGTGATTCTCACTCTACTTTTTTTAATGCCTTCGCTTTTAAATTTTTAAATCCCTCAGTGTTTTAAAATATTTTATTTAATGAATTTGTTTTTCATTTCAATTATAGTATTATCTCTATTTTTTTAGTTCATAATTTTATTTCCCTAAAATCTCATTTTGTATTTTTAAAATCAAAGATGATTTGAAGTGTATATGAGTATCATAAACAATATATTTTATTGCAACATTCATTTATAATATAAATTTGACCTACCGAATGATTATAGATACAAATTCGGCTTATTTCTCGAACTAAATCACCCGCAATGCACCCGCAACCCAAAACTTAATGGTTTATATAATGGATTAGGGTGGTGTGGGTCTCATTTGTCTAAACCCGTACAAGAATGGGCGTTTGTGGGTTGAATATTTTTCATCCACAACCGATCCGTACACACCCCTAGTATAGTGTACCTTTTACTTTGTCAAAAAAAAAAAAAAATCTATTGCTAGATTAACTATATTATTTTAATATATGTGTTATTTTGTTTATTTAGAATATATAGTGATTTTTTTTTTAAAATCAAGAAAATTACCGTGAATACCCTTAACCTTCTCCAACATACATTTCTGACTCCATCCCAGATAATCGCCAATGAATTTTAAACATCATATGCAATGTTCTCGCAAAATTGATAGCATAATTATATTTTAAATGGGATAATGATATAGCTGTATGTGAGAATAAGTTAAGATGGGCCACTAACAACATTACTACATGTTAGGCTTGAATCTTCGAAATTTGTGAGCGCAACCCATGCTAAATTTCTCTTATGCACATAATATTGAAAAGGTTAGAGAAGTGGTACTGGAATGATTAATTAAGGGGTACCTTTCATCCTGCACACACGAGACATTGTCACGAGGAACTCCATCATGCTTTGCTCTTTACTAAAAGAAAAAGGGAAAGGGTGGAAGGAACATCAACCAACCAGAGCCATCATATTTCATTTAAATGTTTGTCGCTTTGTGGAATCGTACCTTCAATTGCCTCAACTTTTTACACATAGTCACATTACAGACTGATTGAATTTTAATATGGGTAAATATATTAATTCATCTTTTCTTTTTATTATCCATTTTCACTTTTCATTATTTAGCTTATAGATGTAAAAATTTGTAAAAATGTAATTGATATACGAAAAACTTTGATCTAATCATGTTTTTTTTTTTTGTTAAAATTGTATGCATTTAATTTAGCTGGTGACTTCATTAGTACTTCATTTATTTGTTGGTGAAATGAAAGAATGAATATATATTTCTAACTATCTCTTTCTAAAATTTGTATTCTTATTATTCTCTAAATTTTTCTATGTTTTTCCAAAAATTGTTTATTGTTTAATCTTGTTAGTTACTATTACTTGATTTTTTTAACACAAGATCCTAAGAGAAGTTGGGTTAGTCTATGCATCTTTCAACCACTATGTAAAACAAAGAAAATAAAATCTCTCTCATAATTTAAATACAAGAGACTTTCGTTGAACCCTCAAACTAGCAATAAGACTCCTAATCAGTTATTGCTTGTGAAGCCCGATGGGAGCTACACCCGACTTCACAAGAATATCTCTGAAAATTACTAATTCACTTCGATTGATGGTTTCCCCTATTTTTGGTTTTCTTTTCTACCTAAAATGCTTTCTATGAATGCATTTAATTTCTTTAGGTTTACCTTTGCAACTAGATGCGTACCCATTTCGAATAAATGCATGTTTGCTACAGATTGCTTGCTCAAAGTTTGGCTGGACTTCATGGTTATTGGCTCACGATGATGTAGGAAAACAAAAAATCAACACTTCTCTTCTCCAAAACAAAATGTTATCTCTCTTTTTGACATAGCTACTTCTTTATCTTATCTTTTATTGTTTAGATAATTGTTTATTCTTGGAGTAATGCTGGGTATCACCCAAGAAGTTATCACATAAACATCACCCATGATATGGCAGTTAAGTGGTCTAATTATGAAAGAGAGAGAAAAAAGAAAATTTGGAAAAAGAAAATCCATGATTTGATCACTTAACCGCCACATCAAGGGTGATGTTTAGGTGATACCTTATTGGATGATACCCATTATTACTCTTATTCTTGCATGTCGAAGGACTAACACATTGGGTAATGATATTGTTTTTAAAGACGGTGAATTTTCTGCAACGAAAACGGTGATTAGGAAGGCCTATTTCCTTGCAGTAAGCTTCTCACGAGCATGGGGTATGGTTCCAGGAAGAGTGGGAAAAGGTCAACATCATATCAATTTTGTGCGATGGATCAAGCCGAAAGTAGGTTTCAAATTAAATACGGATGGAAGTTTCAATAAATGGAAAAATTATGGAGGGGGTGGTGGTGTGTTAAGGGATAAGGACGGCAATTGGGTGTATGGTTTCTCGATGAAAGTGGGTTGGGATATGGTAACAGGTTTGGAAATCATGGCGCTTCATTAGGAGTTGATTATTGCGGAGGAGTTAGGGCTGAGGGAGGTAGAGGTTGAGACTGATTCTTGGGGTTATAGATATGATTGGCCAGGGGCATTACCAGAGGGGTCCGACAGGGATTTGGATTCATAAAATTCGACAAATTCTTAGCAGAAACACATCCATTACTATTGGTATTCTTGTCTCTTCAATAGACTGAACTTACAAGTTAGCATTTTATCGAAAAATTATACAAACCAACATCATCACACCTACATCTTGACAAAAAATATCATTAAAATTATATTAATATACTATACGTTGTAGTTATATTATAATTTATAAATATGAATAATAATAAATACTATAATTTTATGAAGTAGTGCAAAAAGCATTGGTTGTCTCAAATTCAATATAGTGTCTAGTATAAAAGAATTACAATATTTTTATAAGTCGGTCTTATAAAATTTGACAAAGTTATGATTAAAATTTAGTATATTAAAAATTAAGAATTTTTCAAAGATGTTGAAATATAAGAATAAAGTTAAATTATAAAGTATTTATTAAATCTCATTTTAATTTTTCTTTAAATTATATTATGTTTAAGATCATTATTAAATAATTTTTTTATTTTAAGTGTTTCCAAGAAAATAAATAAAGTTATTGCTAAGTTTTGAACAATCAATCTCAACATTAAATTTAAAACTTAAGACGGACCCAAGCATCTTAGGTACACTATGAGTCTCAAACTCAAGACCTTCACTTGAGTATCCAACTCTTTTACCACTAGGCTAATTATTATACTATGTCATTTTTTAAGTTTTAAAACCCATGTATATAATAATTTTTTTTGAACCCTAAAAAATTTAGGGTCCAAAACGAGCGTCTTGGTCACTTTGGGCTCAGGCCGACTCTGTTGTTAAACACAAATGTATGGTACGTACACACATGTGACATCAGGGGCGGAGACAAGGGGTCTTAAGGGGGTCCATGCACCCCCTATTTCTAAAATAAAAAAAAAAACATAACTATTATTAATAAAAAAAATATAAGTAATTGATCCCATTTTTTTTTAAATCTTAGTTTGGTCCTCTAACTTTTGAAATTTATTTTATTAGGTTATAAATTATTTGTTTATATAATTTTTAATTTTTTACAACAAAGATATGTTATTTTTTATAAAAAAAGAATTTATAGGATAATTAATTTAAATAAATTAATAACATGATATATATTTAATCTTTACATAATATAGGGACCTATAGTGTAAATTAAGGCAAAAAAAAAAATGTCGGGGACGTTGCTTCTGAACCTCTTGGTTTCTTCTAACTAAAATTCCTAACTCTATTCGTGTGTGACATAAGGCTAAGTCCAACAGCTACCCTATTGAATAGCTAGAATTGGGGGTCAAACCGGGTTTTTTCTTCAAATAGCAACCCTTAATTTAGATTTGCTCCAACAGCTTCCCAATTTCAAACTCCCAATCTTATTTTAAATTTATTTAAATAATTTCTCTATTGTAATTAAATTAAATTTTTTTTAATGTATATATTTCTTTTTCAATTTGTACACATTAAAATTAGTATAAAAATATTTTTATTTTTTATTAAATATTACATTATTAAAAATAATTAATTAAAATTATTGTAAATTATAATTATTTTTTAATATTTATATTTTTAGAAATATATCATTGTCTAAAGATATTTAGATTACTTTTTTTTTCTAAATCTTAAATATTTAAAAAAAAATTGAGAGTTGGTTGAATTCTAAAGTGAGATATTAAATAAAATAAAGTGTATAAAAATATCATTGGTTGAATTTAATTTAATTTATTTAAATATTAATTTAATTAAAAAAATATTTTCTTAACTAATAACATAAACATATTCACTTATATAATATTATAAATACAATTTATATATATATTTTAATTATAAATATAGATATAATTTATTTTGATTAAAGAAAAAGAAAAAATATGTAGCAATAATGAATTGGGACTTGTTAGATGTGGCTAGGAATAACAAAAAATTGAATACCCTATAATTGGGATCCCAATTATTGGAGAGCTATTGGAGATATGTTTTGCAATATTTAACTCTCAATTGTAACAAAAAGCCACAATTGGGATGGTATTGGAGTTAGTCTTAAAATATTCATAAATAAAAAACTATAGTTCCATGTTATAATATTTATAGGTTTGGGTGGTGAGGGGGTGTAGGACGAGTTTTTATTGAAGTTTTAGTAGAAGTAGTAGTAACCCGAGTAATACTTGAAGGGGAGATATTTAATTGAATTATGAGATCCTCGTAACTCTAAATTTTTTTTATATACATGGTAATTGGAGGAAAATACTTTTAAAGACCTCAAAAAACCTACTTTTATAAACAAAGCCCTAACTAGAAAAAATTACTATTAAAGCCAACTTCTAACTTTCTAGTTGGCTTTTTTGACCGTTTTACCCTTATCAAGCCACTATTCGTCGACGGTACAGACCCACGACCCTAATTAAATTTTCAACATGTTGTTTTTTTCTTGTTAATATGGTCTGTACCCACAAACACTTTCTTCACATTTTTTGTTCACCGTGGGTACGAACCCATGTTTTACGTTTTTATAATAAGTCATTAAATTGTTTTGTTAAGTCAATAAATTAGTAGGCTGTACCCATGAACACCAAAAACATTTGGAGCAGAATACAAAATTCAACACCCATTAAACAACAATCAGGAAAAAAAAAATCAACATGGAACAAATGCATAAAATGATATATGGGCTGCCACATGATATATAACAGGATATTGGGCTGGCCCCAATACCCATTCTGATAAAACAAAAAAAAATTACATTTTTTACATTATAATGGGCCAGCCCCAGTACCAACAAAACACTACATTGGGCTGGCCCCATACGCCCAAAACCTTCTTGGGCCGTACCCTTAACGACTAAAAAATAAACAATATGGGCTATACCCATCTCGGATTTTGTCTTCCTGGGGCTGGACCCATCTCGGATTTTGTCTTCCTGGGGCTGGACCCATCTCGGATTTGGGCTTTTGGGGCTGGACCTTTGACGGCTTGCGCTGGACCCATTCATGGGGCTGGACCTTTGACGGGAGGGGTAGGGCTTGAGATGGGTCATTGATATCACGACGGAGGCGAGTCTTGGTGGTGGTGCGGGGGGATTGCTTCTTCAATGAATGGAGAATGAAAGGTCAGATCGGGGGGTTCTGTTGGTGATGGTTGGGGTCCAAATCGCGGCTTCGGATCCCACGCGGCGGTGTGTTTGGTGGTCCAGTTCGGAGGCGGTGGTGGTGCTTCTCTGTACGGTGGTTTCGCTGGATCGAGCAGGTTGATGATGAACACGGAGGAGAGGGGCCACGATCTGGATCTCGATGGAGGGAAGGGGAGCAGCAGCGATGATGGTGGTGGTTTCGCTGTACGGTGGTGGTTTCGCTGGTTAGAGAGAGCAGCAGCGAAGGAGCAGCAGTGGAGTTGCAGCGGCGGCGGCTTCAGCGAGCTTCACGGTCCTTCTTCTGCAGTTGCTCGATGGAGTGGTGGTGGATCTTCAGGGCGGCGGTGCTCGATGGTGGTTCGCTGCTGTTGTTGGTGGGTCTTCTGCAGCAGAGAGAGAGCAGGAAGGTAATGGTGATGAAGTGTTCGGTGGGCTCAGATCTGATGGATCATTGTTGGTGCAGCAGTGGCGGTTGGTGGAGCAGTGGCGTTTGTGGATGGTGGATCTCGGAGGGGAGGTTTGGTGGTGGTGTGGTTCACGAACGGGGGTGGTGGTGGTTCTCGATGGGTTTGGTGGAACAGCATCTCGGCAGTGATGTTGGTGGTTATCGGCAGTGAGATGGGGCTGGACGGTGGCAGCAGAGAGAGAGAGCAGATCTGGGTGAGGGACGGTGGTGACGGTGTAGAAGAAGGTGGTGGTGGTGAGTGATGGTCAGTGGTGGCCATGGTGTTGTTGGTGGGGGGCGGTGGTTCGAGAGGAGAGAGAACGATGGAGGAGAGAGGGAGTGCAGAGAGAGTGAGTAATGGGGGTGGGGGGAAAATGCGTTCTGAAGGGGGTGGGGGATTGGTTAATAGGGTAATGATTTTTGGTTTTTTAGTTTTTGTATATGGATAGAAGGGGGGAGGGCTTTTTAGGTATTTTTGGGTTATTAGTTGTGTTGTAATGGGTTTAGTTACCTTTGGGCGTTTTTTATAAACTGTAAGGCCTTTAGGCCTTTTTAAATAAAGAGCCCTGGTAATTGAATAAAACAAATCAACCCACCACAAGTCACACTACTGCTTCAGTCTATGTTCAGTCTGCAAAGAATTCTGTCCCCCTTTTAAAATTCAAGATACATTGATTGAGCAATGTTCACTACCTTACCACTCAAACGAACTAATCACAAAAAGAGAAAAAAAAAAAAAAAAAGTTAAATATACTCATACATAGATCAAAATAAAGTTAAGTAAAACATAAAATTTGTTTACAAAACACTAATTAATGGTTCATTTATTAGATCTTCTAACGCAAAAAACCTTTCTTGTTCGGATGTGAAGAAGCTAATGGAAGTACTTGTGAAGAGCTAGAAGTACATTGTACTTCATTCTCTCTTTCCTCCTTTCCGACAACAATTGTGATAAACGAACCATTAACGTAGTGTTCGAGCTTTTCATCTTCTTCTTCGAGTTTGGTTCTATAAAGTTTATCCTCAGCATCTCTCAAGAACTTAAAAGTTGGAGGTGGTGAAAATCTTAATCTATTAAACTCAGCATCACTTGCAAACTCAAAGAAAGATTGATTGTGTGAAGGAGTTAAAGGCGGTGTAAAATAAGATGGAGAAGCCAGAGGTGTTAAATATGGAGTCTCAACTATATGATATACATCACTTAAACTTCTACTTCTTGATCCCTTTCTTGATCTTCCATCTTCAGATTGCTCTAAATCTTCCTTCGTTTCTTCTTTAATGGTGAAGAGAAACCTTGGTGGCCCAGCCATTTGTTGAAGCCTCATTAACTCAGCATCTATAGTATCCTGATCTCCGTAGGGATTGTACCACATTGTATCTTTATTCACATTCGACTGATTTTGAGTAGATCCAAGAACACGAGTTTCAGATGAGCACGCTTCTTCTTCAGAAGTTGGTGATGGTGTTCTGCAACAGAAAGTATAGAAAAGCTCACCATTTTCAATTCCTCCTCCATTGTGAATCCTTTTCTTCCACCATAACAAGTAGTAAAGCTCAGCAATTAAAGCCAATAAAAGGCACCCAAAAACAACACTCAAACATAGCCCTACAGTACTCAAATATTTCATTTTTTACTTGCTCTCTACATCAAATTCAGAACTTAGCTGTAAATTATTGATTCAAATTTCAACTTTGTATTTCTCTTTTTTCCAAGTTCCTGTGAATTAACTTGGAACCCAAGAGATTTAGGAGGGATGAGAAAAATGGTTAACTACTCGGAATATTTCTAGAGGAAAAAGCAAAGATAAGAGTCAAAAGAACATGAAAATGTTGGCTTAATTGAATGCCATTAGTATATTATAAGGATAATTGCAAAGATAGTCCCACTGTTATGCAAAAGTAGCGTATATGCCCGTGTATTTAGAAAAAATGCAAATATAGCCCTTTTTTTTGTCTAACATTTATAATATATTGAAGTAGAGAAATAAGGAAAGTCACAAAGAATTACAAAAGATCACACTATACCACTAGCAGAAAGGTCAAGATGCAAAAGACTTGCTAACTGGGGAGGAAGAAAAGAACTTTAATCATTATTACAGTCAAATTTATTACAAGGGAATAAAGAGGTTAGAGATTCCATGAGAACTTTGGAGTCATTTTCAATGATAATAGAGCTATCCTGAAATCTCTGAGCCGCCTCACAACCCTATAAAATTCCTTGTGCTTCAGCTTCAAAACGTTCCTTGCTTCAATAAGTTTAGAATCACCTCCAATAAAAGCACCAAAAGAGTCCCTAATAACAAAGGCAATTGCACAACCAGAGGAAGTAAAAGAAGCATCAGTGTTAATTTTAAACTTATTAGCAGGGGGAGCGGACCAGATGCAGATAGGGGAATCATTAGTATTACTCAAATTATAATTGAGAATATTACTATTTACCCTATCATTACCATTACCTCTAATATTACTAAGCAGAGATAGAGTTCTATTGCTATTATTATCATCACTTTCTTTGTGATTTTCATTATCTTTCTTACTGTGATGTTCTTTATTATCCTTCAGCTTTTTAGAGTTTGCATCATTAGGAATTTTATTAGCTTTTTTGTATTCTTTCGAATTATGCAAAGCTAATTTAACTGCCAATATAGCCCTAATACACAACCAAAAAAGTTCTCTCTATATTTATCGTTTTATCAAAACACCCTTTCATTTTCATTTTCATTTTAAAAAGTTTCGAAATTTCTTTATATCTATTTTGAATTTTTTTATCGTAATTTAGGTATTTTCCCAAGAGCATGGTGTTCAATTATTAGATCCCCAAATATGATAGTTGTACCATGGGTGTGGGTGGTGGTTTGGAATAGAAAGAAAAATGAAACCAGAAGATATATTTATCTTATAACATTTTAAAAATAATAATTGAAAGATTTTTTTTTTACTTACACGCCTTTTTTTTCTAACAATTAATAACTAGGTTAAATATAGGGTTAATACTCAATAAACCTGCAACTTTATATACTAGCCTGTAAAAGGCAGGGTCTTTTTTATCTTATTTTTTACCACAGCAGTCATCGTCGATCTTCTCTATATCTTCCAACAGTTTCATTACTTCTAAATTATTTGATACCACCAGTAACAAACCTTCTATATATCTAGTAACAAATCTTAGACAATTGATCATAGTCAACAAACTATACTAACTACACCCTACCATTAGTATAATGCTTAAATAGCATGTTAACAACTTTTAAATATCATCTAGTAGTTGTATAAGTGTAAAACTCTGTTTCTCATAATTTTAGAAATAAGAGATTTACGATTTGAGTAGTAGAATGACCTTTGATTAGTAATAGAAGTAGTTATAATTACAGAACAAAAAAACAACAAAAAACAAGAATGATTTGAATTTTGAGAAAATTTCCGGAACTAAGAATCAGAGTTTTGAGAATTTTTCCCAGAAGTCAAACTGTTCTTCAAATCAAAGATAAAAAAATAAAAAAATATCGTATATATCATATATTATGATATATATTCATTGTTTATTACTTCACAAATATTTAACAAGAACTAAAAAATCCAAACAAGATAATAATAAAGCAAAAAGAAGAGCGGTTTGAGTTATGGAAAAAATTCTAGAACTCAAAATCTGAGTTATGAGAATTTTCCCATAACTTAAACTACTCTTTTTTTTGTTGCACTTTTGTTCTATTATCCACAAACATATGGTGTGTGTATATATATATAAAAAAAATATTTTATGATATATACTTATTGTTTGTTACTCACAAACACTAAAGAAAAAATATATCAAGAAGGCAAAAATGAAGCCAAAAAAGAGAACAATTTGAGTTATAGAAAAACTTCCAAAATTTAAACTGTTTTTTATGCATTTTTGTTCTGTAATCCACAAACATATAGTATATATCATATTTTATGTTATATACTTATTGTTTGTTTTTCACACACTAAAAACGAACTAAAATATATCAAAAATGCAAAATGAAGAAAAGAAAAAAAGGTTATGTTAAAATTTAACAACGACGTATAGTGCAATTTATTATATTTAATTAGATACATATATATTCAAGAAATATTATGATTAATTTTACAGTTATATTATAATTTTACTTTTCACTTTTTTATTGATGTTCATAGTTACAATGGTATCAAAAGGATAAATTTATACTATAAAAAGACCTTAGATATGACGACTCTCTTTCACCTTTTTTTATTTACACTTATTACATAATCTATTATTGGACTATTGAAAATAGTTTTTGTCAACTCAATGTTTATATCATCAGTGACAAATCTTTAAACACATTTAAGAATGGGAGAATAATATCTTAAACCATCACTTTTAAAAATGTTATCATAGTAAGAGGTTATTTCAACTACAATATCATCAACTTCATCTATCCAAGTGACATCGCTCTTATTCAATCTAAGAATTTAATCTTTTGTTCTTTTACTTCTAGTAATGGCATGAAAATATTTTGTATTTTTATCACCTAATTTCTACCAATGATTTCTAGACCTAGTAGCCCAGTAAGACTTCTTTAATCCTAAGATCTTCAAGGGAAGAAGATAATTGTATAAGGTATTTTCTCATTCTAAACTGAATATGGCTCATTATTACGCTTCTTAATGTTGTTCAAACTGATGTCAATTAGTTTACTATTATGTAAGGTTATGTTTGTAGCCCATTTAGACATACTTTTAGTAGTGGCATTTAGCTTAGTTTTAAACATATCAATACTTTTACCCAAAATGTATTTAAGGCTGATCCATAATTTTTGTATCTGAGTGTGACAACTTTCCTCAGACAATCATTTTTTTTCTAAAATATATCTTTTATTGAATTTTTTCTCAGCAATCCCCAAATTAAGTACAATAGAACAATGGTCACTGCCTGATGTCTCCCTAAATGTTCTAATTTTATACCTTTGGGAGACATCATTTTTGGTGTTTATTTGATTATTTAGATAGACTTTTGGTGCTAATATGCAATAATTCAATTTTCCTCTTTAGATTTTAGTATTTTTGATTTATTAAACTTTTACGCGTAATATGGGTTGTTTTTAGTGAAAAGCTTGTAGGTTTTGAATACTAGCTAGGAGAGGAATAAAAGATTAAAGTCAAATATCGTGTAATGAAGTCAAAGCTTGAAGATAAATCCCGAAAGATTCGATTTTAGAGCTGCAAATCTGTTTTCCAGGCCAAAGATTGCTGATTTCAAGGTGCTTAAGAGATGATTTAGTCGCTGACCTTTGAAGAGAAAGCATTCCTTATCGAGTTACGGAAATTTAGCAACTGATTTCAGGTCAATCGGAGTTGTAACGAAGCGGGAAAAGCCGTTTTAGTGAAGGTGTATCAGCAGTTACGGGATTTTGGGCTTAGAAATTGGGCTTGGACATTTAATTATTGATTTATTCTTAAGTCCAAACCCTAATCCGTTTTTAAGCTTATAAAAGGAGCTTTTGACCTCATTATTTCTCACCTCTCAATTTATTCTTCAATTCAATTCATCCTTTGAAGAGAGTGTCCAGAGAAGAAGCAGAAAGAAGGAAAAGAAGAAATTTGGAGCTGGAGACTCTCCAAATTTCGGTTTCTCTGTATTTTACTTCTGTAAAACAATATGAGTCTTATTTCCTTTAATTTAGTTTTCGTTTTAATTAGTATGAGCTAAACATTTATTAGTGCTTGAGAATGCTTTATGGGTGAATCCCAATTCTATTGAATTTCATGTCCCAAATTTGGGTTTCTGTTAATTAAATCGAATTGGGTCTTTTACATTTTTCTTTAATTTGTGCTTATTTACTATTATTGACCTGATCAATTAATAATAGGGCTTAGTATCTAGGCTATTCCAATTAGTGGCGATTGGATCACCTTGACGGGGGGTTTAGGTACAGAAATAATTACAAAATATAAAATATAAACTATTTGACTTTGACGAGCGTAGTTAATTTTATGGCCAATGAGGTAATTTAGCTTAATCATTCGAAAGTGGATCATATTTACCCTGGCGGGACTAGTGACACTCAAGAATAGCCTTGTAGTCCACCCTGACGGGGGCGACCAATGTCAACTGACCAATTTGACCCTTAAACAGAATAGGTTATAAAAAAGAATTCGGAGGACTCCTTGCGTTCTCAAGTGCTACCTTCTCATACTTGTGTTTTACATTTATTTACTTGCGTCTTAGTATTTAATTGCATTCTCCATTTAGTATTTCATTACTTAGAAATAATAAAAACAAACAATCAATCATTCAACTTTTATTTGCTTTCATATATGGAATCATTCATTAATCGATCAGCATTATAGTTGACCAAACCGTCCCTGCGAACGATCCTAGAATCACTTATTACTACTTGGGACAACCGTACACTTGCGGTTGTGGTTCGATTACTTTTGCATTTATTTTAGAACACACAAAGGACCACCACTGCCTAAAGGAGATATAACAACATTTCAACAATCTGAGTTGATAGTTAACCATATATTTTTAACAAGTAAACTTGTTCAATAAGATCTTTGACATGTCTTTTTTTTGACAAGTAAGTATCATTTTATATCACAATTTTAAAGATACAAAAAATTCCCATGTTAGACGTTGTCTATTAGACAAAGTCTCACGACAATAAACCAAAAAATAATAGGAAACCAAATACAACCTATTACAACAAAGCAAAACTATTACAAAACAAACGGGGAGAAAAACAATACGGTTGGCCTAACGTCCTTTTAATCTTGTTTTAATATTTGTCAAATCGTGCTTTAAACATCTCCGAAATAGTGTGTTACATTTGTACTTACTGAATACCTTTTATTCATGAATTAAACATCATTTTTCAAGCTTTATTGAGTATCCGGACCGGCATACCGGAGGTACGACTGGCTTACCGGCGGCGTCAGCGAGAGTTCATACGGTACACCAGACCAACCCCGCGGTGCGCCGCAGGTAAGGGTTTCTTCAGCAAAAGAACAAGACAGAATGCATATATCCGTTGGGAATATTAATATATCTGTTGGACACAAGCCTTATGACCGTTGGGAGCATTTTGCAGCTATAAAATGAAGGTTTTTCACGGCTACAACTACACCATTCATCCACCAACATTAAGGGGCTTAATTGTTATCATTCAAGAAGGTGTCAAGAGCTATTCATAGTCAAAAAATCATTCTTAGTATAAAATCATATCCACTCTTTAGGAGTTCATCACTATTGTAAAACCATTCAAACACTTATTTCTTCCTCTTAGTCTAGTCTTCATAATAGATAGATTAAGAGAGTGCGTGAGTATAGGGATTATACTTGGTGTCCTTGTGTTTTGATTACACAAGAGTTTGCTTCGGGTTTTCGAGGTGGTTGTAAACGGGTATTGTGTTCTCGCCCCGGTTAAGAGAGACACGGAGCTTAGTAAAGAAGCTTGGAAATACTAAGTTGGCTACCTTAGGTAGTGGAGTAGGGAAACTGAACCACTATACATGCTTGAGTATTCTCTTTCCCTAAACTATTTACTTCCGCACTCTATATGTTTGATAATATGCTTGTATGAATATCTAGGTAATTATTATCTATTGCTCATTAATCAAACTTATGTCCATCTAGTTTAGAAAGAGAATAGGATTTAAATTCGCTTTTAATTTTATTTACTTAGAATAAAATTAGCCGATTAATTTTCGTGGTCCTATTCAACCCCCCCCTTTTAGGACGTAACTAGACTTACAATTGGTATTAGAGCCTAGCCCTAATTTGTACTTAACCGTTTCTAGAGTTTAAACGATATGGACTCTAACCAACCGGAAGGTTCATGTTCTACTAGACCTCCGCTTTTTACAGGTAAAGATTACTTTGGGTGGAAAAAGAAAATGGAGATCCATGTCAAAGGAATTGACTACTTGTTATGGTTAGTTATTAAGAAGGGTCCTTTTATTCCTTATTCGGATAAAGATGGCACAATTGAGAAAGATGAAGATGACTACACTCCTCAAGATATAGCCAAACTCACCAAGAACAACAAGGCTATGAATGTACTCATAAATGGTTTGAGTATCACGGAATATGGTAGAGTTAGTTAATTCAATTAGGCTCATGAAATATGGCAACTCTTGGAGCTATCTTATCAAGGTACGGAGGATTTCAAAGAAACCAAAATTGGTCTCCATATTACCAAATATGAGCTATTTAAAATGGAGCCCAATGAAACTTTGAATGCAATGCATCAAAGATTCTCTAACATAGTTAACACCTTGAAGACTCTTGGTCAAAGCTACACCAACAAAGAGCAATGTCAAAAAATCATATTTGCTCTTCCAAAGAAATTCAAAACAAAGTTCACCTCAATAAGAGATACAAAGGATCTCCAAAAATGACGGTACATGAACTTATTTGCAACCTCATAACGGAGGAACTTGTTCTTGAAGAAGAAAAATCAAGAGAAGATGAAGAGAAGAAGATAAAGAAATCCATTGCCCTTCATGCTTCAAGTTGCAAAAAGAAGAAAATAAATAATTTTGAAGAGGAAGAAGATTCCTATGATGAAGAAACAAGTGAAGATGAAGCAATGGCTTTGCTCAAGAAAATTATGAAATACAAACGTTTTGCCAAAAAAGGAAGCTCTTCAAGTAATGTAAGGGTCATTAAGCAAGAAGAACCTACTTGCTACCATTGCAAGAAAATAGGGCATATCAAAGACTTTTGTCCAAATCTTCACAAAGGAAAATCTAAGAAAGCCTTGCGCACCAACATCACTTGGGATGCTCTAAATTACGATAAAAAAGAAAGTGATAACGAGCATGTGAATCTAGTTGCATTCATGGTGAATCACAAAGAAGATGAGCATGCTAGTTGGGATGATAAAAACAATGAGGTAACTTCTAAATTTAGCTCTTCTTTATCTAATGATGATGCCAGTGAGGGAGATATTCATGATGCTTTTGATTCTCTTTATAATGATTTTTTAAACTCCATAGAAATAAACAAAGTTTTAACAAAAGATTTAGAAAAATGAACGAAATAGGAGTAAAGAGATTTTAAAAGTTTTGGAAGATTCTCAAAATCAAAACTATGAGTTTTTTAATGAAAATGAACACCGTTCTCTTAAAAAGGATCTTTCGAAAGAAAATGTTTTGTTAAACAAAAAGGTTGAGGAGTTAAATGCTATTGTTTTACAATTTACAAAAGATCAAGAAAATTTGGATTTGATCTTAGGATCTCAAAAATTGTGTTTTGAAAAAAGGATGGGTTATGAACCATTAATCAAACAAAAAAAGGTGTTTAAAACTACCTCATCTCATCTTAATCCTTATTCTTCAAAATCTTCTATTCCTTGCACTTATTGTGAAAAACTTGGTCATAATGCATCTCATTGTTATTATCGTAAATTGTTGGATTTAGGATCTCTTGTACCATCTTGGAAAAAGCCTTTATGGATCATAAAAAGAAAATTCCCTAACACTCATGGACCTAAACCAAGTTGGGTACCTAAAGCTTAATTGTCTTTGTAGGAATCAAGCATCAAGATGCAAATGGAATAAAGTGTGATATTACTTGCATTGGTGCTAATATACGTAAAATGTTTTGAAAATTTATATTAGATGTCTCTATTATCTAGGAACCCTCTCACAAAAAACAAAAATTGCATTTAGGTCCCTATATTTTTGATAAAATTACATTTTGGTTCCTATTACTTTACAAATTTATCTTTTACCCCTTCTCTTTAACACTTGGTCATCGTTTATTTTTGTTGTTGATAAAGGGGGAGAAATTTTAGTTAAACTTTTCCGTTGGATACAAAAACTCTATGCATTTCGTAAGGGGGAGCTTTTTAAATTAACTTATCTTTAAAAATCTCACGCTTAGGTTGAGGGGGAGTTTTTGATTGAAAATGTGCTACTAGCCACTTCAAAAGTTTTCGATTTGTCAAACATAAAAAAGGAGGAGATTGTTGGCCTAACTTCCTTTTAATCTTGTTTTAATATTTTCCAAATCGTGCTTTAAACATCTCCGAAATAGTGCATTACATTTTTACTTACTAAATACCTTTTATTCATGAATTAAACATCATTTTCCAAGCTTTATTGAGTAGCCGGACCGGCATACCGGAGGTACGACCAACTTACTAGCGGCGTCAACGAGAGTTCATGCGGTACACCGGACCAACCCCGCGGTGCACCGCGGGTAAGGGTTTCTTCAGCAAAAGAACAAGACAACAGGCATATATCCATTGGGATTATTAATATATCCGTTGGACACAAGTCTTATGACCATTAGGAGCATTTTGCAGCTATAAAATGAAGGTTCTTCAAGGCTACAACTACACCATTCATCCACCAACATTAAGGGGCTTAATTGTTATCATTCAAGAAGGTGTCAAGAGCTATTCATAGTCAAAATCATTCTTAGTGTGCTATAAAGTCATATCCACTCTTTAGGAGTTCATCACTATTGTAAAACCATTCAAACACTTGTTTCTTCCTCTTAGTCTAATCTTTGTAATAGATAGATTAAGAGAGTGTGTGAGTATAGGGATTGTACTTGGTGTCCTTGTGTTGTGATTACACAAGAGTTTGCTTCGGGTTTTCAAAGTGGTCGTAAACAGGTATTGTGTTCTAGCCCCGGTTAAGAGAGACACGGAGCTTAGTAAAGAAGCTTGGAAATCCTAAGGTGGCTTAGGTAGTGGAGTAGGGATATCAAACCACTATACATGCTTGAGTATTCTCTTTCCCTAAACTATTTACTTCCGCACTCTATATGTTTGATAATATGCTTGTATGAATATCTAGGTGATTATTATCTATTGCTCATTAATCAAACTTACATCCATCTAGTTTAGAAAGAGAATAGGATTTAAATTAGCTTTTAATTTTATTTACTTAGAATAAAATTAGCCAATTAATTTCCGTGGTCCTACTCAACCCCCCCTTTTAGGACGTAAATAAACTTACAGATACAAAACAAAGCTAAGGGGTCAAAGTGTAAACTAAAAAGAGTGTGACCTTCTTCAAGTCTTCACAAAAAGAAAGAGAAACTTGAAAAACAGAGCAAAGTTAAGTAAAGTAAAGCATGGAAGTCCAAAACTAGTCAGTAAAATCTGATACTAAGGCATCAACAAGCTTCCACTTCCTCTTAATAATACTATTTCCCATATTGTTGGGGAATTTTTTAACTCCCTAAAGCTTTGATCTTACATATTGAGAACATCAGCAGGTTTGGCGAGATGGTTATTGAAGACTTTATTATTTCTTGTAATCCAAGTGTGGTAAAGAAAACTCTGAAAGCTAAGGTTGGGTATAATGTTCTTGAGTGAATTTACTTTATTTCTAAGAACAGTCCACCTTAAATTGTCGCTCCAAGTTGCAAAAGAGTCTCTATACCCGAGAAATTTACAACACTCTTTCCAAACTGACTTAGTATAAGGACACTGAGCAGATAGATGGTCCATGGTCTCCTTCTCCAAGCCACACAGAACACAAGTTTCTAAGATAGCCATTCCCCAATTGCAAAGTCGATCTTTAGTAGCCAACCATTTCCAACATATAAACTGGTGGCTGGTAGGGTGTAATAAAATAATAGATAAAAATGGGACACTGATCACCCTAACCAATCACATTACTCACTGCAAGTATCACAGGTCGTATGAAAGTTTTAATGATAAGTTCAAATTTGTTCTCAGGTACTTAGTGTGTTATACCAAAGGACTACAAGAAAGCGTAGTAAGAATTTGTAGCAAGAATTAAAAGACAGTAAAATAAATATGAATGATAGAGAAAATAACAATTAAACTAAAAACAATGCAATAAATTAAAGATGTAAGAATGAGATGAGAAGTATAGCTCAGGTTTGTGATGTCTCCCTATTTGTTCTAAATATTAGCCCTTTGGAGACATCCTTTTAGGTGAATATTTGACTTATTTGATAGACTTTTATGCTTATTTCATCATATTACACTTTCTCCCCTTGAAATTAGACTATTTGCATTTTTAGAGCTTTTGTGCGTTAAATTGATTATTTTTAGTGCAAAGTTAGTAGTTTCTTGATTTTCACGTTAACCAATACAAGGAGGAGAAGTGAGAATTAAAGTCTTAGATTATTTTTAGTATGTTAGGAAGTATTTTATTCGAGTTTCTAATTTTAGAGTGCACTTTCTTATTTCTAGTCTTGATTTATAGATTTATTATTTTTAAAGCATATGCGGTTTAATTATTTATTTATTGTGAAACTTTAAAAGATATATGGTAATTAATTAGAGACCAAGTCAAGTCTAAGAAGTAAATGAAAGATATTTACATGGAAATAAGAAGAAAGGAAGGATATATGCAAAGAATGAAAAGATAAAGCTGCCAAATAAATATGAAATGCCAGCCACGTTCTAAAGACGAGCTCATAATTTACAATTGGCTGGGAATTTGGGAGAATGGTCTGGACCAATGGAAAGAGCTTTCCAAGACAAGCGGTTTCGACTATTAGAACGCGTCAAACAAATGAGTTCACGAGTAGACGACAATTTCTACAACATAGATTATAAATCGTTCTACATGTTAGGTGTTCATATACGAACATTGCTTGATGAATCTAATGGATGCTGATAGAATTTTATCCATTATGATCAACGATTGTTTCTAACTACAGTCCATGATTTTGATTTATCGTTAGTGTTTCAATTATGTTTTTATCATTTTTTAAGTTTTTTACCATTTAAATGTTAATAGGATTTTACTTATCATTTACATATATTAATTGTCTATTATTAATAAGGACTATATATATACTATTATTTGATATTGTGATTGTAAATCTAAATTGAGAACTAAAATATGTTTGTCTTTCAAGATATCCTCTAGTTAGTCCATTAATTTACAAGGTTAATGCACTGTAACTAAAATTATAGGTGAAATGATTTAACATATCTTTTCTATGTCTTCATTACAAATTTTTCCACGAATTTTTTGTTCAAACCTAACCTTATTAAGAAGTTTCAAGAAGTTCTTCGAACTTCTTCTCCACCGCCTCATACTTTACATCAAATATACTCAGATTTCATAGGATTCACAGTAAATTCAATTCTCCATAATCTCATCAACCCTTATAACACTTCTAATAAACATCATCTAGCATCTAATATCATATAAACTTGTTAGTAAAGCTTCGCTATCGGAAGATGAACTCTACCTCCGATGGTAGTGTTTACTCGAGATTCTGGGTAACCAATTTAATGTTACTATGAACTTGCATGTCTTTATTTACAATAAATTAGTTACTACGAATAAGACCTACACTTATACCTTTGATATGAATAAGCGGAGCAAGTATGCTGATCTCAGGTAGTTTTTGAAAAGATTGTCATCAATTATAACATTAATAAGGAGACCTTTTATTAAACATCATCATTTTGGTTACTGCAACAATATTAGTAATAACCGTATTTACAGAAAACATAATAAGGTTTATTACGACAAGTTTTATAATTATTGCTCTATATACCACTGCTAATATTATAAGAATAACTTTTGAAGAACCACAAATAGTTCCGACACTATCCTCTCCAATCAGGGTAGCATCAACCTCAAGATGAGCGTCGAAATAAAGTATATCCCCAAGTTGTGCATCAAAAGTTCTAGAGACAAAGACTCGGAGGGGGATATTCAATAAATTAAGGCATAATAGGCCGTGAAAGTGGAACAAAAAGAAATGGAACAATAAAAAATAATAGGCAGTGAAAGAGCATCGAGATTTACCACACCCTTGCGGCTGGGATTTTTCTCAAGGATAAGCTCCATACTGAGTAGATATCCTTGATGAGCACCGAGTTGTATAGAAGGGGTGCATAATCCCATCACCCTCTAATTGAACTCTCATTCAAAAACCATCTTAGCCTCCTCTATATACTGAGCAAGGTGATTTGCAACTCCTCCCCCTTTTCCTCAGACTCTATTAGCTTATACCTAGCTTCATCCTTGTTGCGACAAAGAGTAGTCGCCCAAGATGAAAGGTCAATTACGATACTGGAAAAACCTGAAGGAAGCAGAGAAAGGTCGGTAGATACCTAGTGGTCTTGGAATTCCCTATATTGGAAATCATCATTTGAGTACTGGCAGGAACCATCTTCCTCTTGTCTCCATTATTCAGCTTAAGAGCAAGAACATCAGCTTTGCTTCCAAGCAGGAAAAACCGTCTTGAATTAGAGTCTGAATTGACATACTCGAGGCCTTTATATTCGTGGAACATGCATGAACGGAAGACTACCCAGTATATATCTGTAGCAGTGACATAACAATAATGCCGAATAGGAATTTTACCAACCACATTACACTCGCGAACAGTGTTCAGCATCCTGTTCCACTGAGTGATAGTATAAATGTCCTTGTCAAGATTGAGAAAAGGATACTGATCATCCACCCAAGTTGTCCCCTATGATTTTTTGAACTCACCCTTGACAACCTTAACACAAACCCACTTGTTACGCCAACCCTTATTACTGGTAGGAAGGTCACAAGTCAGGTGATCTTGGAGTATGAATCAAGAAAAGGAAGAAAAGCAAGTTCAATAAAGTCAAAGGACTATTATGCAATTAAAGAAAAGTTAGTTCAAAATTCTGTTACTAGTAATTAGAATATTTGCAGCTACTTTAAAGCTGTAATCTGTTAGAGTTAGATTGTGTTTGTATATATATAATCGTGTAACACATTTACATTACTTAATCAATAAACATTTCAAGCTTCTTCACTTCTCTCTCTGTTCTTCATCTTCATCAGCTTCTCAAAGCTTTCTTCTCGCCATTAATGGCTTCTCTCTTTACCTCGTAACATGGTATCAGATGTAAAACCATAAATTCCGCACTAATCGTATTCATCTATCCTTCTCTTCTACCTCTAAACACTATACTATAACAAAATGTCTTCAACCACACCTGTTTCTGAAGATTTCTCATGTCCGTTTTACTTACATCCGAGTGAAAACACCGGCATATCTCTCGTTTTTGAAATTCTTACTGGTGAAAACTACTTAGCCTGGGCTCGCGCCATTGAAATTGCTTTATCGGTGAAGAATAAGCTTGGATTCATCAATGGTGATATTCCTCAGCCTTCATTGACTGATCTAACTCTGTTCTCTGCCTGGACTCGTGCTAACAATTTGGTACTCTCTTGGATCCTTAATTCTATATCTAAAGAAATTAGGAGTAGCTTGCTATATGTTAACTCTGCTCATGAACTGTATAATGAAATCAAAACACGTTTTTGTAAATCTAATGGTACACGTGTTTATCAACTCGAGAAGTCGCTTAGCTCGATTACTCAATCTTCTTCTTCAATTTCTGAGTATTTTGCAAAATTCAAGTCACTTTGGGATGAATATGTTCATTTTCGCCCAAATCCTACTTGCTCTTGTGGTTTCATGAATCAATGCACTTGCAAATTACTTGATACAATCATAGAGCGACAACAAACTGATTTTATTATCAAGTTTTTAATCGGCTTAAACGAATCCTACTCAGCTGTTAGAAGTCAGATTCTTTTAATGGATCCTTTACCAAAAATTAACTCTATCTTTGCTATGTTAATTCAAGAGGAGAGTCAAAGAGAATTAACATCTTTTTCTGAGCCTGTTCAAGCATTTTATGTGAGAAATCCGCAGAAAACTAATATGTATGGAGACAAAAAGAAGGTACTCTGCACTCATTGTGGTTACACAGGTCATACGATTGAAAAATGCTTTCAATTACATGGATATCCAATTGGATGGACTGGACCAAGAGGAAAAAGAACATACAACAACTTCTCATCCAATTCAAAGGCGAATTGCGTTACAATCCTTCTAGAATCAGCTCAAGATTCTAAAACTATTAGCTCTTATGAGTTTACACATGAGGAGGTTAGTAAACTTGTTGCTTTAGCAAACAACTCAACCTCTACTCCTCCTGCAGTTCACCAAGTTTCAACTCAAGAAGGTACTACTCTTCACTCTTCTTGGATTTTAGATACAGGAGCAACTGATCATTTAATTTTCTCACCTTCTTTTTACACGGATTCTTATCAATCTACAAACATATCTGTTTCACTACCTAATGGTGAAGTTGTTATAGCTGATTACACATGACATATATATATCAATAAGTACATTACTTTGAAGAATGTTCTATGTGTGTCCTTATTCAAACAAAATTTACTCTCTATTTCAAAGTTAACTAAAGAATCTCAAGTCTTGGTGTCTTTCTTTCCTACACATTGCTCTTTACAGGATTCAAAGTCCAAGAAGATGATTGGGACTGCATATGAACTAAATGGATTATACTATCTGCATACACCTTTTCAAACATCTTGTTTTCATTCAGTCACAACTCAAAAGTTAGATATTTGGCATTCAAGACTTGGTCATCCCTCAAAAGCTAAACTTCAAGCTTTGAAGACCATAGATTCTTCTATTACTTTTCTGCCTTCTAATGTTTGTGATACTTGTTCTTTTGCTAAACAAAGAAGACTTGTATTTCCTGTTTCTAACTCTAAAACTTCTTCTTGCTTTGAACTTATACATTGTGACATATGGGGTCCTCTTAAACATGTATCCTACACAGGACATAGATATTTTCTCACTATTGTTGATGATTTTTCAAGATGTACTTGGGTTTATATGATGACTAATAAATCTGAAGTTAGCTCTCATTTGCTATCCTTTTACAATCTTATTTACACTCAATTTGATGTCAAAATTAAGATGATCAGAACTGATAATGGTGCTGAATTCAACCTTCACTCATTTTACTCAACAAATGGTATAATTCATCAAACCTCCTGTGTTGAAACTCCTGAGCAAAATGGTCTGGTGGAAAGGAAGCATCAACACTTACTCACAACTGCCAGAGCTTTGATGTTTCAATCCAAGCTTCCAATTCAATTTTGGAGTGAAGCTATAATCACCTCAACTCACATCATCAACAGGTTACCTACTCCTCTCTTGCACAATAAATCACCTTATCAAATCCTCTATGATAAACCTCCTACTTTGAGTCATCTAAAAGTGTTTGGTTGTTTATGCTTTGAATCTACTTTAAAACAAGGAAGAACAAAGTTTGATTCTCGAGCTATAAAATGCATATTTCTAAGCTACCCTCTATATACAAAAGGATACAAATTATTAAACCTTGAAACTAACACACCTTTTATATCAAGAAATATTATATTTCATGAATCAATATTCCCATTCTCAAATACATCTTCTTCAGATAACCTTCATACCTTCCTTTTTCCACCATCCCAAACAACATACACTGAAATACCTCCTAAAACCACCACACCCCCTACTCAGTCAGCTCCTCATGCACAACCACATGTTCCACTTTCAGATAACACTCAATCACCCTCAACAAACACCTCTCTTCTTCTAAACAAACCTACAAGAATAAGAAATGCTCCTGCCTACCTAAAAGATTATATATGTCCCACTAAAGCTCTTCATTCATCTCTTACACATTCTAATCCTCAGAAACAATCCTCTATTTTATATCCTATCCAAAATTTTATTTCTACATCTAGATTATCACCAACCTATACTCATTTCATAGCCTTTATTAGCTCTCAAACTGAACCTACATCCTATAAACAAGCCTCAACCTCTCCTGAATGGATGAATGCCATTCAAAGAGAACTCTCAGCCCTTGAAGATAATCAAACTTGGACCATTGTTCCTCAAACTGATTCAATGAAACCTATTGGAAGTAAATGGGTTTTCAAGCTTAAATACAAAGTTGATGTACACTTGAAAGATACAAGGCAAGACTTGTTGCTAAGGGTTACAATCAACAAGAAGGTTTGGATTTTTTTGATACCTTCTCACCAGTTGCTAAGGTGACTTCTATTAGACTTATGATTGCTATAGCATCTTCAAATAACTGGCATTTACATCAACTTGATGTAAACAATGCATTCTTACATGGAGAATTAAATGAGGTTGTACACATGAAGTTACCTCATGGTCTTAAAGCACCTCCCAACTCAGTTTGCAAACTAAACAAAACTTTGTATGGTTTAAAACAAGCCTCAAGACAATGGTTTGCCAAACTCTCTACTGCTCTTCTAGCTTTTGGTTTTGTTCACTCTAATAGTGACTTCAGCTTATTTACTAAAGGAACATCTACAACTTTCATTGCTCTATTGGTCTATGTAGATGACATAATAATCACTAGTAGCTCTATATCTGAAATTCAAGAAATCAAACACTTCCTTCACTCTGAGTTTACTATAAAAGACTTAGGAGAGTTAAAGTATTTTCTTGGCATTGAAGTTGCAAGAAGCTCTAAAGGTATTTCACTATGTCAGAGGAAATTTGCTCTTGACATACTCACAGAGTGTGGTGTTCTTGGCTCTAAACCCGTTGCTTTCCCGATGGAATCTACCTCAAAACTCAGACAAGATGACTTGGACTTGTTAGATGATCCATCTTCTTACAGAAAATTGATTGGAAGACTGTTGTATTTAACAATCTCTAGACCTGACTTGACTTACTCCATTACTTGCCTTAGTCAATTTCTTTCCAAGCCATCTAAAAACCATTGGAATGCTGCGCAGCGTGTCTTAAGATACCTCAAGGCAACTATTGGACAAGGTATATTTTATTCCTCTGCTCCGCCTATCAAATTAAAAGCTTACTGCGATAGTGATTGGGCCGGGTGTTTGGATTCAAGAAGAAGCATCACCGGATATTGTATTCTTTTGGGAGATTCTTTGATTTCTTGGAAGAGCAAGAAACAATCTACTATTAGTAGATCTTCAACTGAAGCCGAATATAGAGCACTTGCAACAACCACTTGTGAAATTCAGTGGTTATTATATGCTCTAAAAGATTATGGTATTTTACATCATCACCCGTCCTTGTATATTCGGATAGTAAATCCGCCATAGCCATGTCAACTAATCCCATTCAACATGAAAGAACTAAACATGTTGACATCGATTGCAAGATCACAAGAGAAAAAATTCATGATGGCATAATCAAACTCTTTTACATTCCCTCTTCCTTACAATTAGCTGATATATTCACTAAACCCTTAGGATCTCTTGCTTTTCACAATAATATAAGCAAGCTGAATCTTACTAACATCCATCTTCCGCTTGTGGGGGGATCTTGGAGTATGAATCAAGAAAAGGAAGAAAAGCAAGTTCAATAAAGTCAAAGGACTATTATGCAATTAAAGAAAAGTTAGTTCAAAATTCTGTTACTAGTTAGTTAGAATATTTGCAGCTACTTTACAGTTGTAATCTGTTAGAGTTAGATTGTGTTTGTATATATATAATCGTGTAACACATTTACATTACTTAATCAATAAACATTTCAAGCTTCTTCACTTCTCTCTCTCTGTTCTTCATCTTCATCAGCTTCTCAAAGCTTTCTTCTCGCCATTAATGGCTTCTCTCTTTACCTCGTAACAGGTGAAGAAATTTTGGATGTTGAAGAGTAATTAATTCCTCCCTTGACACCCTCGGATACCCTTCATCATCTTATACACACTCCGAAACAAAAGGGTGGAAGAAGCAACAGCCAAGACGTTGTTGCAACCAATATACAAACTTGCGATGGTGGCCTAAGCATTTGGAACCATTTGGCTCGGGAACAGTCGTAGTACTTCAATAACTCAATGATGAAAGGACATAAGGGAACATTGAGGCCTAGTTTGAAGGAACATACCTAAATGGCAATCTGTCCCTACATGAGTCGATAGACACACTCTCCAAAATAAGGAAGGAGAACCTCAATACCCTCATTAATGTTGCCTCGGTTAATATAGAACTACTATCTTTTGACTTGTTTGGGGTTGCGAACCGATAATCGCTTGATCAAGAGTATTACTGTTGGGTGCAATTTTTATGATTTCATATGTTTGATTCAATAACTTTTATTTAGAATTTTAATTGAGGTGA
This sequence comes from Nemophila menziesii, assembly GCA_029959085.1. NCBI lineage: Eukaryota > Viridiplantae > Streptophyta > Magnoliopsida > Boraginales > Hydrophyllaceae > Nemophila > Nemophila menziesii. The sequence goes on along the minus strand of JARWIR010000038.1, from coordinate 5,124,461 downwards.
AAATCTAATTAATATTTTACTCGATCACAGGAGGTTAATTTGAGGTTTTGTGGCGACAGTATAAGGCTAACTAAAATTTTACTCGATAACTTATATGGAGGTTAGGTTGAAGTTTTGTAGTGATCGAGAAGGTCTAAACAATATTTTACAATGTAACCTATTTGATCAAGGCTTTGTGGTGACTGTAGATGTTTAACAAATATTTTTCTCGATAACCTCTTTAGAGGTTAGATTGAGATTTACGGTGACTGTAGATGTCTAAATAATATTTTACTCGATACCTTTTTTGGAAGTTGAATTGAGGTTTTGTGGTGATCGCGGAGGTCTAACCAATATTTTACTCGATTATAACCTGTTGGAGCGTGGTTTTCTAGTGATCGTAAAGGTATACCCAATATTTTACTCGGTAACTTTTGTGGTAGGTTAAATCGAGGTTATGTAATTATTGTGGAGGTCTAAACAATATATTGCTCGATAACCTACCTAGAGGTTGGATCGTTTTGTGGTGATCGTGGAGGTTTAACTAATATTTTACTCGACAATATATCTAGAGGTTGGATCGAGGTTTCGTTGTGACTGTAGAATCCTAAGCAATATTTTACTTGATAACCTCTCTAGATGTTTTGTTGGGTTTTGTGGAGACTGTAGAGGTCTAATTAATAATTTACATGATGATATATCTAAAGGTTAGATCAAGTTTGTGTGGTGGTCGTAGTGGCTTAAACAAGATTTTACTCGATAACCTATTTAGAGGTTGGATCGAGGTTTTGTTTTCTTATTATTTATGTGTAAATAAAAAATGGGATATTGAGCTGGAGGTATCGGGCCACCACCATGTTCTAAAACTTATTTGAAGATAAATATCAATGTACTTGATAATTTCCTTAATTTTGTTAATCTGGATTAATTAGGTCACCCCTCTTGATATTACAATACTCCTTATTCTAGTTAGAGATAACAATATAGTCTATATGCTACAATTTCATTGCAAACTTGTTTTAAAGAATGAGTTCGTAAGTACCTTGGGTTTATGCTTTACGCATTACGCCACCCTTTTCAATTTTGTACTTCGGATTATTTGATACCGTAATTCCATCTATTGGGGGTTGTTTTGTATCACTTCATCCTCCATGATATCTAGCCTATTTCTCAATTGAGGTTGTTATAAGAACTTTAGCCCTTAGTATAAATAACGTTCATTTTGTATCTAATGGGTATTTACATGACCCCCTGTTTTTCTTTTTTAGTTCTTATAATGACCATACACTAAATAGAGTAAATAACCACATAACTTACTCTCGATCATCGCTGATGAGATTTATCTTCACTTTTCCGGTGCTTCCCTTGCTTTAGAGAGCCTAGCCTGAAATCAGACACTATATTAGGACCAAAGGTAGGTGCGCTCCCAATGGGACTCCGACGCTTAACATGAGTAATTATTTCTATCAGTTATTACTTTACGTGAAGGACCTACGGAGACTCAAGATGAATGTATAATACCAACATCCATTTTTATACATTCATCTTGAGTCTCTAATATCTTTTTTCGTTCTGACTTTAGTCCATTCTTCTTTCTTTTCATTTGGATGAGATATAATATTTTTGCGTTTGTATACAACTTTTTGCTAGTTGTTTTGTTTTTTGGGCATTGGTTGACATTATGATTGAAAGCCAAGGCCGGTCCTGGTGGGAAGCAGAAGAAGCCACTGCTTAGGGCCACATAATTTTTACTTAAATTTAGGGCCTCCAAAACATAAAGCCCAATTGTTTAATGTCGTTTAAGTTCAAGTGCTAATCTTATTTTAATAAGGTTTACCGCCATCATCTATATAATAGATTTAAAAAAGTTTTCTTTTGTTAAAAAAAAAAGTCAATCCACCAAATAAAACAAAAGAAAGCAAAAGTGGGCTGCTACATAAAAAAGAAAATTCACAATTGTCGATTAAAGAAAAATATTCAGTTTGTTACTCATTTAATTTATAAATTGTATCTTACATATTTTATAAATTAATTGAAAAGAATATGCTAAAGAAATAGAAAATTTAAATTAATCAGTGATTTTGCATCATAAAATGCAAAAAGAGTAGTATTTAAGTGATAAAAAAATTTATATTGTCTTTAAAAAATTTAGTTATTTTTTATTATGTAATAAAAAATTTAATTATATTTTATTATTAAATTTAAAAAAAAATTATATAAAGGGGGCCCTATTTTAAATTTCGCCTAGGGCCCCTTAAATAATAGGACCGGCTCTGTTGAAAGCCTTACATAGAACCGATAGCATACCATTCATAAGTAACCTCAATGGTGGGGATTCCAACTTCTTCAAGATCCACATAAATTTTTGTGAGCATTTCCTATGTAGTATCCACTTCAATACAAACACGAGCATAACTAAGATGATTTCTCATATTTGTTATTGAGTCCATTTAAATAGGATCACCTATATAGCTGCTAACATAACCAAGTCCTTCTTGTGTCCATAGTTGTAATGGTATCTTTCCGAGCTTGACCCATTGAGGCATTTTACTAACCTCTGATTCATCCAATTTCATGTTAGGTGCCCATTTTCTTAGTTACATTATGCGCCCATCCACATGTCACATTTGTCGTAAAGTTTTCTCAACTTCATTTTCTAATTGAAATATGAACAAGAACACATTTGAATCAGCTGAGACGATATCCACTTTATCCATATGTCTCCATTGATAAATTATCATATTTTGTATTATGTAGAAAGCTGAAGATTCACCTAAAATTGGCCAACAAGAAAATTCTTCCATGTGTTTTCTCCCGCTTTGGCCACTTTTTTAGGTGGTTTCACCATTATTTTTCCATTCACCATTTCAGGCTTGAAGTATGGAAGCTTCAAGTCTTCCTTAACAGAGTTAGAAAAAAAATTGCCCAAATAAGGTGGAGGAAATTTGGGAGTGGTGGTGGGGGGGAGGAGACCGGGCGACAGTGGTGGGAAGCTAAACCTCATGGAGTTTTTCCATGAAAGAAAACCCAAGAGAGAGATAGCTAGAGAAAAGGGATGGCATAATTTTGTAAAATTAGAAGGGGGTTCAGGATTTATGTTTAGGGTATAGGATTTAATGTTAGAGTTTTTAGAAATTAGGATTAATGTTAGAAAGAGATTACCTTGACAAAAGTGTTTCTTGCGAGACAACCCATGTTTTCAATGCTTTATTAGATTCCTTTTTTGTATTTGTAGTGTATATAGTAAGTTTATTTCATGTTTTTAGATGTATATTACGTTAATGAGAAGGGTAGAAAATGTTTTTGATGTGTAGGTGGTGGGTCTGTTGGTGTGATAAAATAATGAAGGAAAAAATGCGCATACCTCATGAATCACGATTAACTCTTCGCAAGTATATCTAAGATATTAAAGCTTAAATCCTAGCGACTAATTGTCTAGTTAAGACATGTCGTCTCACTAACGCACACCAAGCACGTATACACTAATCCATAATTAGAACCCCTCCTCCCTTCCAGACGCAAGTTTAGTTACTTAGTCTAATCATTATTTAGCCAGTATACGATTAGCAATTAACTCAATATGTATACCTAATAGATGGAAGACGGAATTCATTTAGATGCAATCCTAAAAGAATTAATTAAATAATAAAACTAAGTTCATACATAAACAATCTTAAGCAAAATAGAAAATTTGCATAACTGAATCTTGGAAAAAAAACGTAGAAATAAATTAAAGACAAAATATATCTAACGCTAATTACCCTAAGTATAGAGATGGAGAGGTGTAGAACTTGTCCTATTTTTCTTTTTCCGGGTATACTTTTGATCTATGAGCTAGTTTGAATAAGTCTTTTTACTAATGAAAGATAGGTAACACTAGAGAACTTTTTTCAAAGGCCTTACTCCATAAGCAACTAGATTATTATTCCTAGTGAACTGGTAACAAAACGAAAGAAGATATGGGAACAGAATGAATTCAAAGCCGGTTACATTCTTTCTCTAAGAAGCCAGTTATAGAGCATAGCCAAACCTCGCGAAGGAAGTGGGTCGGGGAATTTGTTTCAAAGTTTTCAAGCAAAGAACCTTTGATGTAGGAAGAAGGTGATAGGATCCTTGTTCGGTATCAGGCTTGGTGATGCTATTAATGTTATTAATAAAAAAAATTGAATCTTATTGGAAACCTGAAAAGGATTTTCTAGATATTACTAAAACGGTATGGAAAATTTTTGATAGCTTAAGAGGCATTCCTATAACAATTATTAATCATAAGCTTAAGAAGTGTAGCAAAAAACTCAAAATTTGGAATAGAGAATTTTTTTTAGAATAACAGAAAAACTATTGATAATCTAATGGTAAGACTAGAAGTATAAGTAATAATAATATACAAGAACACTCTTGGGAAGAATGTAATTATATAGTAAAATCTGTAGAGGATAGTTGGAAAAGAGAAAAAAATATACTGGAAAGATAGGTCTAGAAACAATTGGCTTAAAAAAGAGGATAGACATACTTCAAAAACAATTAGCTTAAAAAAAAGATAGACATACTTCATATTTCCATGTAATTACTAAAGAAAGAAGAAACATAAATAGTATTAAAAGAATTGTAATTTTGTAAATATCTGTATTGATGAGAAAAATGATTTTTATATGAAAATAAAAAGTTACTTTAACAATATTTTTTAGATTATAGCTCCAAGAGACCATAGTAATATACTTGAACTAGATATACCTACTATCACAACACATATGAATGAAGATTTCAATAATACTATTAATGAAAAAGAAGTTAAAAAATAGCATGAGCATAGGGGCAAACAAAGCCTCGCGCCTAGATGGTTACACATGTCTATTATATAAAACCTATTGGGAAAATATTCAATTAGATATAAGGAGGGTTATAATAAATTTTTGTATAACGGAGGTAGTCTCCTTGACATTAATATTACTATTATATCATTAATACCAAAAATTAACAAACTAATATCAAACATTATAGACCAATAAGTTGTTATTGCTTTATATATAAAATTATTTTGAGAACTATATGTTGGATTTAAATCAATTATATAGAGTAATTGTTATTAATCTGATCCTGCTCTTTCGGAGAAGTGGAAAAGATTTAGAATCAAATGATAAACATATCTACCTTTTCCTATTCTTTTGGAGAAGTGGAAAAGTCACTTTTTTGTACATGAAATGTCCCACATAGGAGGAGAGATGGGAAAAATATTAGTATAAATATGCTTACCCATCTATTACATCCAAAAGGTCCAAAGGCTAAGAACCAGTTTATTTCTCCTTGAATCATTTCAAAAAAGGTGTTTCATTAAGGGGTGGTCCTTAGAGAAAGACTTGATGAACTAACTAAAAGGTGATGTTCGAGGGAACTATAACCTTCAGTAGGGTAGAGTATGTGTTGTGAGGGTCTCGATAAAAAACTGTTAAGTTCAAGAGTAAGTTCATTTAAACGGAATTTGGTGGTTGCCTCACTTCACTACGTGACAATTCAAATCGAAAGATATTGTCACTTAAGTACAATTCACCCGAATACTTGTAGTTATGGAAACCTGCTCACCTTCTCTCCTAAAGACCCTGGGTGGGGGATTGTTGGATTTAAATAAATTATATAGAGTAATTGTTATTAATCCGATCATGCTCTTTTGGAGAAGTGGAAAAGATTTAGAATCAAATGATAAACATATCTACCTTTTCCTATTCTTTTGGAGAAGTGGAAAAGTCACTTTTTTGTACATGAAATGTCCCACATAGGAGGAGAGGTGGGAAAAATATTAGTATAAATATGCTTACCCATCTATTACATGCAAAAGGTCCAAAGGCTATGAAGGCCAAAGAGGAATAAGTAAAGCCCCACACGCGCGCACCACTACCACCACCACCACCCACCCTCCCGGCGTGGGCGTGGGGCGTCCACCCTCCCGGCGTGGGCGTGGGGCGTGGGCTCGTGGGGGAGTTGGGGAGTTTGGTGAGTTTGGGGAGTCAAGGTTAAGGTTAAGTGTAAGAATAAGGTTAAGGGTTAAGGGTTAAGGTTAAGGTTAAGGTTAAGGTTAAGGTTAAGGTTAAGGTTATGGTTAAGGGTTAAGGGTTAAGGTTAATTTAAAGATTAAGGTTATGGTTGGAGTTCAGGTTTAAGATGTAAATTTTAAGGTTAAAGGTTAAGGATTAATAAGATATAAGGTTTAAGATCGAAAATTAACGCAATAAATATTTATTTGGTTATGGTTAAGATAAATGTTAAGGTTAAAGGTAAAATTTAAGGTAGTGTTTAAGGTTAAATGTTAAGGTTAAGGTTATGGTTAAAGTTAAGGTTAAGGTTATGGTTAAAGTTAAGGTTAAGGTTTAGGTTTAAGGTTTAAGGTTTAAGGTTCAAGGTAAAATTTAAGTTTTAACATTTAGGTTAAGGTTAAGTTTTAACTTTAAGGTTAAGATAGTGGTTATAAAAGTTAAGATGAAGGTGAAGGTGAAGGTTATAGTTATTATTTAAGGTTAAGGTTAAGGTTAAGGTTAAGGTTAAGGTTTAAGATTTAAGGTTAATGTTTAAGTTTTAAGATTTAAGGTTTAAGGTTTAAGGTATAAGGTTTAACGTTAAATATTAAAATTATGGTTAAACTTAAGGTTAAGGTTTAAGGTTTAAGGTTTATGGTTTAAGCATTAAGGTTCATGGTTCAGTTTAAGATTAATTTTATAATTAAGGTTAAAGTTAAGTTTTAACTTTAAGGTTAAGATAAAGGTTAAAAAATTAAAGAGGAAGGTGAAGGTGAAAGTTAAATTTAAGGTTTAAGGTTTAAGGTTAAGGTTAAGGTTAAGGTTTGAGGTTCACGGTTTAAGGTTTAAGGTTAAGGTAAATTTTTAAGGTTTAAGTTTAAAGTTAAGGTTGAGGTTAAGGGTAAGGTGGAGATTAAGGTTTATGGTTTAAATCTTAAGGTGTAGGTTTAAGGTAATATCTAAGATTATGGTTAAGTTTAAGGTTAAAGTTGAGGTTAATATTATTGTTAAGGTTAAGAGTAGGGGTGAGGGTAAGGTTAACGTTAACAATAAGGTTAACTTTAAGTTTATTTATAAGTTTAAGTGTAAGTTGAAGTTTATGTTTAAGTTTAAGTTTAAGGTTAAGTTTAACGTTAATGTTAGATTAGGGTTAAGTATATGGTTAAGGTTATTAGTTAAAAATTTGAGGTTGAGGTTAAGGTTAAGGTATCATAAGCTCCAAGCCAAATTGATATGTATATTATATGATATTCACACATCATGAATCAAAATTTAGCGTAGGTGTGGCCAACAGAACAGTACGCATGCATAACTATCTTGTGACCGTGTTATTCGGGTCGTGGCTCGGTAACTCACAGGACTCGCCCAATAGGTGAGCCGAGCTTGGATGGTATTTTTCATTCCACGGGTTGTCTAGCACGGTCTCATTTATCTTGCTCGTTAGGTTGTCTTATGTACCCATCTCAGGTTTGATAGAAACAACTGTTAGTAACCTATAGTCTGTGTTGACCTCTCTCAGGCACATCCCCCAAGGATAGCTGAGTACGAGTTTTCCATCAATGCTACTACCACTCACACCACCACCACCACCTCTAAAACGACATACTCAAACACCTTTCCAAACTGTTACCCAACCAAACAATGTATTATACACTTATCTTTTACAAATTTCAATGTTTCACTACATTCATATCAACATCTCATGCTTTTTTCAATTTACACCTTTATTTTCTAATCTACCTACCTTACCTCTCATTTCCTAGCATTTATCATTACACCTGAATTTAATGTCATCTACCACTATTACATCAACAATTTCTATTTAATTCTACACTAAAATCCATCCCAACAGTAAAGATGAAGCATTTATTCTTACTGCTGATCCAAACTCTGTATACGCACAATTCAAGGGCCCAAAACTCTATGCTAAAACCATTAGCAATGAAGGCATTAGCTCTAATTATCTGCGCAAAAACATCAACACTTCATGGGGTTTAACCGGAAAATGCCATACTTAAATAAGTAGGTTCAATTCATGTATTATTACCTTTGAAAAATCTAAGGATCTTGAGATAGTTTGGAAGATCAACCCATGGAATGTCATTGGCAAGCATGTCCTTCTTCAAAAGTGGTATTCAGCTAAGGGACTAACTGATTCTCAACATACTACTACTTATTTCATTGTTCCAATCCACAAAATCCCTCCAACACTCATCAATAGAGATAACGCCAGAAAAGTTGCAACACAACTTGGAATAATTGAACAAATAATTTTCCATCTTGTTGAAGCTTCAAGGAATTCGGAGTTGTTAGATCTCGAGTCAACTGTAAAATTTTAAAACCCATAACTGGTATCTACTCAATCTACCTTGGTAAAGGTCACTCAATTCGGGGTCAACTAAAGTTCGAGAAGCTCTACGATCTATGCTTCGCTTGTGGACTCCTTGACCATGAAGAATCCAGTTGTAAAAATAAACATAAGATCAAAGAAAAACTTACAAAGGAAATTAATGTATTTGAGCCAAAAATTGTTGATAAACATGATGTCGGAAAAATCTTCTTCAACTCAACGAACAACACTAACTCTCAACACAAACAAAATTCCAATTCAAATTCTCAAAACCCAATAATTACCTATCTTCGAGGCATGGAGAATGGTTGTAAAATCATTAATGAAGAATGGTAAACCTTCACGAAAGAGGAAAGTTGGTGCTGACAATGTTTCCTTTCTGACCAACACCCGAAATAGACTTCTTAAGTCAAACGCCTAACTTTAAAGCCTTTTGAATCCTACTGGCCAACAAAAAATTGGGCCCAAATTTTTAGAAGAGGCCAACCAGAGTATTTTCTTAACCCCGTCCAAACATTACTTAAGCCCATTGCCTATTAAAAATCCTACTTCCGTAACATTTGGCTAATTAAAAAAACCACACCTATATATAAGTGACATTACTTTCCCATTGACTTAGGTCAATATTCACCCATCTATCATAATAGAAACCCAAAAACTCTCAGCAAAAACTCATCTTCCTCCCCAAAATCACCCAACCACTCTGCAACCCTAAACTCCAAAGAAGATGATACACCACTCTTTTCTTTCTATACTAATGTTGAATTGCCTTAAACACCTAATCACAGAGTCGTTGCATACAAACCCCAATTCAATAAATAATTTACCATTGATATATCAACATCTAAAATCTTGTCAAAACATGATAAACTTTGGGCAAGGTGTTAGGATTTAACCAAGGCAAAACAATCAACACCAAACAAAGATGAACAATATGGGGGGAATCAGTAAACACCATGGACGTTGTCAGTGATGAATCAACTAAGGCTTGCGAGTTTTACCTTCAACAAACCACGGGCATACATGAAACACCTATGTTGGAACTATCAAGGGATTGCTACCCATTTGACGGTTCTAACACTTAAGGATGTGGTTCAGTTCCATCATCCCAATGTTATTTTTCTTGCTAAAACTATGAATAAAATTTATGTCACTGGTGCTCTTACTTCTTTTCTTAATATGAAAATCATTACTACTATCGAGCCTTTGAGTAAAGCGGAGGGGATACTTTGCTCCTTTCTTATCTTGACTATAATATTACCATTGAGAAACAATCGCAATACTTTAACCATTGCAAAATTATTGATGAAAATATGCTTAGCTTTTATACCACTTATGTTTATATTCACCCAAATGAAGATCTAAAAGATAAATTCATTAAATAGCTTACTAATATTGGTAATGACCTTACTATTTCTGCCACATGGAACATTTTAGGTGATTTCAGTAAGATAAAATCTCCATATGAGAAGCTTGGTGGAAATTCTATCCCCTGTGATAACATCTTTAAACTAAATGAGTTCATGAACAATACAAACCTTCATGATATTAATTCTAAAGGTTGTTATTACTCTTCGAGTAATAAAAGATCTGGTAGTGCTCTTATTAAGCAAAAACTTTATAGAGGGATTGCCAATCTTTATTGGGATAACTACTTCCCAAACGCATGGATCATTGTAGTACATGCTATGGGTTATGATCACATCCCTCTTCTTGTTAACTTTGATTAAATAATGGTAAAAAGTCCCAAAGATTCTACTTTAGAAAAATTGGAACACTGAATCTAAAGTAACTGATATCATTCAAACACAATGAAAGCTTCATTTGAATAACATTGGCACATGTATTCTAAGATTTGGTAAAAAAAAATCCATGCTAGTATAGGAGGTATTACTCTCTAGGCTACGAAAAAAGACTAAACAGTAAAGCTCAAATAAACCTTCTTATGAAAAAATTGGTAATTTTATACACCAAAGTCATTGATAATTATGAAGAGATTAATTCTATTAATTCTGAAATTGAAAATCTTTGGAATAAAGAGGAAAATACTAGAAACAAAGGATTAGAATTCAATGGATTAGACATGGGGATAGAAATACTAGCTACTACCATGCCTCTACTAAAGCTAGAAGAAAAATAAATAACATCACTCCTCTTATGAATAATGAAGGAATTTGGAACACTAATCCCTCTGAGATTAAATATATTATTACTACATATTTTAACTCTATATTTACTATTATGGGTAAGAGAAATTATGATAATATCTTACAATTAATAGAACTTGTTATTACTTATGATATGAACACTTGCCTTGAAAGACCTGTTACTCTTAAAGAAATTAAAAATGTTGCTTGGTCTTTAGGGAGAAATAAGGCTCCAGGCTCTGATGGATACTTTGATTTCTTCTTTAAAAAACACTGGCACATTATCAAAGTTGACCTCATGAGAGTCATCACTGACTTCTTATATAACAATAGCTTCCTTGTAGCCATCAATGGGACCTAAATTTCTCTTATCCTCAAAATTGATGGCCTAGCTATTGTAGGTTACTATAGGCCCATGAGTTGCCCGAATTTTTTATATAAAACAATTGTTGGCATTCTTGTGGCTAGACTTAAAATTCTTACGAATAATATCATTCTTGATGAACAAACAGCCTTTTTCCCTAGAAGATTTATACATGAAAAATCATTATAGCCGTGTTACTTATTTGGAAAAAACTAGAAAAACATAAAATTACACAACTACTATAAAAGCTGACATTTCAAAGGCTTTTGAAAATTTTGAATGGGATCTTCTTATTAATATGATACACAAAATGGGTTTTTTAAAAAACTGGCTTAAGCTGATTTATGAAGATATATTATATGTCTCTTACTCTATAGTACTTAATGGAACTCCTATTAGCCTTACAACCCAACTAGGGGCTTGAGACAGGGGGTTCCCCTTTCACCCTTTCTTTTTTGCATTATTACTCAACCCCTCGATGCCCTCATGAAGGATTAATTTTAAAAAAAATGAAAAACTTATTCAGTGCATTAAACTTGGAAGAAATTGCCCAAAAATTTCCCATATCCTTTTTGTTGATGACAATTTATTTTTCCTTAAAGCAAATTATGATGAATTATGTTATTAATCAATTCTCTTATGCCTCAGGCCAGACAATAAATCTCAACAAAAATGGTGTAATAAATAGTATAAACACCCCTGCTTATGATATATCTTGTCTTACACTCCTTATAAGAATGAATCATTAAACTGATCTTGGTAAATACCCAGGCTCCCCTCTGATATGGGGAAATAAAAGGTAAAATCTTTGGAATGGATGGTTGAAAGAGTTATTAAGAAACTTAACCACTGGAACACTAAACTACTCTCCCCTGGGGGTAAAGAAACACTTATTAAAGTAGTTATCCAATCAACACATGTTTATACTATGTCTTTATATCTTATTCCTACTACTACCTGTAACATCATTAGTGGCGTTGTTTCTTCTTTTTGGTAAGGTGATAAGAAAATACATTGGAATGATTAGAAACATCTAGAACTACCAAAATTTGAGGGAGGTATGGGGTTTAAAAATATTTGCTCTTTAAACTTGGCTTTTATTGTTTTAACTGGCTTGAAACTTAATCTTAAGAAAATATCACTTGCCTATAGAATTCTCAAAGATACTTATTTTCATAACAGTGACTTTCTTAATGCTACAGTTGGTACTAATGCCTCTTGGCGTTTTAAATCTCTTATCAAAGGCATATATCTTTTCAAAAGTTATTTAAGTGATTTAAATAGGGTTTGGGAAATGGTTCTGATATATATATATATATAACAATCATTGGTTGAACTCCATAAAAGTTATTCCAAAACTTAATAACTCAGAACTGTAAAAGTCTCTGAAATTATGATGATAAATACTACTATCTTGAATAATGAACTTATTCTTGAAATCTTTGATACCCAAACAACTATTATAATTCTTACTCTCAATAAACTTGAGAAAAAAATGTAATGATACTATGTGTTGGAAGAAAGAGGTAACTGGTACCTTCTATACCAAAGATTGCTATAATTACATTATTTATGATGATATAAATGCTTCCAAATCAAATATTGCATTACGTCCCTCCATTTCTTACTCTAATGATGATAACTTTTGGGAAAAAGCTTTGGCTTCTTAACCTACCTCCAAATATACTTATTTTTTTAGAAGGCAGCTACAAATTCCCTCCCCGCACATTAGGCTTTATTTGATAGAAAATGTACTTTAAACAACCTTTATAAACACCATGATGATACACCTAAATCTATAGAGCAAATCTTCTTTAACTGTCCTAGTTGTAGGGCCACTTGGCTTGCATCTCGTATGACTTTCTATCAAACTCTATTATCACCTCTAGATTTGACTGTTGGCTCCAATACTTTAGGAACAATTAAAATTTCACTGATTAGTTTGATAGAAGTCTAGTTGAATTGGAAGCTTGGATGCCTGGTTTATCTGGAAAAATAGAAACATAAATACTTATAGAATCAAGATATCATGTTCTTTACAACATCAAGAAATCCTACACAACCTACGATGAATATAATAAATATAAAAATGATATTTCTGAGGCTAAAAATAATAATCATCAGGAGATTAATACTGACCTCCCTGTGATTGAAACAACCATGAGTAAAAGATTTGCTTCTACCAATATTACTAGTATTTCTTAAAACACTTCTCATATTTTTACTATTCTTAATCCAAATCTTATCCTTATACATGTTGATGCTTCCTATAATTACAAAACTAATAATGCTATTGCTGCTTGTGTGTTTAGTAACTATAAGAGTTGCTATTTGGATAGACAATCATGGACTTAGTAGCTTAATCCCCCGTAGAAGCAGATTTAGTTGGAATAAGGAATGCAGTCCTTAAAGCAACAACTCATCAACACCATCAATTTCACTTGAAAAATGACTGTCTCAATTTCATGAAACCTCTTCAATTAGGAACAAAATATAATAACAACTTCCGGCAACCGATTTTTGAAGATATTCTACTACTTGCAAAAGATCATCGAATACCCTTCTTACACACGAGCAGGAGACTAAATACAGTAGTTAGTTGGCTTGCGAGATGCTTAATCTCTTACTTTGTGATTGGACTTCCCACCCTCATCCCCAATTAATTCCCCATCTTAGAAATGACTTATTTGTTACTAGTGTTTGGCTAAAACCTTCTGAACGTATTGTATTATATCCAATTTATTCGAGTAAATTCCTTTTTAGGCCATTACCTATGGCCTATAAACATTTTTAGGCCAAACGTTTAAAAGTGCTCATTTTTAGGCCAAAAGTATTAAAAATACTCATTTTTAGGCCATCTGACTAACTCCACCTATAAAGTAACGGGTTTATGTTGTTGACTAGTTAACATATTTAGGCCAAACGTTTCAAAATCTGTTACTTTTTGGATGGAGTTAGTCACATGGCCTAAAAATGAGCATTTTTAATACGTTTGGCTTAAAAATGAGCATTTTTAAACGTTTGGTCTAAAAATAAATTAGAAGGCATCACGGGGGTTTGATCCTATAATAAATGAAGTCACCTTTGACGTAGTTGATACTGCACTACTATATGTGCAGGGTTCTAAAAAATGAAGTGCGATTATCTTCAAATTATTAAGTTCAATCAGTGTCTTTTTTCTTTCGAAAAGTTCAATCAGTGTCCTCTTATAGGTAAGCCTGTGTTTTTTATCCTATACCAGGAATTATAAACGACGATCATAAGTTGCATTGCATTGGTTAATTCTCATCTCTCGAGAGCACAAAAATATATTCATCTTGAGTTATTTTATAGGAAAAGTCTACAACTAATTGTATGAAGTCTTCTAACATCGAAGCAAATGCTAATTTGTTCATTTCTAAGGACGCCACTGCTGTCCATCAAAATTAACTCTTTTGGTTCTGGTTAATTGATCAATGAGCTATGGCAGATGCACCTGGTCAAAAGGGCTCATTTAATCATGACTATTCTCGCAATTAAATTTCGGTTGAATTAATTAAAACAAGTTCATTGTTATGCCTGGAAAAAAATCTCCCCACACAACTCGGTATTGGCATTGACGATGACAATGATTGTAACAATGATGGCACAGCATAACAAGTTGAGTCGAGATGTGAGGTGACAACAAATGGATTCAGTTGAACAAGCCCCAACGGGTTACAATAATTAATATAGATCATATAAAAAAATTCTGTAAGAAAATTTTCAGAAAAGAAAAATTAAATTATGTAACAACATAAATACTATTAAACACTGAAACTTTTGTTAATGCTATTAAAATAAAATGGACAGTGACAAGTATGATCTGCCTAAAACCATATATGATATGATAAGTTTGCAATTATTTGAAGACGCAGGTGATATCTTTTTTTAGATGCAGGTGATATCTACATAGGGCAGATAAGAGAATTTATTAATTTTTAAATTTATAACATGTTATCATTAGTGGTACACCTACTTCCTTTCCACTCAAAGTAAGCAAGTGGGTTGGATTGATTTTTTTTCTTTTCGTCAACAACTTTGATTTCATTTTTTTTTTTTTGAGCAAAACACACAATACCGAAACAAAAACCAACTAATCTTAACGGAAAGGCTATTCAAGTCATGTCTTGGTTGCATTAAATAACCCTGTGTCTAACTTTTTTTTTACAAGTCTATCGGTTATCTGTTAAGTTGTTTTAGAATATATCTGAAAATGACATATTTAAACTGTTCTACCTTCACTCTAATCTTCTTCAATATCAGATGGATTTTCTAAATTGTTACTGATAGTCGCCTGATACCTTGAATGATTTCAAGAGTATCAGAAAAAATCGCTCTCTCCTCATTAGGAGTATAAATTTCATAGTCTTAGTACTTGTTAATGTTAAGAAAAATAATAAAACACCGGTTAAAAACAAAAAAAATGAAAGTCCAAAAAGCAGAATATTTTGTTTAAAGTAAACTATTCTATTATAGTAATGAAAATAATATGAAACCTACACAGAATAGAAAAAAGAAACAATTACACAGTGAATATGGCATTAAAAAAAGATATTCTAGTTGTACCGTTTATCTCTAACAAATTTTTTTTACTATAGAATAATATTGCTAGAATATTATTGAGAGAGAAATAGTTGTTCTTTTCTGATTCAGTTTCATAGCTTTGGAAAATGGGAGAGGTCCTGTATATATAGTTGAGGAGAAGGCTTTTCGATATCGTCAGAATAAATGGTCTTTAATAGCTCCACAATTGCTGAAGTGTTGAATGTTGCATTTGTTAATTTTATTAAAATTCCAGCATGAACCTGGACTCTTTGCTGACTTCTGTTTGATTCCCGTATTGACCAAATCCTGTAACAGCTGAGCCTTGAATAGGGAATATTTTGGTTTAATGGGTCTTTATTTGGTAGACATTTTGTCTTCTGGCTGAAAGGTAATGAAGTGCCGACCACTATAATAACCAGCCATCCTCTACCAGACTCACTTCAAAATTTGTTTCATTTTATGACTCTCCAAACTCCCCAAATCCTAAAATCCCCAACTGAACCACGAGGTCACGAGCCCACTGCCCACGTCGTCGCCGTCGTCGAGCGGGTGGTGGTGGTGGTGATACTCGCGTGTGGGGCTTTGTCTTTTTCCTTTTGACTTTCATAGTCTTTATTTCTTTTGGAAGGAATAGAATGTAAGATATTATATTCTAACCTTTTTTTCTACTTTATTTCCTATGTGAGACTTTTTCTTCAATAAAAAATCGTTTTCACTTCTCCCATAAGAACATGAATGGATTTAATTAATACTCAATATTATTATAAATCCCAACAATCCCCCACTCAGGGTATTTGGAAGAGAAGGCGAACAGGTTTTCATAACTGTCTGCCATCATTTGGGTGAATTGTTCTTAAGTGGCAATATCTTTCGATTTAAATTGACACGTAGTGAAGTGACACAAACACCAAATTCCATTTAAGTGAACTTACTCTTAAACTTTACGATTTTCGATCTAGACCCTCACAATACATACTTTACCATGTTGAAAGTTATAGTTCCCTCGATTATCACCCTCCAGTTTGTTAATCAAGTCCTTCTCTAAGGCCCATACCTCGCGAGGTATGAAATTTATGGACTTATACATATGAGATTATTTAGGACACACTTTAACATTATATTATGATTTTTTAGTTTCACTTTTAACTGTGAATTCATCAAGTCCTTCTCAAAAATACCACCATAGTGGCTATGAATTCATTATGAGTTAAACACTTAGCCTTGTGCTCTTTCGAGAGTGGTACGCCTTATGAGTTAATTTATTAAGTCCTTCTCAATAGGAACACCACGAGTGGATATGAATTCGTTAAGATGATTTATATATTTGTGCGATATCACATGAAGATTGAGTCTATAGTCTTAGTTCCGGTAATCTTGCTAGACACCCCCACATTTTAATTTTCCAAGGTTTGGTGAAAAAGCCTCTTAACATCTCGTGATGGGTCTTGTGTTAGGGATTTTATGGGGTACCCTATTGAGAGCACAACTGGCCGACAATATAGCTTCCCTCACATGTAGGTTGGTGGGCCTGAATAATTATCATAGCATTCAGCTATGCCATTTCGTAGGGGTGTGTAAGGCACTAAGTTCGTGGATAATTTTGTTAAAATCATTAAACTCTTTTAAAGAATTTAGAACAATATTTGCGCCCTAAGTCTTTTGATTTAGCAATTTAGTTGGTTTTCAACCTCGGACTTATATTTTAAAAACACATGTTCTGTCTCATCTTTAGTTTTAGGAGGTATACTCTCATAAACCTAGAGTATTCACCTACGAAGGTTATATAGTATAGTTTTTCTCCTCTACTTACGGAATTTATTAAAAAATAGTTAAGTCTGAATGCATTAATTCTAGCAGTTTAACATTTCTCGTGGTTACATATTAAAAGGTCATCTTTTCCAGCGAGTTTGGACTCTACACATAATAGATATTTTACAAAGTCACCGACCTTGTGAGGGGGTATTAGTCCAAGGGATGTTATTCTTTTAATAAAAGTGAAATTTAAATGGCCTAATTAACCATTTCACACATCTAAACATTTAAAGATATAAAAAAAAATAGAAGCATCCTTATTAAAGGTTACAAGGTTTCAGCCTCACAAAATATTATTTGAAAACCCCTTCCCCACGAACTCATCGTTTCGGTACTAGTCATGGGATACAATATTTAAAACAAACAAACCATCATGTAAATATCTTTTATCCACAAACTCATCATTTTTTGTAATAATTATTTCCTCCCTCGAAAACTAGTTTGAGTCCCATGTTATTAAAAAGAGCTCATGAAACCAAGTTCCTATAGAGCGAGGGGACGAAGAGAACATCGTTTAACTCAAAAGTCTTACCAGAAGTGAGTTTGAGGGTAATACGTCGTTTTCCAAGGACTGTAGCAGTGGATGAGTCACCCAGGTACACGCATTCACCATTCGTTATTTCCTCAGACTATTTGAATAGAGCTTTGTTTTCCCAAAAGTGTCATGAAGCCTCGGTTTCAAGGATCCACTCGCTTTTGTTCTCCACTAAGTATGCCTCAACCATTATCGCGACAATTATTTCTTCGGTTTTGGTTAGATTCGTAGCAGGTTTTTGATCAGGAAATGTTCTAAGCGTACACTCAAAAGCTTTGTGACCTTATTTACCACAACAATTATAGACACCCTTAGGTTTCCGAATCTTACCAGAAGTTTTGAACCTTTTGCCTTGTTTGTTGGAGTTGCTTCTGCTCTTGTTTCCCCCAGATTTGGAATTGTTAGTGCCTTTTTGTTTTCCATTTCCTACGAAGTTGTCCTTCTTACCTTTCCCATAACTTTCAACAAGGTTAGTTTTCGAGGAATGGGGAGGTAAAGAGAGAGACTTATCCTTGAGTCGGTTGGCTTCTTCGACTTGCATGTGATTGATGAGTTCTTGGAGAGTCATTTCCTCCTTTTTGTGTTTGAGGTGGTTACGGTATTCACTCCAAGATGGGGGAAATTTCTCAAGCAGAATATTGGCTTTAAAAAATCCGCACATCTTCATGCCTTCGGCGATTACCTCCGTGCATAGGTTTTCGTACACATGAAGTTGTTCAATCATGGGTTACTGATTAGTAAGTATGTAGTTATACCAGTTATCGGTGACGTGTATTTTTACCGGAATCGTCAACCCCATATTTCTTCTCGAGAGTTTGCCATATGACTTTTGCCGACCTTTCTTTGGAAAGGAGATCAAAAATGGGATTCGAGACATTGTTCAATATTTTTCCCTAAGCCATTGTGATCTCTCTTTTGAACTTGGCTTCGAGGGAAAGATATCTGGTCTGTTCTTCTTTAGTAGGAACTCTATTTTCCACCATAAGTGGAGGATCTTCAACTATAGAGAAGTCGATTTCGTACTGTTCAATATAGATCAAGACCTTTTATGCCCAACTCTTATAGTTGGAATCATTAAGGGTCTCCAACTTGATATTCTATATGCGTCCTAGAAGGGGGGTTGAATAGGACAATGGAAATTAATCGGCTAATTTTATTTCAAGTAAATAAAATTAAAAGCTAATTTGAATCCTATTGTTTTAGAAAACTAAATAGTTAAGAACTAGATAATCCTAAAAGACAATATTATCAAACTATTCATGTAAGCATTTTATCAAGCATATAGAGTGCGGAAATGTAAAGAGTGTAGGGATAGAAAACGATACACAATGATGTATAGTGGTTCGGTTTCCCTACATCCACTACCTAAGGAAGCCTCCTTAGGATTTGCAAGATTCTCAACTAATCTTCGTAACTCTTAAACCGGGTGAGATTACAAACCCTTTACAACCACTTCAAAACCTTGAAGGAAATACACTTGTGTTATCACCAACACAAGGAACCAAGTATAGAACCTATACTCACACTACTCTCTTAATCTATTACAAGAAATAAGAGAAAAGGAAAAGTGTTTAGGGGTGTTATAATAGCTTGAAACTAAACTCCTAAAAGAGTGGATATAAACTATGTAGCTTGAGAATGAATATGACTTGAATGCTCCTTTGAAACCTTCTTGAATGATAATATTAATTGCTCTTAAGATTGGTAGATGGAAGGGATGAGTTGTGTCTTGAATGAGCTTCAATATATAGCTGAAAATATCTTCCAACGGTCAAAAGGCTTCTATCTAACGGATCTATTTTTACTCCAACGGATATAAGCTTTGTCCTCTTCTAATAGTGCAGAAACCCTTTCTTGCGGTGTACCGCGGGTATGGTCCGGTGCACCGCGAAATCCCTCGTCTTGGTTTCATAGCTTACTGGTCGGACTATCCTATGCACCGTGTACCTGGTCCGTGCCTCAGTCCGGTGTACCGCGCCTCAGTCCGGTGTACCGCACATTTTCTTAGCTTACTGGTCGGACTAGCCTATGCACCGCGCCTTTGGTCTGTGGTACTGCGGTGTACCGCAGCTCTCGTCCGGTGTACCGCGACGCTGTTCTTTTGAAGCTCAAGCTTAAGATCAAGGAATTAAAGGCAACTAATCTAATGAGGGGTTTTGGAAAACCTTTAAAAGTGATACCAAATGAATTTTAGTTTAAATGATGATTTGTCGAATATTAAAACGGGAATAAAAACAAGGTGAGGCTAACACAACTTATTCATTTCGGTAAAGGCTTTTGCATTCAATGATGAAGCTACTGCCGAGATTGGATACTACTATATTTTCATGAATTGATCTTTCTGGTATGAAGGTTGTCTAATTCTCCTTTACCACTGAAGTCATGTAGGGTTTTAGTCTAAAAACAAGAAATTTTTTATGAATTTATATATGAAATTTGAGCAGCTTATTAACATGTAATGGCCTATAGTTGTAGGTTCTTTAACTTTAGGAATCAGTATTTCGGACAAAAAAAACTTTAGGAATCGGTATGATGTATGTTCCATCAATATAGGTAAAGTCGCTCTTATTATACATAAAAGTGGCCACTATTATAAAATATCCATCTTAATCAATTCCTATTTCTCCTTAAAGAAGTGTATAGAGTTGCGATCTGGTTTTGGGGCAATCTAACTACCCAAGGACCGAACTACTCTCTTAACCTATTCAAGTGTAACAGGTTTGATAAGTTCTTTATTCATTTATTCACTTACACAAGGAGTTATCTTATCAATGAGGTTTTAATAATCTCTTTGTCATTCAGTTTTGAAGACGTTTTCAAATAATTCACTATAGTACTACTTGTATCACTAGAGTTTTGTGTGCATTCCCCTATATTACTCTCAATTATCAAGATTTTTTTTTGCTTCTTCTACCTTTAGTAATGGAGTGGAAATACTTTGTGTTACTATCCCCAAGCTTCATCCATGTATTTTTAGACCTAAAGGCCCAATATTGCTCCTTAGGTGTCTGGATTTCCTCAAGTCTTTTGATTTTCTCACTGAAAAGCTGCACATTTCTTGTATTTTTATCATTTGTCATATCATCAAGTTCATTGAATTTTTTTTCCTCTTTCTTTTTATTTTTAATTCTCTTATTGTTCCACTTAGTATGGGCATTTGCTAGTATGCTTAATTTCTTTCCACACGTATGCATACCTTTCCTTAAGCTTTTCTTAAGGTTATCCTAAGAGTTTTTCACTAGTAGGCTACACTCACTATTATTATTCAAGTCTTCTTTATATGCAAATATTTTGTTATACACTTATTTACTCTTATCAAAGTAAATGACCATTGGGGAATGGTCTGAACCTACATCTGGTAACAAGGATGCCCAAGTGTTTAGGTATTTCATAAACCAGCAATCATTTTCTAAACATCTATCAAGATTTTGTTTATTGATTTCTCCCAATATCTCTTATAGACCAATAGTATGAGAATCCATGTGTTTTAACTTCACTAAGTTACAATATATTCATAAAATTGTGCAGTCTACTTAATTTATTTATCTTTTGGGTTCCCCCAAAATTTCAATGGCTAAACAGAGTGAGGTTGAAATCCCCAGCTATGTTCCATGGGATAATCATTGTTTCTTTTTTATAGTTAGCTATTTTGAGTAATGCTTTGTCTTTGTAATTGACCTTAAAAGGGACATAAACAAAGGTTGTGCAATTATCCTTTCCATTTTTATCTATTATAATGAAATTTATCATCCAATGATTTTCATCATTACTTTTAGCTACACAAATTTCAGTTAATACAACCAAATCTCCCGAGGAACCTATGGGCTCAATTGTACCACTAAGGTTCATACTAATTCTTTTTGCAAGCTTTTCAAGTTTATCATACCCATTTTTTGTTTTTAATAAAAAAATTACTTGAGGTTTATGCACTTTGATAACTTATTTTAGTGTCAGAATTGTCAGAGGGTTGACAATATCCTAACAATTTCAATATAGTCATATCATTTGTCATGAAGAGGTTGTTTAGGGGAAACCTCGTAATCCTTATTCTAGACTTCTTTCTACATAGCTTCATTGCTTTCCATTTTCATGCTCACATCAATTATTCCATTGGTTGCAAATGAGTCACCTTTTTTGGCCGACATAAGCGCTTTGTATCTGTCATACACCGACTTCCAACATTGCATAACTTTTTTACTCTCATTTCCCTATGATTCTCTTTATTCTCTTTCTTCTTCTCCATATTCGTTCTACTGCCAATTCATAATACTCCATAGGATTTAAGTTTGGTTTCTTATCATATTTGTATGTGAATAAAGTTTTCTCAAGAGGGAAGATAAGAATTAGGCTTTTTTAATAGAATTTTGATTTAGGGATTTGGTTATCTGAGGGTTTAAAGTGTTACCACGATTATTCTCTCTAATAATAAACCATGGCCCCATAATTGTTAGTAGCTTAAACATTGGATTAGACCATGATCCAAATTAAGTAAGTGATGGGCTTGGGATACTTTCTGTAAAAATCACATGGCCTATTGGTGTTCTAAAAATATCAAGTCCTAACTAACTAGAGTTGCTAGCCTTATATCTGCAAACTTAACAATTGGAGAAGTAACTTTGGTGGTCCTTTGTGTGTTCTAAAAATAAATGCAAATGCTAATCGAACCACAACCGCAAGTGTACGGTTGTCCCAAGTAGTATGTATGATAATACAGATTCGTTCCAAGGACGGATGGTTGATCACAATGTTTAGCAAGTAGTGATTGATGCACTTATGGAAATGAAAGATAATAAATTGTTTGTTTTGGTTTTGTTTATTAATTCTAAATAAATGAAAGACAAATAATTAAATGCAAGTAGAAGCTAAGACGCAAGTAAAATAAGTGAAAACGCAATATGAGATGTAGTACTTGAGAACGCAAGGATCCTCCTGATTTTACTTTCTAACTTATGTTGTTTAAGGGCTAAATCAGTCAATTACAATGGTCGGGATTCTAAATTCCTTATACCCCCGTCAGGGTGGACTATAAGGCGATCCTAAAGTGTCACTAGTCACGTCAGGGTAAATATGATCCACCGTTGGATGATTAAGATTTATTACCACATTGGCCCTAGGATTAACTAAGTTCGTCAGAATCAATAGTTTTTATCCTAGATTGAACAATTATTTCTGTACCTAAACCCCCCGTCAGGATGATCCATACGCCACATATATGGAATAGCTTAGATACTAATACCTAATTTTAGTTCGCGACTCTAAAATCAGTAAACATTCACAAATTGTCGAAAAGAGTAAAAGCCCTAATTTAATTTAATTCAATAAAAACCCAAATTCAACATTCGTTATAATAATAAAATCAAGATTCACCCATTGTTTTGTTCTCAAGCACTAATGGAAATTTAGCTCATATTAAAATTAAAAACAAAATTAAAAGAATTGGAATTCATATTGTTTACAAAATTAAAATACGAAAAGAACCTAATTTCCGGAATTGGAATGACTACGAACGGAGCTATAGACCCACTCCAGCTCTTGTAGCTTCTTCTTTCTTCCTTCTGTTGCTTCTCTCTGGTGTTTAATCTTGTGGAATGTGAATTGTGTGAAAAATAGAAGTCCAGACCTCCTTTTATAAGTAAAAATTCGGACTAGGGCTTGGACCAGAAAATAAAAGCTTAATTAAATGTCCAAGCCCACTTTCTAAGCCCAAAATCCCGTAACTGATGATAGGCCTTCACTAAAACAGCTTTTCCCGATGCGTTACAACTCCGATTGACCTCATTCCAGTTGCTAAAGTTCCGTAACTCGATAAGGAATGATTTCTCTTCAAAGGTCAGCGGCTAAATCATCGCTTAAGCACCTCGAAATCAGCAATCTATGGCCTGGAAAGTAGATTTTCAGCTCTAAAAATAATATCTTCGGGATTTGTCTTCAAGTCTTGACTCTAATTCACGATCTTTGACTTTCTCCTCGGATTCCTCTCCTAGCTAACATCTAAAACCTGTAAACTTTACACTAAAAATACCAATATTACGCGCAAAAGTTTAATAAGTTAAAAATGCTAGAAATAAAAAGGTAATTCCGGATTATTGCAAATTTAGTCCAAAAGTCTATCATATTAATCAAATAAACACCAAAAATGATGTCTCCCAAGGGTCTAAAATAAGAACAATTAGGGAGACATCAAGACCCCCAACTCAAACCTTTGTCGTCCCGACAAAGTAAAACAAAACAAAGGGGTAGAAGTAAACGTATAAACACATAGAAGCTAGCAAATAAACCCTAAAGCAATTCTCAAAATAAATCTCATATAGCAAACTCTAGAAACTAATATACACATACACTAATCATGCAACATCAAACCTAAATAATCTCAATCATAAAATTAAAGTCGCAATGCTTGAAGGTTACACTTGTACTCATCTCTGTATGATGGCTATAGGGTGGTCATTAATCCTAAATCGCTTTGAACGCTCCACCTAGTGTATTCCCTATCAACAGAATCATAAATTCACTACGCACTTAGGAATCACGAGGTCTTTACGGTTATAATATTGGCTTAAGGACGGGTGTGGATGTATATTTGGTAAATTTGAAGTGAGCTTTTGGCTCTCTCCTCACTTACCATCAACAGTGTCCTCGAGCTTGAGTTAACGCTCAAAAAGATGTTCTCACTCACTCATATACGCAATAATTTAGCGTCCCATGTCTTCCCACTATAAATAAGATGATTTTCAGAAAATTCCACTTTGCCGGATGTTTTATTCATTCATATTTTTCTTTTTCTTTTTTCTTTTTTTTTCTTTTTTTTTCTTTTTTTTTGTACAGGAGCAAACCGGGTTCCCGGTTTTGACGAATCCGGGTTCCCGGTTCCTACTGTATGGATTTTCATTTTTTTTCATTTTTTTTTTTCTTTTTCACTTTTTTCATTCCCGGCAAAGGGTTACAAGTATATATCATCTGTAATTGTGCTACAATACAAAAACACATCGATCCCAACCCATTAAATTCCCCATATGTGGTCCCACCACCCCAAACTCAAGCTCGAGACATGTCTCAGGATTGTGATTCAAGTGCGGGTCATATGGTCATGCCTAATAATCTAAGGGATAATGTCTTATATCATGGCTACAAAGAAAAGGCTAAAGGCTCAAAGTGGGCTAAGACGGATAATAATTAATACAAGGGATAGAAGGCTAAAAAGGCACAAATGGCTAACAAAGAACTGCCCCTATCATTTTCCTAAGTACATAGCTTGTCTTTAGTTCATATCTAGGTGGGTTCTCTACTAATTAGGATTTCACGTTCTACACACCAAACATATTCCTTGAGTACAAGCTTACTTCATTTGCATTGTTAATTAATTTTTCCTATCAATTACCTATGTTCGCATGCAATTGTAAGTGCGTTTTATATCAATCCCTAAAGTCCACTATTTACTATCATAGATTTATCAAAAGTATGCTTAAAGGGATATTTAAAAATTTCTATAGTCAAACGCAACTCCGAAAATTCTTTTATTGAAAGCAAATAAAGCAAATAACACATAAAAAAAACTGGGATGAGGCAACGAACCCCACCCCAAACTCAAAAATGAGTCGTGTCCCCACGACTCGAAAAGACTCAATAAAGCATTTAAACTAATATACACTAAGAGGAAAGTTTAGAAAACGTATCTTAACCAGCGCGAGGCTGGTTATCGGTGTTGCGTTCTGGACCTTTATCTCGCGTAACAGCATCATAAATCGCGTTTTGAAGTGTATTTACGCCTAGGATTAAATTTCGAAGTAGGTCCAATTCTTTTGTAACGTTTCCCAAGGTAGCAATCATCCTCTTCTGATTCTCTTCCAACACCTGAATCTTCGCTTCCAACTCAGGTACAGTTTTCGCTTTCTTTGATTGAGGAGTTCTTGGACTTCTTGTAGCTCGTGTTGCTTCTTCATGGATGTTCTTGATTGTGTTCAAAGCTATACTCACACCAACTGAAACAGTATCAATATCTGCGTCCTTACGCGGAATCTTTGCGTCTAAACACAACTGAGTAATAGTACAAGGAAACTTCAGATTTTGTTGTTTCATTGGTGATTTCGCGAACTCCATGATTGTATCATAAATGATCTTAGCAACATCAAATGGTTTCTCCTCCAAAATGCACTTAATAACAAATATGTGCTCTTTCTTCAACTCGGAAGTGTGTTTAATACCAAAGAAAGTGGGTATTATGAAACGAGACCAAACCTTAGCACGTGGTGTCAAACTGCTGCTGTAAAACTGTCCAGGATACCTTTCACCTTCAGGAATTGGGCTAGTCCCATTAACAAGCACGGTCCCCCAAAGGGATTCAAAATCAAAAGAAGGGTCATTAAGAGTTTCTTGGAAGGGGCATGTACCAGAAAAGTTGGGTAGTTTCAATGATTTCCGAATACGTTCAATAGAGAAAGGAACTACCTTTTTGCGGATATCAATGGCATCATGGGAGGTAGCTAAACCTTCGTAAAATTCTCGCACAAAAGTAGGAATAAACTCAAGCTTCCTTTCTTGTAACTCTTTCCAACCAAACTTAGCACATGTCACAGCATATTCCTTGTAATCGCTACTCATAATACCCTTAGGAAAATTCGTCTCCTCACCAAATTTCAAAAATTCAATTCTTTCACGAATCTGAGTATTCCAACAAGTGTAAACCCTCTTAGGCTTGTGGGCCCACATCTTCATTCGCGGAGGTTTCGTAACGGGTGCTTCCGGAATCTCTTGTTCAGTTTCTTCCTCAATGTTCTTCGCAATTTCCTCTTCTGGTTCCTTCTCACTTTCAATCTCATCAATCAATCTTCTCTTTAGACCTGTGATTTCTTTTCTGTTAGAATCAAGCTTAACTTCGTCAATTTTTCGTTTAGGACGCGAATCAGGAATCTCAATAGCTTGTTCTTGTGAACCACCAATGGTGGTCTTTCTTCTAGGAGCAGTCCTTCGGAAATCACCGGTTCTGTTAGTCATCTCTTTTCACCCCAAACTCAAAACTTCAAATAATGAAAAACTTAGGGAAAAGTTTAGAATTTTGATGTTTTGAGGTTGAAGAATTTAAGAACTAGGTGAAATATGAGATGGGTCTTGGTTAATTTGTATGGGAGAAGAAAGAATTGGGTTTAATTTAAGGAATTGGGTGAAGAAGAATCTTGGGAAAAACTAAGGATTTGATGATATTTTGGAGAGGAGGTGAGTTGATCTTATGTTTTTGTGGTGAAAGAGGGTAGGATTTGATGATATATACTGTTTTGGTAGATGAATTTCGGAGGTGGGGAGGCTATTGGTGCGTTTTTAGGTAAAGACTTGGAAAAGAGGCTAAAAAACTAGGTTAAAACACCTCAAAACCGCCTCTCACAGCTTTCAAACCGGGTTCCCGGTTTTGGCAAACCGGGTTCCCGGTTTTGGCAAACCGGGTTCCCGGTTCCGCGTCGCTGTGACGGCGCGGAAAAATAATTGTGGACTCTTTTTTTTTTTTTTTTTTTTTTTTTTTTTTTTTCAAAACGCACCAAAACGCTGGACCCCAAGACGCGGGGTCAGGGATTTTCTTCGCCGAAACCGGGTACCCGGTTCTGTGGAATGCGGGTTCCCGGATTTTCTCGCTGGCGCGAATCAAAACGCGCCAAAACGCAGCACCTCAAAACGCTGGACCAGAGAAATTTGAAGACAATAGCTCCGAAACCGGGTACCCGGTTCTGTCAAATGCGGGTACCCGGATTGTGTCGATGGCGCGAATCAAAACGCACGAAAACGCAAGTCATCAAGACGCTGGGTCAGGGATTTTAAGAAGTCACAGCACCAAAACCGGGTACCTGGTTTTGCCAAATGCGGGTTCCCGGTTCCGACGCTGTGGCATTACCCCAAAACGCCAAGTGTTGCGTTAAAATGGTTGGTACCAGCTCCAAAACCGGGTTCCCGGTTTTGCGAAACCGGGTTCCCGGTTTCTCCTGGACATCCAACCAATTTTTCTTCTGTTTTTGCCAAATCGACCCCAAACTCAAGTCCTTTTTACCCCTGAAATCATCAAAAACAACTACCCTTCCTCATTTCTTAATAAAAACAATAAAATTACGAAAATCAAACTAATCTAAATTGCAAAAATGTAAAAACTCAGCTAATATACAAGTAATTGGCTTTTGTTTAACGTCGTTAAGCTCGACGGGTTACCTCACGCTTCTAAGGATTCTCGAGGAGATACATGACCTCCCCGGGATGTGGATCTTCCGAGCGATTGGTATCTTCACCTCCATGGTATATCTTTAATCTGTGACCGTTAACCATAAAGGTACGGTTCTCTAGCGGATGTTCTATTTCTATTGCCCCATGAGGTGTAACTTTGGTCACTATGTATGGACCTGACCACTTAGATCTTAACTTACCCGGAAAATTGCTGAACTTTGAATTATACTTTAATACTTTTTGCCCTACTTCAAAGTTCTTTGGACGAATCCGATTGTCATGCCATTTCTTTGTGTTTTCTTTGTAAAGTTTGGCATTTTCATAAGCATGCAACCGGAATTCGTCAAGTTCATTAAGCTTCATCATACGATTCTTTCCGGCTAAGATAGGATCTAAGTTCAACTGCGCAATTGCCCAATAGGCACCCATTTCAAGCTCTAAAGGTAAGTGACAAGCCTTACCATACACCATACGATAAGGAGATGCACCTACTGGAGTCTTAAACGCAGTACGATAGGCCCACAACGCATCATCTAACTTCATTGACCAATCTTTTCTTGTAGGACCAACGGTTTTCTCTAGGATTGACTTGACTTCACGGTTCGAAACCTCAGCTTGACCATTGGATTGTGGATCGTATGCAGTAGATACACGGTGTCTGACTCCATATTTCTCTAGAATAGTCTTCAGATATCTATTAACGAAATGAGATCCTCCATCGCTAATAATCACTCTAGGTGTGCCATGTCTAGTGAAAATATGTGACTTCAAGAACTTAATCACCACTCGTGAATCATTAGTAGGTAAAGCCACCGCTTCTACCCACTTAGACACATAATCAACAGCCAATAAGATATAGAGGTTACCATTTGAAGGAACGAAAGGACCCATAAAGTCTATGCCCCACACATCGAATATCTCAACCTCTAACACATTATTACGCGGCATCTCATCCCTCTTAGATATGTTTCCGGTAAACTGGCATCTCGTACATTTCTTAACATATTCATGACAATCTTTTATAAGAGAAGGCCAGTAAAAACCTGATTGAAATACCTTTGCAGCAGTTCTGTCTCCTTTGAAATGTCCTCCATATAATGAATCATGGCATCCAGCTATAATGGCTTGAGTCTCTTCCCTTGCTACACATCTTCGTATCATTTGGTCAGCACAAACTTTATAGAGGAACGGATCCTCCCAAAAGAACTGTCTAGCACGATGAGCTAACCTCTTTCTTTCTTGATAAGTAGAACCTTCAGGAAAAACACCACTCACCACTAAATTCGCAATATCTGCATACCACGGAGCCTCATAATCTTGAACAACGAATAAACTCTCATCAGGAAACTCTTCTCTAACTGCTTCAGTACCACTATTCATCTCTGAACCCTCTAAACGCGATAGATGATCTGCAACCTGATTCTCACAACCCTTTCTATCTTTGATCTCTAAATCGAACTCTTGAAGCAATAACACCCATCTGATTAACCTTGGTTTCGCATCTTTCTTCTCCATAAGAAATCTGATCGCGGAATGATCTGTATAAACAATAACTTTCGCTCCAAGAAGATAAGAGCGAAATTTATCAAACGAATAGACAACTGCTAGCAACTCTTTTTCTGTAACTGTGTAATTAATCTGAGCACCACTAAAAGTTTTACTAGCATAGTAAATAGAATGAAAGACTTTCTCTTTCCTCTGTCCTAATACAGCTCCCATACACAAATCACTCGCATCACACATAACCTCAAACGGTAAATTCCAATCTGGAGGTAACACTATAGGAGCAGAAATAAGCTTTTCTTTGATTGCTTTGAAGGCCGTTAAACAAGCTTCATCAAAAAGGAATTTGCAATCCTTTTCGAGTAAGTTGCATAACGGTTTAGCAATCTTAGAAAAATCTTTAATAAAACGCCTATAAAAGCCAGCATGGCCAAGAAAACTCCTTACCCCTTTAACAGAAACAGGAGGGGGAAGAGTTTTAATTACCTCTATCTTTGCTCTATCAACTTCTAAACCAACACTCGAAACTTTGTGACCCAGAACAATACCTTCGCGAACCATGAAGTGACACTTCTCCCAGTTGAGCACCAAATCTGTTTCCTTGCATCTCACTAACACTTTCTCCAAGTTATCCAAACATATATCAAAATCATCACCAAACACGGAGAAATCATCCATGAACACTTCAAGGAAATTATCTATCATGTCCCAGAAGATGGCCATCATACACCTTTGAAAAGTAGCGGGAGCGTTACACAATCCAAATGGCATTCTGCGATATGCAAAAGTACCAAATGGGCATGTAAAGGTAGTCTTATGTTGATCTTCTGGAGCCACGTAAATCTGATTGTACCCGGAGTAACCATCCAAGAAACAATAATATTCTTTTCCGGCTAATTTGTCTAACATCTGATCAATGAAGGGCAAAGGGAAATGATCTTTTCTGGTGGCCTTGTTCAGCTTTCTGTAATCCATGCAAACTCTCCAACCTACTACCGTTCTTGAAGGAATCGCCTCATTTTTATCATTAAGAACTGTTGTAATTCCTCCTTTCTTCGGTACACACTGAACTGGACTCACCCATTCACTACTCGAAATGGGATAAATAATCCCCGCATCTAAAAGCTTAATCACCTCCTTCTTCACCACATCCTTCATGGCTGGCATTAATCTTCTCTGACCTTCAACTGAGCGTGCATTAACATCTTCTAGTATGATTTTGTGTTGACAATAGGATGGACTAATGCCTTTGATATCAGCAATTGTCCAACCTATTGCTTCTTTGTTGGCTCTTAACACACGCAGCAGTTTATCTTCTTGAGGACCTGTTAAATTAGCTGAAACAATAACAGGTAGAGTTTCATTAGTACCCAAATAAGCATACCTCAAGTGTGTTGGCAATGGTTTTTCTTCCAACTCCGGAGGAGATTCAATTGAAGGTTTCTTTTTAGGAATAATCTCCCCCGGTTCTCTCACAGGTTCATAGGCAAGACGCCTATATTTCGGATTTTCAGAATTGAGAGCTGCCACTGTTTCTGTAAGCTCCTCCATCATCTCAGGTGAATCTAATGTCAAAGCAGCCTGCAAGATATCATCAAAATTTAAACAATTAAATACCTCTTGCGATGCTTGCTCTACTACATCCATTCTGAAGCAATCATCCTGAGAATCTGGGAATTTCATGGCTCGAAATACATTGAATTTCACTTCCTCATCTTGTATCCTCATTGTCAATTCGCCATTCTCTACATCGATCAATGTCCTCCCTGTAGCTAGGAAGGGTCTACCCAAAATAATGGGGACATTTCTATCTGCATTGTATTCAAGAATTACGAAATCAACATGAAATATAAGTGTACCTGCCTTAACAAGGACATCCTCAATACGGCCTTCAGGATGAGCAAGAGACCTGTCCGCCATTTGCAAGACCATAGAAGTAGGTCTTGCGTTTCCAATTTTAAGCTTATCAAAGACTGACTTGGGCATCAAGTTGATGCTTGCCCCCAAATCGCATAGCGCTTTTCCCTTCCATTCTTCTCCAATCGATATGGGAATCGTGAAACTCCCCGGATCAACTAACTTCGGAGGTAATTTGCTCTGGCAAATCGCACTACACTCTTCCGGAAGGCCAATCAT
Source organism: Nemophila menziesii (assembly GCA_029959085.1). Classification (NCBI taxonomy): domain Eukaryota; kingdom Viridiplantae; phylum Streptophyta; class Magnoliopsida; order Boraginales; family Hydrophyllaceae; genus Nemophila; species Nemophila menziesii. The sequence goes on along the minus strand of JARWIR010000038.1, from coordinate 5,092,867 downwards.
CTCATTATCACAGTAGGGCCTTTTATTAGTGAGGGCCCTCTTCAAAAACTTCGTATACTTAGGAATATCTCGAATTGCCTCAAGTAACGGAATATTAATACTCAAACCCCTCACTCTATTGAAGAATTTCTGAAAATCACCCATATCACCCTTTTTCTGAACTCGCGATGGAAACGGTGGTGGAGGGCGATTGCTTACAATTTCATCTCTCTTTTTCGGAATATCTCTTGGTCTTTCTATCTCTTCAACCTCACTATCTTTCTCATTCTCTTTCTCTTTCTCACCCACTTCCTTTTCTTTTCTTGGAACTTCTTTCTCTTTCATAACGGGAAAAGGAGGTGGAGGAAGGTTCTTACCACTTCTTAATGTAACAGCCTTGCAATCTTCATGTTGTGTTGGATTTTCCGTATCGCTAGGAAGTTGCCCTTGTGGACGCTGATTCAACTGTTTATTAATTTGACTTAGCTGATTCTGGAAAATCTTCATATTTGCTTCAGCTGCGTTTTGACGTTCCAAAGCTTGTGTTTGAAGAGCAATCAAATTCTCAACGGTTTTCTGAAGGGTAATTACTCCTTCTTGTGGATGGGCAGGTAGAGCTTTCTGGTTTAAATTCTCATCGTAGGTATTCTGAGGAGCTTGTCTTTGTACATAATTGCTTTGATTCTGTCCTCCTTGATGATTGTTGTGTGGTCTTGGATTATAGTTGTTGCCTTGAGGACGCGGCTGATACGCGTAAGTAGGATTGGCTGCCCCATTAGGATTTGAGTATTGAAACCCAGGATGGTTTCTGTTAGGCTGATATCCATTACCACTTGAATTGAAATTACCTCTATTGGACATAAAATTCACTGATTCTTGGTTATTCGGACAACTTTCCTCATCATGATCATCTACCTTACAAATTGAACACATATAAACCTCTTGTGCAACATGCACAGCTACCTTCTTACCCGAAAATCCTTCTTTCACAGCTAGAGTAAGCTGCTTCAATTGTTGCTCTATGGTATTCTGGATCTTATTCTCAAACGTAGCAAATTTCTCTTCCATGTCAACATTATTTACCCCTTTCACTGGTGTTCTTACTGAGCTCCACCCAACTTCATTCTTTACTGTTCTCTCTAAAATAATTTTGGCATGAGCGGGTTGAACTTGAAGAAAACCTGCTCCACATAGCGTATCCAACTTCTCTCTCGAAATTCCATCAAGGCCTCTATAAAAGATCTTTAACTGTTGTTGTTTTGAAAAGCCATGATTAGGAACTTTACGCAAACACATCTGAAATCTTGTCCAACTCCTTCCCACAGTTTCCTCATACTCTTGACGGAATTGTGTCAATTCTAGTTCAGCATCTAACCTCATGTTACTTGGGTAATACCTGTCAAAGAAAGCAATTTCTAATTGGTCCCAATTGGTAATCCTCGTAGGATCTTGCGTATCGTGCCATTCACTTGCTCCATCAATGACAAAGAATTTGAAAGCAGCAAAATACATCTGTTCTCTTGAAACCCCTTGTGTGATATAAGAATCACATATCTGCTTAAATTTTTGTACCGCTCTAAGAGGATCTTCCGATGGTCTTCCGCGAAAATTTCCAAAGTTTTGGAACTGAGCTAGCATACCCGAATCTGGACGGAATCTCGGAACATTAATATCTGGAGCACCTACTCCTATAGCTGGAGCGCGGAATGGAACTTCTGGAGGGCCATTAGTGAACCACGGATCATGATTCATCACTATCTGGACTGGAGGATTAGGATTTAATGGTTGAACTTGAGGAATAACGCCTGGAGCTAAAGGTTGGCCATTTGCATCTAACTGGCCTTGTCCATTCTGTTGACCTTGAATAATGATATTCTCCATTCTGTTACTTAATTCTTCTACTTCTAAAGCTTCTCGTTCTCTTCTTCTTCTGTTCGCAAGTCTGATCAACGATTCTGGATTACTAAGGATCGGAGGTGTTGGCTCTAGATCCTTGAATAGCCTTCTTCGCATACACCAAACCTAAAAACCTGAAAAAGCTAACAAACAAAAAGCGTAAAACTGATAAAATAAAATAAATGCACTTATCACTAAAGGATAAACACCGTGGTCACACGCTACCGTCCCCGGCAGCGGCGCCAAAAACTTGGTGGTCCTTTGTGTGTTCTAAAAATAAATGCAAATGCTAATCGAACCACAACCGCAAGTGTACGGTTGTCCCAAGTAGTATGTATGATAATACAGATTCGTTCCAAGGACGGATGGTTGATCACAATGTTTAGCAAGTAGTGATTGATGCACTTATGGAAATGAAAGATAATAAATTGTTTGTTTTGGTTTTGTTTATTAATTCTAAATAAATGAAAGACAAATAATTAAATGCAAGTAGAAGCTAAGACGCAAGTAAAATAAGTGAAAACGCAATATGAGATGTAGTACTTGAGAACGCAAGGATCCTCCTGATTTTACTTTCTAACTTATGTTGTTTAAGGGCTAAATCAGTCAATTACAATGGTCGGGATTCTAAATTCCTTATACCCCCGTCAGGGTGGACTATAAGGCGATCCTAAAGTGTCACTAGTCACGTCAGGGTAAATATGATCCACCGTTGGATGATTAAGATTTATTACCACATTGGCCCTAGGATTAACTAAGTTCGTCAGAATCAATAGTTTTTATCCTAGATTGAACAATTATTTCTGTACCTAAACCCCCCGTCAGGATGATCCATACGCCACATATATGGAATAGCTTAGATACTAATACCTAATTTTAGTTCGCGACTCTAAAATCAGTAAACATTCACAAATTGTCGAAAAGAGTAAAAGCCCTAATTTAATTTAATTCAATAAAAACCCAAATTCAACATTCGTTATAATAATAAAATCAAGATTCACCCATTGTTTTGTTCTCAAGCACTAATGGAAATTTAGCTCATATTAAAATTAAAAACAAAATTAAAAGAATTGGAATTCATATTGTTTACAAAATTAAAATACGAAAAGAACCTAATTTCCGGAATTGGAATGACTACGAACGGAGCTATAGACCCACTCCAGCTCTTGTAGCTTCTTCTTTCTTCCTTCTGTTGCTTCTCTCTGGTGTTTAATCTTGTGGAATGTGAATTGTGTGAAAAATAGAAGTCCAGACCTCCTTTTATAAGTAAAAATTCGGACTAGGGCTTGGACCAGAAAATAAAAGCTTAATTAAATGTCCAAGCCCACTTTCTAAGCCCAAAATCCCGTAACTGATGATAGGCCTTCACTAAAACAGCTTTTCCCGATGCGTTACAACTCCGATTGACCTCATTCCAGTTGCTAAAGTTCCGTAACTCGATAAGGAATGATTTCTCTTCAAAGGTCAGCGGCTAAATCATCGCTTAAGCACCTCGAAATCAGCAATCTATGGCCTAGAAAGTGGATTTTCAGCTCTAAAAATAATATCTTCGGGATTTGTCTTCAAGTCTTGACTCTAATTCACGATCTTTGACTTTCTCCTCGGATTCCTCTCCTAGCTAACATCTAAAACCTGTAAACTTTACACTAAAAATACAAATATTACGCGCAAAAGTTTAATAAGTTAAAAATGCTAGAAATAAAAAGGTAATTCCGGATTATTGCAAATTTAGTCCAAAAGTCTATCATATTAATCAAATAAACACCAAAAATGATGTCTCCCAAGGGTCTAAAATAAGAACAATTAGGGAGACATCAAACTTTTGTATGCCCATCATTAAAATCAAATGTACCTTCCTTAGTTTTTCCTAACATGACCAACTACTTCTTATCAAAATTTGAATTGTTTCTATTTTTTTGACCGAGAAATAACACATTCTTATCATTCGTTTGCTGAGTCACCGACTCGATTAAATAGGGTGAGTTGAATCCATCTTTTTCATTCCTTCATGAAGTGTACATTGATTTTAGTTATGGCTTTTTTGAGGAACCGTAGAAAGACTCCATGAATCCACATCCTTATATTGTTCTTAAGCTTAATTTCATTGTTGAATTCTTTAGCAAGATGGTCAAGTAGGTTATATTCGAAGAACACATCACCCATTAATTCATACATAATCGTGCCTTTGCAGCCTTTGTCATTATCCGCCATGAGCGAGTAGTTTCCAATTATGGGCTTCTTAATGTTTAGATCGATTTTACTCTTGGTATGCCAAATTTCTTAAAGGTAGCAATATGGGGTAGCCATACCTTCTTAACTGCTCCAATTTTTCCTTCTATATTTTAGATATTTTTCTTTCTTATCATCGTCGTTGGAATCCCATGTATTTGGATCCAAAAATTTGTGAGATTTAATTTTTATTTTGTGAGCTTTGTCCCCAGAAACCATTTTTGTAACATAATGTGCTTTCTAGCAACTGTACATGGTCTCTTCTTCCAAACTAATGCATAGCCCTTTTGTTCTTCAAACTCGAGTGTGTGGGTTTTGAAGCCTTTATTCTTCACTTACTTTACCTTTCAGTCCCCATGATCTCATTATTGCCTTCTTGAGTACGTTAAAACTCATATCTTCTTTATCAAATATATTAACCATAAGTTTTGGCCCATCAAGCTTTGCAGAAATCGAGTTCGGATCATCATTTGAAACACATTCCTCTTTAACCTTTCCTTTATCATAACTTCCGGCATATAATTTCACGGTATTCAAGCGTAAAACTAAAAAACAAGAGCACTAAATGCTAATGATTGCAAATCTAATAAATGCTAGAAAAAATTCAACATTGTGATTGAGATATTAATAACTAGAGCAAATCTATTGTAGATAACTAATCTAGCAACTATTGAAACTGTAGAAGTGAGCATAGTGATATTAAAATTAAGAGAAATCATTGTAGCATCTGAGTACCATAAGAAAGTTATGGTGGGTTAAAAAGGGTAGTAGGAGGGGGTTGGTAATTTTTTAGGTTTTAATTTTAGTGTTGTTGTTAGTTCTGAATTATGTTGTAGATCTCGGTTTTTAGGCCTAGGCGGTCGACCCGGGCCTAGCGCCTAGGCGGGATTACACGGGGCCTGGGCGGAATTATACTGATTTGAACCCCGTTGTGTAATTTTGTATATTTAATAACATATATGTAGTAAATATAACAATTTTAACTATTTAAGTCATAAAATTCATCTAACAACACTATAGTATATATAAAATTACTAAAAATTGAGTTATAATATCAATTAAAATATTCTCGAAAATAAAAAATATAACAAGAAGGCCTATGCAGACATATTTTGCCACTAATCGGCGCCTAGGCGGTTATTTTTTGCCATTAATCGGTGTCTAGACGGGTTAGGCGTCTATTCCACGGCGACTAAGGCGCTAGGCAAAAACGCCTAGAGTTTTAACTAGGCATAAGCGCCTGAAGGGGGAGTTGACGCCTAGGCGGCGCCTAGGCGGGAAGATCTATAACATAGGTTCTGATGGCAACTTGTGGTTGTGGAGGAGGGGATTAAAACCCATAAAGAAATGGGGGGGGTTTAGGAGGTGTTTCTTTATACCTCCCAAGTCATTCACTCCCGTGCCTTCGCTTCATCATTAAGTTACATCAAAATCCGAAAAAAATGATACCACCGCCACAAATAAGGTGTTTTCATTTTTTAACTTGGCGATGGATATTAACATAAGGTTCCTTTTACATTTGTATCTATTGTTCCTGGTCTTGACTCGATAACAACAACTATACCGGTAACTTGATATTCGAAGAAATCGTTGAACTTTAGTAAAAAAATATACTTTTGGTTCCAGGTTTTGGAATTTTACTCTATTTTATTCATATAGTTCTACTTTCCAATCTGAATCTATATGTACCTTTTGTTTTTCTTACCGATCATATACATTTTGATTATTTTTTGTGTAGGTTGTTAGTGTGTTCGACTCTGTATTTGATGGTTTTTGTTTGTTGAACAATTTTCTATCAGCTGTTTCCCTCGAGGGAGGAACCCACTTTATTATTGAGTATGTTGGAGGGATTGTGATTTTCTTCACTATAGGTTTTGGGTGTCTTTTTGGGCTACTCTTGTTCGTGAATAGGGTCTCCCACTTGTTCAGTAGGTGTTCCATCATTTGGGTTGCTTCTATAGGCATCTCGATTGATACAGAGTATTGGTGGATTTGTTCAGGTAATATATTACTACTACTTAAGTATGGAGTCTATAAATTTAAGGTTCTTTTTATCATGTTTATCATTTTTATTGTAATCTCTTTAAATTTAATCTTGTTGGTCTAGAACAATAAATCTCCTTTTTTAAAAAATAAAGACTTTAATTACCACCCATCCTACATGCAATATATTTTTTTGTCAAAGGATTTTATATATTAAAAGAAAACAAAGATTGCATAAGTACAAGCTCATATTAACCAGCACCGTTGCGCTTATACAAACTTGAAGACATGTAAGATTACGAGAAAGAAGTTTATCATTCCAAGAAGATAAATCAATTCTTTTTGCCTGACACATGTTGCGAGAATACCACCTATTCCCTTGAAACATCTATTGATATAAGAGACTTTCCATGTTGGAAATTAATTCATCCGTCATTGGATCTCATGAATGTTAGGCTGAATACTCCTTTAGTATAAGACAAATTGGAAATACCCTGACTAACTCAAGTTTATCAGAGTAAAAGGAATTAATCGAGGGGTTTTTCTCTACTACCTCTTTCATAAAACTCAGAAGAGCCCATTCTTCCCCTTTGGTGATTGATTTTGTTCTAATATGTTTTCATTCGTTGTGCCTTGACTATTGATAGCAACTGATGCATCACCCGTATCTTCCTATTTGTTTGAAAATGATGCATCATATAACCATAAGATTTATGTATGTTCCTATTAAATATGACCATGCAGTGATTGTGTAGCATGAAGGTTTGTAACATCGCTTGTTTTTCATCCGACTGTTAGATCAATATTACCATGTATAACTTTGATAAGCATGTTTGTTTTGAGGTTGATCTCTCTCGGGTTCCGTTTTCTTTCGTCAAGCAGACTCTGCATAATTGCTTTTCGGATATTCCACAAAGTACAAAGGATGAAAGTTGTGATGATGTTTTGATCCCATCCATTATTTTTGTAATCTTGAAATATCTTGGTAATCCATGATCTTCATTTTGTTGTCTAGGTACAACTTTTATATGGGTAGATGAAGAGGCCTAGGCAACATCAGTAAATAGAAAATAGAGTAAAAGATGTTCAATTGATTCTGACTCATGGTCGCATCAATCACAAATTAAATTATTTGCACATTTCTATCTAAAAAGAGATTAATTTGTTGGTAGAGATCCTTTTCAACATTTCCACCCAAATATTTTATCTTTTGGTGGGATATTTGTGTTCCAAATGATGTCCAAGATCTTTGAATTGGACTGGTTTGTATTCTTTGAGGATTGGGTTGACATAGAAGAATTGTCTATAACCATGGTGAGATATCTTGATTTCGTTGAATAGATCCCATTTTTTGTGTGAGGCCATATAATCTTATCCTTTCAATCCAATTGTAAAAATGGCATGCTGGGGATCTCTTTCCTAATAGATGTTGAAAATATTTTAATGAGTTTCATGTTCCAGCCTGAGAAGTCTCACTGAATCGTAACATAATCATGTTATCTATCTCATGAGTCATGAGTCGTTATTCAAATAAAACTTTTGCTGCTACAGTTCTAAAATTAAACACGTGTATCATGAAATTAACAGATATTATGACCTAAGATTAAAGTAATAAATTTATTTTATGTTAGGATTGAAGACAGGGAAAATGCCCTCTTCTAAAAAATGCTCTCTTTTGCAAGAATGCTCTCACTAAACACTAATCATCCAAACACGGTTTCTTCCCCTTTTCTTCCTTAATTACCATTCTTAACTTTTTTGATATTCTGTAATACACTTCCACCTTTTTTTCATCTTTGATTATGCGGTTTGATTTTTCCCTTTATTTTGTTTAGATTTATCCATTGTAACCCCCTTTTTTATAATTTGCTTTTTTTGTTGAAATATGGGTATATCAAGTTTCCTTGTTAAGTTTTTTCCTTCTCTCATTTTGGTTTGGAGGGTTTTATCAACAAATCCAACACATGCAAACTAATAAGACTACAGTTAATCACATTCGGGAAGTAGAATTTGCCTTGGATATGCTCGATAACTGCTATTTCGTAGTTAAGTCAAACATGCATGCTAGTTACAACCTTGGCAACTGTACTTTGTTGCGAAGTAGCCATCTTGTTAGTCACAAGAGGAAGAAGAAAGGATTCGAGAAGCGTATTAACAACTATAGACCTATTAGAGCATCTTGGGAAGTGAAGAAAGTTGTGATTCCCATTTTTCTTATTATAATATTTGAACCAAGATATTGTTGGCACCATTACTTGTCCACAATACTTTGCATGTGGGGGAGAGAGTTAGTTTCCCACATCCGTGGGGTGAATAGGTGCAAAGCCATTTAAATATTAAATGGTCCTATTAGATACCAAAGAACTAACACCCATGCACATGAAAAGGTAATGGGTAAGCCTACACGCGCGCACCACCACCACCCACCTGGCCCGAGCCCGGGTCCGGGTCCGGGTCTTGGGTCTTGGGGAATTAAAAAATAAAAATAAATAAGTTTTGTTACCAGAATTTATTTTATTTTTTTAATTATGGCTTTGTCTACCGTTAGAATGTTTTCAATCACATTTCCCACGTTATAAAAATGCTTTTGACTTACGCGTGCGGATTTTATGCCCATTATCTCTACTCGTAACAGGTGCGGAAATCATGGGGTTTGTCATATTCCGTAACAACTCATTTCTCCCCCTATATAAAGAGTGGTTCCTCTTTTCAGAATTCACACCTCAACTCTCTCTTACGAAACTCTTTTGCACCAGAAAAATTATCCGTCCTCCCCTTCAGTTCTTGAGCGAAAAATATATACAGGTTCCAAACTACGATTGTGAGTGCACACGAGAGTAGGTAGTAGTGTTTAATCCTTGGGGAACGTTCGGAAAAACAGTTTCACACCTCGGCTGTCTCGGAATTCGTTCTTAAGGCAGTGACTCCTCCACGATACTACAGTCCGTTTCTTCTCTAGTTTCCGGGTTCGTTTTTCATTGTTCTCGTCTTTTAATAATTTTTTATTTTTAGTCTTCTACATTTCATTTCTTTGCTTATTTGTTAAAACCATATTTTCACATTTCTCATTACCTACTAAAGCTAATTTTTGAACTTAGTTTTAAAATTCCATTACAGTTCCGTTTTTCCAACCAACAGATATGATTTGTTTTTGCTGCAAAAATAGTGGCTGGAATTTTTTTTCCATTTGGGGTGTTTTAAAAACTTTCTATTTAGAACTGGAGGATAAAATGCATAGTAATTTTCTAATAAATGGAGGACATTATATTCAAGATTGCACTTAATAACAAGGATTAAGCTAAAAGACTTAGACCTTGTGTTATCCAATTAATGCATGTGTAAATGGGAAAAATGCAAGCATATATGAACTTGATCTCTTCAACTCTCACGCGTGGGTCAGAATCAAGGATTAGCGGGATTTCACTGCAACATTAGGACAATGTTTATCCTTGGGATTTATATTATAGATGTGAATGAAATTGAATTTCCACTGGTGAATTAAGATGAAATGAATTACATACAATTTTTCATCAAATTTGATACTAGGGAGCTAATTAAAGTTGGTGTTTTTATTGAGCAAAGTGAAGGTGTAATATTGGCTTCTTTCGTGTATGAGAATTTGGATCTCTTCTGCTATAGTTGTGGCATCCTTGGCCAAAATAAAAATGCATTCTTGGTGGGTGTTTCCAATAGGTTCTTATAAATACCATCTCCCAAAAGTTTTTTCATCTTTATTTTTAGTTCCCCAAGACTCCCCAACTCCCCACGACCTTGCACAGCCGTGTCCGGCGGACAGGTGGTATTAGTGGTACGGGCTAATGGGGTATTTACCATTGGTTCACGTCTAGAGTGTTGGGTAATTTGAAAAGCATACATAATAGAAATAATTACTATATTAAACCTTCCAAAATTAATGTGGTAATATAGACATATGTTGTAAATAAATGTCTCCCACGGTCACTGATATTTTCACTAAATAGGAAATTCATTGAGCATTTTATCATTTTGATTCCTCATAATTCTCTCCAACAAGTAGTAATTGGCCTTCTGATACTCCCAAAAGGTGGATGTACTCAATAATTTTCATTTTTAGGGATTTAAATATTTTAATATAATTAAAGTAATTGATTTTTTAGGCTTAGATATAAATTTTACCTATTGGTGATAGTTCTTGACCACGTCCTTGAGTATTAGAATTGTCAAAAGGGTACCGAGCTCTTTACAATCTCAACTTAGATGTGTCATTTAATCCTTAGGGATTGATCTAAGACAATCCTGCAAGCCAGAAGTGATTTCTAAATAGAGTTTCAAGTCTTTTTTTTTTATGAATTTTGAAATATAGGTTTTAAAAAATTAAAGAAGTTTTATTCTTAGAAGTTGCTAAAGATAAGGGGTTTAAGTCAGGTTTCTGATTTAGATATAAAGTTTTGCCAAGGTCTCATTTGGGGTTTTCAACCGGCCATATTTTATGATGTTTCGAGCGAGAAAAAATATGAGCAACAAAACAAACTAAACGAAATGTCTTACTCAACTGATCTAAAAAGTCGCTAATAATTAGGATGTTCCGACAACCATAAAATTTTGGACCACCAAAAATTACAGAGATGAACATGGCTAGTAACAATTACATTATAGATAGTAGCAACTAGATAAGGATGTAAAACAACCCTTAAAATTTGTTAAACAATCCTTCATAAAATATGTTTTTTTATCGTAATCCTTCATTTTTTTGGATAGATAAAAACAACCCAATTATTATAAATGGGTAAATCAGTCTATCCCTACTCTCGAGAACCAAACCCTCACTTGTAGGTGTTCCAAACACCCTCTAGCCTTCCGCCTAGCATCAGTAGTAATATTATCATCCTAGACATTGAAACGTCTATGTAGGTAATGGAACGAGACACCATTCATCCTTTCCGCTACCTATACTATCCTTTTCACAACTGGTTGTACTGACCAATTTGCCGTTGACGGTGACCTAATACCATGGATTACTTCAAGGTTATAAAAAAACTCACTGTCTTACTACCTGGCGAGTCCTCACAAGATTCCACAACCTCTAAAGCTACGCGTGCTTCCCCGACCGTAGAAAAGTCCCGAAATAAGCTCGTGCTTGTACCGTCATGGACCTAGTCTTCTTGTCATACTTGACATTCCCAATGCCCATAGGCTCAGCTTTATTGGTAAAGGATGTGTCACACGTAATAATTATATCAGACTCCTGCCGATCCATTATATTTACCCATGTTCGGCTGCTTCCACCAGGTAGCTATCTATTTCTACCAATGTCTCGTTCCAGTCCACTCTGAACCAGTTTGTCATTCCATTCTCCGTGGCCCTTATTACTTGGTTTATATCTATATTGTCAGTTTCATGTTGATGTCTCTCTGTTTGTGATGAATAAATTCGTCCAAGAGACATTATTTTAGGAGTTTATCGGGCCTAAGTGAGGGGTTTTCCCTATTATTTGCTATATTGCACTTGTACCCCTACTTTTGAACTTAATACTGTTTATAGATATTTTTGTGCTTTAATCACATGTTTAGTATGTATATTTTGGGTACACGGTTGATACAAGTGTCCAAGATGTAGAGAAGAAGTCAAATAGTGAAGAGAAACCCCAAGTCAAAGCAGAATTTGAGCTTAGAGCCATTGTGGAGACTTGGAGCTTTTTCTGGAGAATTTTTTCACTCTACTGTAACTGTCACTACAAATTTATTTATGAGAGATTTGGACCTGATTCCTTTTTATTTTGAAAGAGCTTGAAGTCAGGGTCGCGTGGCAAGTGACGACACTCAATTCGGAGTTAAGACGAGAAGTTATGACATTTGCACCTGCCGTGGTTTGAACCAGAAATCTGGTTAAGTAGAAATGGGTTGGCCCCTACTAAACCTAATTTCCTAAACCTAAAGAGGGCCCAATGTTTTAGAAGGTTTATAAGCTCATTTTCCAACCCCCATTTCATTATCCATCCGTACACAACATTATCTAGAGGAAAAAATTACCAGTTTAGAAGAGGAGGGAAACGCCAAAAGAGAGAGGAAGAGGAAGAACACATGATTGTATATGAACCCATGAATTCTACCTTAATTAGTCATCATCACCCTTTTTCATCGTTAGTAACAATACTTCATTTTCAGTTTTAATTATGAATTCGTCATTAGTTTTAATTAGTTTTTATTTTTTTAGTGTTAATTCGATTATGATTAAAACGTTATCTGCTTGAGAATGCTTATGTAATACATCATGTTTAGCTAATTGATTATGTTATTTTATTTGGGATATCATATTGATATTTAATTGATATTGATTTTTTATTTATAATTCCATTGTTTGTATACGTGTTATAATTACTCCTGTGTTCTGCCAAAGTAGCAGGAGTCGTCGTAATTGACCTAACACCCGTGTGGGAGGGAAAATTATAGAACTAGTATACATGCGCCTAGTGCCTTTTATCGGACGATATTAGCACGCTAGGTAGTTAATAGGGTAAAAAGAACTTGAGCCTACCCGAAAGCCGAGAGGATGACTAAGGTAGAGAGCTAAGTTAGCCCGTAAGGGGACTTAGATTGAACTATATATGATTAATGTGAAGAATGAAACCACTCGCCCTTATGAATAACAAAGTTAATTAACAGCATAGTAGATTACTTAGCAATATCCTCAAGCATCCATCTCATCGAATTAACTCTATTTTATTTAGTTGTTTATTTTTATTATTATTATTTGATAATAATTATCCTTAGTTTAATTTCATTTCCATTTATCTTGCCTTTAGTTGTCAATCATTAATGCAAAACAAAACAAATATTTCTATTTTATATTTCTATTTCGTTATTTGAATTACAAACTCTGCGCGTTTATATTACTTTGAAAACCTTTAATCGCAATCAATCTCTACGAACGATAACCTTACTTATAATTCTTGCTAACCTACAATCCGTACTTTATGGAGTCGCTCCCCTATTATTTGTCGTTTATTTTATCAACGGGGACAGCAAAGGTCACATGTACCGCTTTCATATTTGTTTTCCAAATATTCCATAACCTCTAAAGAAGGTAATCCATGACTGTTTGTGATGACCGACCCTTGTCTCGTATGCTTGTGATATGTTTACTATCAGGTGTCCTAAATTTCCAGTTACCTCAAACCCAATCCGGATTTGTAGAGATGAGCCAACCTAGATTTCCCGACACACTGGGCAGGCAAGCAATAAATGATTAATTGACTCTGATGCCTCTTCACACCAATATCACCCATTTCCATTTGTGCATTTCCGTTGTTTCGGGGTTTTCCTAGCATTTGTACATGTTTTCCAAGAAAAAATGTGCATATTCGCCGATACTCTTGACTTCAAAACTTTGTCCTAAACCCCGTGACTAACTGCCTCTGTTGCCCTTGAAGATTGTGGAGACTCGCTGGCCTCCCTGTTAGTAAACACCAAATACCTCGTTTTTACTTGTATATTGTCCAGACCTAGAATGAGGCAAGATAAACCTATCTTGCTCCTGATGCTGAAAGATTGGCATTCTAGAGAACTCTCTCTTAATCGTACTCGGGAAGCTATTATCAAGGATCTCAGCATCCCATTCTTCAATGTTTTCCAGCATAAGTTGTGGTATCGTTGCGACGCTTGTACTCATGAGATTTTCTAGTTCCCAATCCGTTCTAAGCCATTTGTGACGCCATTATTTGTTGCCTTACCATCCGTAATTTGATTTGTATGGTAATCCTTCATGACTGAACGAAATATGATTTATTCATAATTTTTTTGAGTTGACTCTTCTTAGAATTAAAAGGGCTTACTATAACTAGTTGGGGCCAGTTCAACTGGTCAATACCTTAGTTTCTCGGTAAATGGCATAAATTTTAACCAAGTCAACGACTCTGAGTCTAAAGTGTCTTTTTAATATATTAAAGAAAAGGATTTCAGATATTATTATGTATGAAAAAAAAAACAATAAATCGGGTCCTTTTTTCAATTTTAATCAATTTGTTTTGTCGCATTATTGTTATATTCTCCTTTATACAATTCATAACAACTACTTAATTGATAAGGCAACGTAAGTATATATAACCCTTAGCCAAGTCAAACGCCTTTTTTTTTTCAATAAGCGCCTTTGTTGAACCTTATCTTATCAATGACCAAAAAATTGTTTCTCCATTACATTTTTTGGGGTCAGGATTTTTGTTCTATTAATTTAAATAGTTAACATATAAATACATAAATATTAATCATAACTTGAAATTTAATCAATTTATTAAACAATTACACTAGATTATATAGTATAGTTTATAGCTAAATATGCACCTAGTCAAGATTGATAGTTGGTCTAGTGGTTAGGCTACTCTGCAGAGACCGAAAGGTCCTGAGATCGAATCTTATCGGAGTCAAAATGATTCCCGAGTCCAAAGTGGCTCTCATATGTATTAAAAAAAAAAATATGCACCGAGTCAAAAATTATTTAAACTAGATTATTACATAAAGATTAAGAATTATTTACACTCCCGACAAAACATCAAAGCTTTTTTTTTAGTACTTTATAACTACATTATTTTCCGCATTCACCGTTACCTAACGGCGTGTGTTCTCCACATTGCGGTCTCATCTGGAACAGGTTCTTTCTAACCTCACTCTTCCTTTAAATAGACTCCGTTTATCACAACCCCTTCTTCTTGCCCTCTCTCCCTTAATACACCGCCCATCGACTCTCTCTCTAGCTCTTTTCGTCTATATACAGGTACCCTTCATTTCTATGATCTCTTTTAGTATATAAATATTCATTTTAGGGTTAGAGTTTTTCCCAGATTCCGCTAGATTTGTGTCAAAAGATTGAATCTTTAGTGGCCTTGCATTATATTTACTTATAATTTTTTATTTTTCTGGGTTAAAGAGGTTTTCTATTAAATTTTATGTAGGTATATATCAAATCGAAGGCCAAAGCTGTTATTAGTTGAATTTTTATTAAGTATGTGTTAAATCTATTGGTTTTGTTTGTACCATTTCGGGTGAAGGATGTTTTTACTTGATTGGTTAGGATAGTATTTTGTTTCCCGGTTATAATTTAAAACCCGTAAATCTTTGCGGGTTTGGCTTAATTATTTCCAATATTTTTGAGATGGAGATAGTGTATACTATTTGTTAATTATTATACAAATAGCAAAGAAATGCCTACCAAAGATAAAATGGGTGAAGATCTTCTAACAACACTGTCAATGGAAAGTAATCATTTGTCTACACTTTTATCCATGGATTCGGGTTCATCACCTCGTGATGAAATGGAGAGAGAGTTAAACCGTGCAATTAACCTTTTACAACCACCTGATATTAACCTCCCACTCTCAGCTGAAACTAGCCCTCCTCCTCCTTTATGGAACGATACTTGTGACATACTCGATGTTCATTTAGGTCCTCAACAATACGAGGTTGAGTCAATCAATAGTCATGTCACTAAAGCTGGTAAGAAATGGGCTAAACGCCTCGATAGTGTTTGGGGTGCTTGGTTTTTCTTCAACTTCTATTTCAAACCAGCTTTAAGTGAAAAATCGAAAGCTAAGAGTACCCGAGATAGTAACGGAGTTTCTGGATATGATAAAACTGATTTAAAGCTAGATGTGTTTTTAGTTCAACATGATATGGAAAACATGTATATGTGGGTGTTTAAAGATAAACCTGAAAATGCTTTAGGAAAGATGCAATTAAGGAGTTTTATGAATGGACATTCACGCCAAGGTGAACGTTTATTTCCTTTTAGTGTGGAGAAAGGTTTTGTTCGATCTCATAGAATGCAAAGAAAACATTACAGAGGACTTTCGAATCCTCAATGTGTTCACGGAATTGAAGTTGTACAAACTCCTAATCTTATAGGACTCGATGAAGATGAGCGAAAGAAATGGACTGAACTTACTGGTCGAGATTTAAACTTTTCGATTCCTATCGAAGCAAGTGATTTTGGTTCATGGAGGAATCTTCCACATTCGGAATTTGAAATCGAGCGTATAAAAACTAACACTAAAAGGTTATTAAACGGTTCGGGTTTAAATCTATCAAATCAACCATCACACCATGGAAATGGAGAAGCTATGGATCTTTTAGCCGTGTGTAATAAGCGTCGCAAAAACTCGACTTCTCCTCAAAGAAACGAAGATGAATGTTCGGAAAGAGATATTCATGTAATCGAGCCACCATGGATTTCCGAATTTACAGGAGTAATGAGAAGTGCTTATGGACCAGTTACAGCAGCTAAAACAATTTACGAGGATGAAGAAGGATTTTTAATCATTGTAAGCATGCCTTTTGCGGATCTTCAAAGAGCTAAAGTAACATGGAGAAATACACATACACATGGGATAGTAAAAATAGCATGTGTAAGTACTGGTAGAGCACCGATTTTGAAAAGACAAGATCGGACTTTTAAGTTAACGGATCAAGCACCAGAGCATTGTCCACAAGGGGATTTTATAAGGGAAATTCCACTTCCTACTCGTATACCTGAAGATGCTAAATTGGAAGCATTTGGTGATACTACAGGGACTATGCTTGAAATTCTTGTACCTAAACATCGTGTTGGACCTGAAGAACATGAAGTTCATGTGTGTCTTCGACCTTCTACTTGGAGTGAACGTACATTTGTTGATTTTAGTGAAGCGTTGGTGTGAAAGAATATGTGTTAAGGTTGTTATTTAATTGTTTCTAACATTTATGGCTTATTATCAACTATATTTGTATTCTTTCAGAATATCTTTCCTTTAATATTACATCCTTTTCATGTTAATTTTTTGTGTAGAATGTGTTAGTTTAATGGCAACCGTATTTGGAAAAGAGGCCAGATATATATCACTAACCTTTTAGAAATAAAATATCTACCAAATTATTACCATAAAGTTTTGGAAACAGTCTGGAGCTTTTGTTGGGGGGTCAAATGATTGGGGCAATGTGTCCCGATTTCCTTTTTATTTTTGAGTTTATTGTGTTATAAGTCCTCATAGTATGCAAGAATTACATTGTATGTCTCTATATTAAATTTTGTAAGTTAATTATGGCATAGATTCTACTTTTTGTGTCGTCATTTTCTTACTAGTCATGGTAAAAGTAAGCTCAATTATCAATGCTGGCGTGAGTGGGAGCCTCCCCGAAAGTGATTATGCTACAATTTACAAAAGAAATATATTAGCGCTTATGGAGAGATCCCTTCCTTTTTCTGAAAGATATTTGCTTTATGAAAGATTCAAGAATCTTTTACCGCTTGAAGTAGATCATACTGCGCGTTTTGTTAGACGGAAGGAGATATTACAAGATTTCTTAATATAATCAATCTTGCCCTGAAATATTACATGATCTAATAACGCGGTAAAAGCTTGGGTCCAAGATGGCTTAAATAACATTGTTACATTTGTTTTTCACATTGATGGCATCTCTTGAGTAATATTTTGACATTTCACACGCAAAGATTATTTCTAAGGATTCTACTTCCATCGGTGATAATACTTACCATAAAATTATATAACATTCATTCTACTAAAATTTACCTAAATTATTTTCTGATTCATGCACTAACATGTCTTGCAAAAATGTATTGATACACACAAAATAATAGTATGTAGCCTAATTGGTTCGGTATTCTGGTGACATGATACAAATTAACTGTTGAGGAAAGTGAAACATTAGGAAGGCAAGAACCAATTTAGAGAGAGATAAATTAGATTTAGGAGATTGACTATTAACTTAAAAAGAAGCAATAACAACGTCAAGCTAAAAAGACGATATACAATGATACCCAATATAAAATACCCAACTTAGATTAAATTAAAAATCCCAAATTCGGAAACAGAAATTGAATTAAACTAGGGTTTCAACCAATTTATTGCGATTCTCAAGTACTAAGAAATTTAGCTCATGTTCGAATTAAAAACTGAAATTAAATAAATAAAATATTCTCAATTACAGAAAAGTAATAGTAATTAAGGATTGGGTTGACTGTTGTTGGAAGAATAGAAATTCTCCAGCTCTAGCTTTCTCCTCTGCCTTTTTGCTCTCACTTGAAAATAATGAAGCGTAGAATTGAATTGTATAAAGTGTGTGTAAAAAGAGGGTCTAAAGCCTATTTATAATGCTCTAATTCGGATTGGTGTTTTACTTAAGAATAATAAGTCAAAATATAAAAAGTCTAAGTCCATCTTTAAGAATCCTGTAACTGTTGTACAGTCTGTAGTAAAACGGCCGTAACTTTTACGTCCACCTGGAAGGGGGTTAAGAGGAATATAGAATCCTGGCTATTGCATATCACACAATTATCCCTTACATAAATAGGTTATACCACAAGGCTAGTGGGGATTACTTGCTATATCTCGAGTTAAACTCTCATGCTATTTCTTTCTCTTTTATTTATTTTCCTGTCTTTAATTTATTTAGTTAATTGTTTAGGGTCTTTAAAACCAAACAAATATTTCAGAATCTTTTCTTTATAGCGTATTATTCTTCTAGCTTCTTTGTTTGCACTTGATATTTGCATAAAGTCTCCTAACTTTTGTAGTCTCTAAGGACGAATTATACGTATCATTAAAACTTGCGTAGGATCTTTGATACTTGCAGTGAGTAACGTGTTTAGTTAGGGTGATAGTTGTATCTTTATTTATCATTATTTTATCACACCCTACCAGCCACTAACGACATTAAAGATAATGATTATAGATGATGAGATCCAAAGAGAAGAAGATAAGAGCTTAGAAATATGGATGCTTGGGATAAGAAGATGGGAGCTTAGATGATATAGTGGATGCTTGGAATATGCTAATTAATAGCTAAGAAGAAGATGATTCTCGGAAGAAGAAGAAGAAGCAGAACTAGAAGAGATAAAATATGAAGGAAATAGAGCACTATACCTCCAAGGAGCAAAAAAGACAGAATGCCTCAATCGATCAACTGAAGAAGGACGAGAAGACCTAGCCTCCAGAATTGAAGATTAGGAGGAATGCCTAAACATACAGAGTTTAAAGATAGGAAGTATTAAATACCAAACATGTCAAGTTATACTAGGAGGAATGCATAAACCTATTGTAGATTGGAGTTGAGAGGAAGTGGAGACTAGACCTCCAAAACTAGACTAGGCGGAAACAATAAACATATTGAAGATTGAAGTTGAGAATAAGTGAAGACCGGACCTTCAAAGCTAGACAAGGTGGAACTCCTAAACTTATTGGAGATTTCAGCCGAGAATACAAAGAGTGGGCATTTGAAGCAAAGACGCCGGATACCCGGTTCACTTTATCGTTAGATTTGAAGACACTCCAAGTGTATGGACCCCATAATTGGGTAGGTGGTCAAGAGGTTGTAATATAAAGACCAGAAAGGGAACACATAGAGTCATTGGAACACTATTTGTCAAGTAATTATTTGAGCCATGCCCACTGAACAATTGACCATAAGACGTAGAGGTCCACACGTTAAATAATTATCCAACCATAAGACGACATATATACAAGAAAGATGGAGGATTTTTTCTTATAAATAAAGGTACTGTGGATTCCAAAAAGTGGCTTGCCTCTTTACACATTTATATTTTCTCAAAGATATATTTCAAAAGAGATACACATTTCATTGTATATTTTAGCCCATAAACACTTTTGTATCAACTCATTTAAAATTTTAGAAACTATAATACATAGATTTGGGATATCATAAATCTTTGTTATTAGTCCAGTGAGAGGGTATTCTTTCATAGGCTAGACATGGATGAGTTAGAGTATGTATGTGATGTGTAATTTTATG
Organism: Nemophila menziesii; assembly: GCA_029959085.1. Taxonomy (NCBI): domain Eukaryota; kingdom Viridiplantae; phylum Streptophyta; class Magnoliopsida; order Boraginales; family Hydrophyllaceae; genus Nemophila; species Nemophila menziesii. Next base: position 5,073,008 of record JARWIR010000038.1, on the reverse strand, counting down.
TGATAGATCAATTCAGTAACGAGACATCTTTTTAGGGGTATTTAGGAGTTAGTTATTTGATGTTTCCTTGTCTAGTTTCGGCTTTTATGTTACTTTTAGAGTTTTTATGCGTAATTTGTGTGTTAAGTGTGCAAATCTTAGGTACTTGGATACTAAGTTACTCCAATACGTTGATACGACCTCAAGAAAAAGAGATTACCCATAAGTCATGGCATAAAAGGATGATTCGACCACTTTTAGAAATTGAAAGCATGTGTCAGACATATTTGGAAAGAGACTTGTTCGAGTTACCATGCAAAATTGATAAAGATTATGGAGGAGCCCTTTGGTTTCTGGATAGTAATTGGAGTCAGGAGCATGTAGGTACTGACTGTTCATGATTTGGAGCTGAATTGAGAAAGTTATTGAAATTGTTGATGCCTCCGTTCAAACTAAACCACCCATTCATTAAATCATCTTTGATGGATTTGGGCTAGCTAAAAGGGGCCCACAACACCTAAAACATGAAGTACCCTTTATATATCAGTTTTAATATTAGAAAAGGGTCCTCATTCATTAGTAACAAAGATGGAGCAGATAAATGAGGAGGAGATGAGGCTTAAAAGTGGTTCATGCCATTCCAACTCTATCATCCATTATTCGTTTTCAATTATTAGTGTAATTTTATTCTGTTTTATCTTCTAATAATGAATATTAAATTTTTATTTTAATTCCTTTAGTATGAACGAAATTCTAATAGCTTGAGAACAACATTATGTATAAACCTTAGTTTTTTTTTTTATTACATCGGAGGCCCCTGGGGCCGTTATACAGGAACAATAACTAGAAACAATTTATTACATCTAAACCTGGGCTAAAAATCAGCCGAGGTTGCTTCCAGCCATAGCGATCTTTCGTCAAAATGTTCCAAATACCATTTGGGGGGTCCTCATGAAGCTCAAAGTGTGATTTTTGGTGAAGTCCTCGACGCGCCAACCAATCCGCGCAACTATTGGCCTCGCGATACACATGTTCAATTTGGAAATCTCGATTCTTACGGAGAATTTCCCTGATCTTATCAACCCACGGCCAACCTGGTCCTCTCCCATAAGTACCCCTCTCTATTAGTTCAATCACCTCCAGGGAATCAACTTCTATCCTTACCTCCCTTAAGCCTCTCGACTCCGCCAATAAAATCCCCTCATGAATAGCCACGAGCTCGCAAATTACCGGTAAATTACACGTAACCGGTCTCGAGAAACCACTAATCCATGTACCTTCCGAGTTACGGATTACCCCACCCGCTCCTCCCATTGTCTTATTTCTATTCATGCTACCATCCGTGTTAATTTTGAATCCTTTTTCCGGTTTCGTCCATCCGACAAGTTCGTAAGCTGAATTTCTCACCCCATTATTTACTCTATTATTCACGCCCCACACCCTCAAATAACTCATAGCTAAACCTTTACTTCTCTGCCATATTTCCTCAAACGAAGGAGTACCCTCTTCACGGAACATGTATAAACCTTAGTTGGTTTTTATTCTGTTTATTGAATTTGGGATAATACATATTTAATTGAATTTTTATTTCTATTGCTTTGATTATGTATTTGATATATAATTCAACCCTTATCTAGCCAAGTAAATGAATGCCCTTAGTAATTAGGACTCCCTGAAGGGGGATTCGGTTACTGAAAATGATACATAATTGCCCGGTGAGCGTTAGTGATCCTGACAGGCTTAACTAGCCAGATAGTTAATAGGTTAGAGACTTTTTTGAACCAGCCATTGCATAGGGACACCTCACCCGAGTCCCCTGGTAGTATTGAAGTATTTTCCTAAGCTACCCTAACGGGATTTAGGTTGAAGTTAGAATCCAGAATATTGCATAATTACCGATTCACCCTTAAACAATAAAATATAAAATAGTAGTAGGGATTCCTTGCGAGTTGTCGAGCTACATCTATTTAGTTATTTATATTGTGGAATTTAGTTTAATCATTATCCTTAGTTAATTTATCTTATTTGCATCTTAGTTCTTAATAACAAAAATAAAACAAATATTTTATCTTTGCATTTTAGTTTAACAACTCATTCTAGTAGACTTCCCAAGAGTACAACATAAGTATTATATTTGTAGTCCCTGTGGAGACGATACTCTTTACATACTTACTTTTATTACTTGTCAATGATCCGTACACGTGCGGTTAGTTAGCTCTCTCGAGGTATGATATAGTTAGGTTATCTTATCACACCTTGGGGGCGAGGTATGGTAGAGTCACAAGACTTGAAAGCTTTACGGAGTATGTATTGTTATTTCGTGGATATATATTTCCTACTAGTATTTGTGTGGTGATACACAAGAGGAAGGTTTCATAAGATTATAGAGCGATAACTGTGAGTGGAGATTGCCCACTTGAATTTGTAGTGTTGACACTAGTATGGTCTTTTGGAGGAGATTTTGAAGAGGGTAGAAAAGTTTGTGCTCTAACCTTCAAGAGACACAAGGATTTATAGTGGATTAAGTTGAAATATTAAGGGTGGATAGATCTTAGGTGGTAGATGTAGGCCACGATAACCGAACCACTCTAAATTGGTGTTTATCTTATATCCTCAACTCTTTACTTCTGTGCATGCCATATGTTTAGTTTATTGTCTCTATATTGAATATATCTAGGAACAATATTTTTCATGCTTAGTGCTTGTGAAATTATTTTTTAATCTTTAACTAGTGTTTATCATTTAATAAATACATATAGAGTTAGATTGAGTGTTTAAACTCTTATATCTTATCTTGAGTGTTATTCTAGCTAATCTATTATCCGATTTGAGTTAGATTTTTAATTATGAATTGTCTTATCCACTCCCATCTAGAACATTATCTTGGGTTTTAAAGTATGAGTCATTATCTTTGAATAGTCCTAAAACTTTTCTTTCAAAGTGTGGCTCAAAGATTGATGCCAAGATATGTTGTCGTTTTTTATGTTATGCGCAATGCGGTGAGAACACAAGGAAACTAGGCAAACCATCTGTTGTGTTTTATTTGTATAAACCAGTAAAACAATATAGAAACTAATGCAGAAAAATTAAAAGTATATACAAATAAACAACTTTACTTGTCGAGGCTCGGATTGGATCCGATGTCTTTAAGGTATTTAGGCCACGTACCGGTGTCTTACGTTTGTTGGCTTCAACCTCCAGGATACAACGACAAAAACTATTCAAAAGAAACTGACACACGAATTCTTAAGAATTTCGACGAACTTAATAATGCTGCTTCTTTCTATCTCTCTCTTATAATTTTAATGCTTTGAAAAATGAATGTATGAAAATGTTTGAGTTGGCCAACTATTTATAGAAGATGAAAAGGTGGATTTGGCAAAAGAGTTGTGATGGTTCATTTGAAGATACGTTACATTAAAAGACACAACGTTTAGTTTAGTATAGAAGTCCAAAACATAAGCTGGTCCAGATGGTATGAAAGTCTGGCCCAAAAGCCCACTAGCTTGGAGGCCCAGATTCAAAGCCCAGCAGTACCTTTTTTTTTTTTTTTTCTTTTGTTTTGCTTTGCTTCATAACCAAAAGAAAAATAAAATAAATAACATGTATTATTATTTATTTTAATCTCTTTTTTTTTTCTTTTAATTTCTTCAAATTCTATGACTCAATTTCTCATTCAATTTCAAATGATTTTTTTACCAGATGAATGTATTACGTTAATTAATATTCGAATCATTTCTTTAAATTGAGTCACCCACTGTCATCGTAAACATGGTCATCCCTTGGGTAAAAATCTCATTTGACCAACAATCCCCACATGAATGGAAATTGACTAACCACCTTAAAAAAAATATGCAAAAGAATGCTAAACACGAGAGAGAGCGAGAGAGAAGCGTAGAAGAATACTACATCGAGAAAGGTAGCTTTTGGCCTTGAACCTTCTGTAGTAAGAGCTATCGGATTTACTTGCTAACTAGTGAACGTGATGTCTTGAACTATTCAGCTTTTGTGTAAACCAAGACAATAGAAATTACATAGTATACTTCGAAACATTATTTGGTTCTCACGGTTGTGTCCATTTACGGCCCTGGACAACTCCTGGTATTTCATGAATAACCGTCGGAGAATTTCGCCATTACAAATTCTCGTAGGGCGGCCCTACCCATGTTATTCATATAGGTGGTCTCTTGTCGAGAGTATTCTGCATTACTCTATCTTATATTAGAAGATACAAGAACCATTAAAAGTTTAACTTATCCTTCAATTTTACATGTAGCACTGTTTAATTTTTTTTTTTTTTTTTTTTTTTGTCCTAAGAATGGTTTAGGGAGGTTTCCCCACAGTGCATCGCACCAAATTGCAGTTTCATGATTCAGTTTTCCCTTTGAACCTAGATTGTGGGATCTCCACTCTGCTAGGTAGGGTTCCCATCATGGCAACTCATCTTTCGTAGGCTTAAGACCCATTCTCCTTGACAACACTCGCACTTGCTCTCTTTGTAGACCTTTGGTCAGTGGATCCGCTATATTATCCTTTGATCGAACATAATCAATTGTGATAATTCCGTTTGAGAGCAATTGTCTAACGGTATTGTGTCTACGACGTATGTGTCTAGACTTACCGTTATACATTTCGTTTAGTGCCCTACCAATGGCACTTTGACTATCGCATGTATGCAGATAGCTGATACAGGCTTTGGCCAATTAGGAATATCCTCTAGGAAATTCCGAAGCCACTCGGCTTCTTCAGCAGCTTTGTCTAAAGCTATAAACTCAGATTCCATAGTTGATCTGGCTATGCACGTTTGCTTAGTGGATTTCCAAGACACAGCTGCTCCTCCTAACATGTAGACAAATCCACTTGTGGATTTTGAGTCGGTGGAGTCTGATATCCAGTTTGCATCACTGTATCCTTCTAGTACAGCTGGATATCCTGTGTACAACAACCCTTCGTTCATAGTGTATCTAAGATACCTTAGAACTCTTACAATAGCAATCCAGTGGTTCTTCCCCGGATTATTTGTAAACCTACTTAGCTTGCTTACTGCATGTGCTATATCTGGCCTAGTGCAGTTCGTTAAGTACATGAGACTCCCAATAATCCGAGAGTACTCCAACTGGTTGATCATATCACCAGTGTTCTTAGCAAGATGTAAATTTACATCAACTGGTGTCTTGGCGATATCTGTGTCGCCATTACTAAATTTGTTTAATACTTTCTCAATATAGTGTGGCTGAGATAGTATAATACCTTCAGATGTTCGGAGAATCTTGATACCCAAAATAACATCTGCAAGGCCTAAATCTTTCATGTCAAACTTACTTGAAAGCATCCTTTTGGTGAATTTAATCATATCATTGTTACTTCCAATGATTAACATATCATCCACATATAAACAGACAATGACATATCCAGTCTCATTTTGTTTTACATAAACGCATTTGTCACATTCATTTATCTTGAAATCATTCGAAATCATGAATCTATCAAATTTGTCATGCCATTGCTTCGGTGTCTGTTTTAAACCATATAGAGATTTAACAAGCTTACATACTTGCTTCTCCTTACCTGGAACTAGGTAACCCTCAGGTTGTTCCATATATATCTCTTCATTTAGTTCTCCATTTAGGAAGGCAGTTTTTACATCCATCTGATTTATTTCGAGCTTGTATATTGAAGCTATAGCGATTAACATTTGAATGGATGATATTCTCGTGACTGGAGAATAAGTATCAAAATAATCAAGTCCTTCTTTTTGACTATAACCTTTTACAACAAGGCGAGCCTTGTATTTTTCAATAGACCCATCGGTCTTTAGTTTCTTCTTGAATATCCATTTGCATCCAAGTGGTTTATTCCCAGGAGGGAGATCCACTAGTTCCCATGTATGGTTTTGCATAATGGAATCTATCTCGCTATTTACCGCTTCTTTCCAGTATGGGGCGTCAGGGTTTGACATAGCCTCCTTGAATGTTCGCGGTTCGTCATCTAGCATGTAAGATAGAAAGTCAGTTTCAAAAGACGTAGAGGTTCTAATCCGCTTACTTCTTCTTGGTTCTCCTTCATTTGGCAATGATTCTTGATCTTGCTTTTCAGTTGGCAATGATTCTTGATCTTGCTTTTCTTCAATTGCATCACGTGTTCTTTTTAAGGAACCAGATTCTGGTGTGGTCTTGTACGGAAATGTTGTTTCAAAGAAATGTGCATTTCTTGATGCAATCACTGTATTGACGTTAATGTCAACATGACAAGATTTGTGTACAAGGAATCTATATGCAGCACTGTTGTGAGCATATCAAATAAAGACGCAATCGATGGTCTTTGGTCCTATTTTGACCATTTTAGGAGCAGGAATTGCTACCTTTGCCAAGCATCCCCACACTTTTAAGTATTTGAAGGAAGGTAGTTTTCCTTTCCATAATTCGTAAGGAGTTTTATTTACCTTCTTGTGTGGTACCTTGTTGAGGATGTGATTTGCGGTGAGTAAAGCCTCTCCCCACAAGTTTTGTGGTAACCCTGAGTTAATCAACAAGGCATTCATCATTTCCTTCAACGTGCGGTTCTTACGTTCAGCAATCCCGTTTTGTTGAGGCGAGTAAGGGGCCGTGGTTTGATGGATGATTCCATGTTTACGCAAAACTCTTCAAAAGTAGACACATATTCTCCTCCCCTATCTGTTCTAAGATTCTTAATCTTTTTATTTAGTTGATTCTCAACTTCATTTTTGTATTGCATAAATGCTTCTAAGGCCTCATCCTTACTTCGAAGCAAGTATATTTGACAATACCTTGTGCAATCGTCAATGAAAGTTATGAAATACTTTTTACCACTTCTAGTTTGCACAAATTTCAAGTCACATATGTCACTGTGAATTAACTCTAAAGGTGTCGAAGTCCTTTCTATAGACTTAAATGAGGTTTTTGTTAATTTTGACTCAACGCATACTTCACATTCCTTTTGAGAATTGAAATTCACATTAGGTAATAACCCAACGTTTACTAACTTATTTATTGAACCGAAATTAACATGTCCTAATCTATCATGCCATAAATTAGGTGAGTCAAGCATATAAACACAATCAGAATTTTCATTCATTTCTTTATCGGTTACAATTTTTGTAGGTACTACGGTCATTACATTCATCTTAAACAGACCGTCACATAGGTACCCTTTTCCTACATACATTTCGTTCTTAGTTAATACAAACTTATCAGCTACAAATACAAGTTTAAACCCAGCCTTGCTAAGTAAGGAACCAGAAACTAAGTTCTTGCTAATGTCTGGAACATGGAGGACATTGTTCAAGGTCAACTCTTTCCCGGAGGTCATCTTTAGTACAATCTTTCCAGTACCTTGAACCTTTGAGGTGGCGGAATTTCCCATATATAGGATTTCTTCATTTGTAGCTTTTTTGTAGGTTTGGAACACAGATTTGTCTGAGCACACATGTCGGGTTGCTCCAGTGTCTATCAACCACGTTCGTGGGTTGCTGACGAGGTTGACTTCTGAGACTGTTGCCGCCAGATCCAAATCGTCAATACCCTGAGATATCTCAGTCACATATGACTGACCACCCTTAACTTTCTTTTGGTTTCCTTGTGCCTTTTTGTTTCGACAGTCTTTTGCACGATGTCCATGCTTTCCACAGTTGTGACAATCCCCGTTGAATTTCACCTTTTTATTGTTTTCATTATTTGACTGCCCTTGCCTCTTGCGCTTGTTGTTTTGGTTGGTCCTCCCTTGTTCTACAACATTTGCCTTGGCTTCATATGATCGAGGGTTAGTTGCCTTTTCAGCCATTCGATTGTCTTCCTCGATTCTTAACCTTACAATTAGATCTTCAAGACTTATCTGTTTGCGTTTATGCTTGAGGTAATTCTTGAAATCTTTATACAACGGGGGTAGCTTTTCCACAAGAGCACCAACTTGGAAAGGCTCTACCAGATTCATACCTTCAGCACTCAACTCATGAAGGATCAACTGGTACTGTTGTACTTGAGACATTAATGATCTTGAATCCACCATTTTGAAATCAAGGAACTTACTGATCACAAATTTCTTTGTGCCGGCATCTTCAGTCTTGTATTTCTTCTCAAGAGACTCCCATAATTGCTTGGCAGTTGGCATGGTGCTATACACATTATATAAGGAATTATCCAAACAGTTTAGAATGTAATTCTTACATAGGAAATCAGCATGTTGCCAAGCATCTACTGCATTATATGTCTCACTATTTGGATTGGATCCCATTTCTGGTGGATCTTCCTTTAGAAATTTTGCCAAGCTTAGAGTGGTCAGGTAGAACAACATCTTTTGCTGCCACCTCTTAAAGTCAGAACCATTGAACTTTTCTGGCCTATCGACTGGTCCAATGGGTGTTGGTGCGGGTACACGAACTTCTGTTCTTGAGTTATTACCCGTCTCAGGTTGCCTTTCACTTTGTCCAGTATTTTTCTCCATATTCTATATGAAGCAGAATTCTGACGTTAGTAAGTGAGTAATTTTCTAGTATGTATACACAAGCCTAGAAATCAGAATAAGAGAAAGGAAATAGAATGTAACAATTCCGTTCTGTATACACAGACCCAGATATTATTGCAAAAGTAAAGTTTATAAAACGAAAAAGAAAACGTTTTCTGGTTTATACAACGTGAAACGTAAATACCTTAAAATTGTTGTGTTTTATTTGTATAAACCAGTAAAACAATATAGAAACTAATGCAGAAAAATTAAAAGTATATATAAATAAACAACTTTACTTGTCGAGGCTCGGATTGGATCCGATGTCTTTAAGGTATTTAGGCCACGTACCGGTGTCTTACGTTTGTTGGCTTCAACCTCCAGGATACAACGACAAAAACTATTCAAAAGAAACTGACACACGAATTCTTAAGAATTTCGACGAACTTAATAATGCTGCTTCTTTCTATCTCTCTCTCTTATAATTTTAATGCTTTGAAAAATGAATGTATGAAAATGTTTGAGTTGGCCAACTATTTATAGAAGATGAAAAGGTGGATTTGGCAAAAGAGTTGTGATGGTTCATTTGAAGATACGTTACATTAAAAGACACAACGTTTAGTTTAGTATAGAAGTCCAAAACATAAGCTGGTCCAGATGGTATGAAAGTCTGGCCCAAAAGCCCACTAGCTTGGAGGCCCAGATTCAAAGCCCAGCAGTACCTTTTTTTTTTTTTTTTTTTTTTTCTTTTTTTTGGACATTTGGGGGGTGTCGAAACACCCCAAATTACATCTAATCTATCATCCTATTCCTAGTCTACTTAACCTAGAGGATAAGTCGAAAACACTGGGCGTGTTTCGACGGAGTTCCGTTGCCCCGTGCCTAGCTTCTTTTGCAAGTTTATCCGCTTTGCTGTTGAGCCTCCTATTAATGTGACGGAAGGTGATATGCCCAAGCTCTTCAGCATTGTGAATAATCTTGTAAAGGATGGGTTGGATATTCCAACGTGCAGCTGACACCTGCTTTGTACCTTGAATGACCTCAAGGTTATCGGAGAAAATAGTAATTCTTTTCCATGGAAAGATAGCTCCTATTTGAGTAGCCTTGAGTATTGCCTCTGCTTCCCCTTCCAAAGCTGAATTACAGTTGGTGTTGTGGCTATGTTCAAATATATTGCTTCCATTATTGTTAACACCGATTATAGCTACCCCTGTAGGTTCCCACTTGTTGTTAAACGAAGCGTCGCAGAAAAACGACAAGTCTTGATTCTCTTCCTCTCTATTTATGATTTCGTTTTCCATTTCTGATTTCTTGAAGCCTTTGTAGTTTTCTGCTATCCAGTTTATTCCATGGATATCTTGCATTAATTTCTTTGAAGCTATATTTATTCCTTTACCACATACAATAACGTCTTCATGTATAGCTTTCATCTATGCTTTCCATATGTTCCAAAGATTTATCATGATAAAGTCTCGGATAACGTTTTCTTCCCATCCTCCTTTAGAATAGGATTTTATTATATTCATGAACCAGTTTTCTAGACTTTCTTTACTTTTATCTTGGATTTTTATTTGAAGAATTGATCCTGCCCAAATATATTTGCACATTTGCAATGAAGTAGAAGGTGTTCTACATTTTCTTCTCTTTCATTGCACCATAAACAGTTTGATTCATCTGCGCATTTCCTTTTGTGTAAATTACTTCTAGTTGGTATTGCATTGCTGATTAATCTCCACATAAAAAGCTTGATCTTCTTTGGAATGTTGGATCTCCATATTGTTTTCCATATAGGTGAGTCTTCTATACTTTTGGTTTCCGTAGTTGTGGCCTTATTTTTAATTTGTTCTTCTGTAATTATTCTGTATCCCGTTTTTGTATTGTAATTGCCATTTTTTGCATAAGGCCATATAAGCCTGTCTTTGGAGCCGAACTCCTTAATCTTCGTATTTTTAATAATGTGAATGATGGGTTCAGGAAATAGTTCATCTAAATTTTCTAATTCCCATTCATCCTTTCCTTCTTTTATTAGCTCACTAACTCTTGATTTTGTAGTCCCTTCCGGCTTTTCTAAATTTTTTCTTTTGTTTTGCTTTGCTTCATAACCAAAAGAAAAATAAAATAAATAACATGTATTATTATTTATTTTAATCTCTTTTTTTTTTTCTTTTAATTTCTTCAAATTCTATGACTCAATTTCTCATTCAACTTCAAATGATTTTTTTACCAGATGAATGTATTACGTTAATTAATATTCGAATCATTTCTTTAAATTGAGTCACCCATTGTCATCGTAAACATGGTCATCCCTTGGGTAAAAATCTCATTTGACCAACACCATCTCCATAACCACTTACGTGCGTTGAAGAAAATAATAGGTCGACGTGAGAGAGAGGTTTTAGAAAGATAGAGAAGAGACGAAGATGTGTAGATATTTTTAATACGGAGAGATTTGCACCAGGGAGTTTCATGGTATAAACTTGAGAGCGAAATAAGTGAATTGAAAGTAATAAATTTGAAGTTAAATTACATATGTTTAAAATAAGTAACTACCTCATTTACCCATGTACTTGTATGCGATTGACTGCTTACCCTTTTTTTAAATGTCTTCTTGCCCTTGTTCCGCAAAACCGTGCCTACTTAACCCTTTTGGTCGTAATCCGTCCAATTTCTCTGTTAAGTTATTATTAAATTATTTTTAATAACTTTACTAATTTTTAATTATTAGTTTAACCCATAAGTTTTTAACCCTCCCATTTTTTTCACACACCTTTTCACCTATCTCGGTCCCATCCCATACGTTTTAAAAATAAATACAACCTTATCCCCAAAACTTTTATTCTTTCACACACATTCCCATATAACCTATAATTTTTTAAAAAGATCAAAATTAATCCCCATATTTTTTAATTTGTATCACACACCTCACCACCTAATCCATAAGTTTTGAAAAAAATTGAAATTAACCCCCTAACCTTTTAATTTTTTCTACACACCTCTCCACCTAACACATAAGTTTTTAAAAGTCGATACTAACTCCCAAAACTTATATTTTTTCACACACCTCCCTATCTACCTCTAACTCATAAGTTCTTAGTAAGTTACACTATTAGTCCATATATTATACAAAATAAACTTTATTCATTTGAATTTATAAACACCAGGTCCCTGTATAATGTAAAATGGGGGATGGGATGCATTTTGATCCTAATTGCTCAAGTCCATGGCTATGAACTTAGTAATGCCATACTCCAACATAATTGGCCAATCATCCTTGTGGTAATTAATATGTAATACCGTCTCCAATAGTTGTGCAAATGGATATTTACATCAAATAAAATTTGAAAAATGTAGTATAAGAGACAATTGATCCCTCCAACAGTCCCGACAAATTATGAGCCCATAACTCACACGACTCCTTTCCCCGATACGCTATCACAACACATCATTTTTCATGTTGTAAAAGCTTCCAACGGTCATATATATGACCATTGATGGACTTATGTATAAATATAATACACACGAGTGCAATTAGACATAAATATAAGTTTGAAAACAAAGTAACATAACAATCTTTAACCAACATCGCAGGGTCTTTAACCAAACTATATCGAGTCCAAGATAAGATTCAACCAAAGATACCACCCATGGTGTAAAATGCCCCCAAATCATATGGAAATAAGCATGATTTACAAACCATTAAAAACATCAATGACAATTTCAAGGTTTTAATTGTGGGATTAAGAATAACCTATGAAGGGAGGTGGTTTGAGTTGTTTGAAAATGCTTAGGATAGATATATATTAGTGGAAGATGAAGTTTGAAAGGTGGGGGAAATAAGGTTTTCTAATTTCTATGGAGGATGAAATTTCAATTTATTTTGTTTCTTGTTATGAAGTGGGAGTAGATGAATGAAATGATGGGAGGGAATGCCGTATGAGTTTGTGGGCCCATTATCTATTAGATGAGTTTGAGTTTTTTTCCTATTATTGTTGTAACAGTATCGATGATTGTGGAGAATGATGTCCGTCTTGGAGGCGATTATTAATGTGTAAGAGGTGTGAGTGATGAGTTTGGAGATTTATGTTATACATTATAGTTTAATGATTGAGGCATTATGGTGGTGGCGGTGGTTACAGACTTAAGGTATGTGTGTGTGTGAAAAGATAAGTTGATGCTTTAATTCTAATAGGGGGGGAAGTGTATGGAAAAAATAAAAAGATTAGGAGGTCAATTTTAAATTTTTAAAATTTCCGAATTAATATAATAATTTAAAAGAAAAATTAGACGGATTTCGTCAAAAAAAGTATATAGACACGGTTTTGATATACAGAAGGCAAGAAGACATTTTTTTTAAAACAAAAATTAAGCAGTCAATCGCATATAAGTACGCGACAAACAAGATTTTTTTTATAATATAGAAAAATAAGAATACTTTTATCTTTTGATTTATTTATATACTATTTAAGTATAATTTTAAATGAATATATTTATTGAAATATATATTTGAGAAATATATTTGAGAATTGTCTCAAAGAACAATAATTTTTAATTAGTGATTTAAAGAGATGAGCCTAGAAAATTTTGAATAAAAAAAAGAAGATTCAAGAAAGATAAATAGACTTCGCGAAGAAACGAGAACGTCCTTCCTAAAACCAAAGGAAGCTTCACGCGGGGAGCAAATCAAATCTCACCGTTCACACATTTTAATCCAACGGCACCAGATTTAAATAGAATGTTCTAGAGAAACCTTTGTCCAAAAACCTCCTATTTAAACACCCCCAAGCTCTTCCCAAACAAACCATTCAATAACAACAACTGCATTATTCACAGCGAAATCAAACAATTCTCAAAGCAAATTTATTCTTTAATTCGATCGTCTTTTTAGTGAAAGCTTTACAACAATGTCTTCTGGTAAAGGTGAAGGTCCTGCAATCGGAATTGATCTCGGTACAACATACTCTTGTGTTGGTGTTTGGCAACATGACCGAGTTGAGATCATAGCTAATGATCAGGGAAACAGAACGACACCGTCTTATGTTGGTTTTACCGACACCGAACGTCTCATCGGCGATGCTGCTAAGAATCAAGTCGCCATGAACCCCACCAACACCGTCTTTGGTAAGTTTCTTCTATACATGCATTCAAATTTTGCTTCTTATTCTTAAACTGATTTTTATTGCGACGCTACTCCTGTACTTTTGTTTAAAAGATCTGTTTTTTTGTTTAATTAATTTTTAAATTATGGAAAAAAGAGCTCAACTAAGCTTAATATGATTATTATGTTAGTATTCGGTACTCAGAATTTAGTTTTTTTATGTAGTCTCTGAAAAATAAGAGTTTTTGGTGCTTGAAATTGGAGTTTTTATGTCGTTTATGTTTTAAAATTATATGTTAAATGTTTTTTCAAATTTGGATCTGCAGATGCGAAGAGGTTAATTGGGAGGAGATTCAGTGACCCATCGGTTCAGGCTGATATGAAGCATTGGCCTTTTAAGGTGATTGCTGGACCAGGTGACAAACCCATGATTGTGGTCAATCACAAAGGTGAGGAGAAGCAATTTTCAGCAGAGGAGATTTCATCAATGGTTCTTGTCAAGATGAAAGAAATTGCCGAAGCTTTCCTTGGTTCAACAGTGAAAAACGCTGTTGTAACAGTTCCAGCTTACTTTAATGATTCACAGCGTCAAGCTACTAAAGATGCTGGTGTTATTTCTGGTCTCAATGTTATGAGGATTATTAATGAACCTACAGCTGCTGCTATTGCTTATGGTCTTGACAAAAAAGCTTCAAGTACTGGTGAAAAACATGTTCTTATTTTCGATCTTGGTGGTGGCACTTTTGATGTGTCATTGCTTACTATTGAAGAAGGTATTTTTGAAGTGAAAGCTACTGCTGGTGATACTCATCTTGGTGGTGAGGATTTCGATAATAGAATGGTAAATCACTTTGTTCAAGAATTCAAACGCAAGAATAAGAAGGATATTAGTGGAAATCCTCGAGCTTTAAGGAGGTTGAGGACTGCTTGTGAAAGGGCGAAAAGGACACTTTCATCCACTGCACAGACAACAATCGAGATTGACTCTTTGTACGAGGGTATTGACTTTTACACCACCATTACCCGAGCTAGATTCGAAGAGCTGAACATGGATTTATTCAGAAAGTGTATGGAACCAGTTGAAAAGTGTTTGAGGGATGCTAAGATGGATAAGAGCACAGTAGATGATGTTGTTTTAGTGGGTGGGTCGACCCGTATTCCAAAGGTTCAGAGTTTATTGCAGGATTTCTTCAATGGAAAGGAGCTTTGCAAGAGTATTAACCCTGATGAAGCAGTAGCATATGGTGCAGCTGTTCAAGCTGCTATTTTAAGTGGTGAAGGGAATGAAAAAGTACAAGACTTGCTTTTACTTGATGTTACTCCTTTATCTCTCGGTTTGGAAACAGCTGGAGGTGTAATGACTGTTTTGATCCCAAGGAACACTACAATCCCAACTAAGAAGGAGCAAGTTTTCTCTACTTATTCAGATAACCAACCGGGTGTTTTGATCCAGGTGTATGAAGGTGAACGTGCAAGGACACGTGACAATAACTTGTTGGGTAAATTTGAGCTAACAGGTATTCCTCCAGCTCCACGTGGTGTCCCACAAATCACAGTCTGTTTTGATATCGATGCAAATGGTATCTTAAACGTCTCGGCTGAGGATAAAACAACTGGTCAGAAGAACAAGATCACGATTACAAATGATAAGGGAAGGTTATCAAAGGAGGAGATTGAGAAGATGGTACAGGAAGCTGAGAAGTATAAAGCAGAAGATGAAGAGCATAAGAAGAAAGTTGATGCAAAGAATGCATTGGAAAACTATGCTTATAATATGAGGAATACTATTAAGGATGAGAAGATAAGTTCTAAGCTATCAGGAGATGAGAAGAAGAAGATAGAAGATGCTATTGAAGGTGCAATTCAATGGTTAGATGGAAATCAACTTGCAGAAGTAGAAGAGTTTGAGGATAAGATGAAGGAACTTGAGGGAATCTGTAATCCTATAATTGCAAAGATGTATCAAGGTGGTGCTGGTGGTCCTGATATGGATGGTGGTATGGACGAGGATGCTCCTGCTGGTAGTGGTGGTGCTGGTCCTAAGATCGAGGAAGTCGATTAAATCCTTTGATTGGTTGAGGAAAATGTTTGTAGTGATTTAGTAATGCAGTATCTCTAGTAGTATTGTTTTGATTTAGTTTCGTTTTTTTTGTTCTAGTGCTATTTTGTTTTCTTTTTCAGGGGGGGTGATAGAACGTTGTAATGCACGCCTCATGTTTGTCTTTATTAATACTAATATGAAATGCCTTCGTTTCAGTTTATGTGCTTGTTGTGTAAGTTTGAACTGTTTTATCTTACATTAAGTTTTTGCGAATGTGATTGCTGGGTTTGCGATGTGCTTTCTGGGTGATTGATTTATTCTCCTACAACATTGCCGTACAAGAACTTGTCCAACAATCACAACAGTCAAATTAGTCATAATCCAACCTCGGTCCAGTATATAACATGAATATTAATGCCACCGGAAACACAACTACATTAGATGTAAATCGATAGCTGGCGCATGGGTTCTTTTAGCAGATATTCATGTCATCATATATTCACGATAAATCATTCCTCTCAACCTAACCCAAAAAAATCATTCCTCTCAAAAGTTGTTATTTCCAGTAGTTTTGTTTATTGAGTTTTTTTTATTTTTGACATATTTAAAAAAATAATTACAGGATAAACTTAAATGATAAAGTAACTGCAAAGGTAACGTATAGGCGCTCCTTCGAGGAGGCCTTTTCTATTTAACAAGCCTATTAATTTAAGCCAGTCCATTAAACTTAATTTTGAGACGCTCATTTAATAAGTGTCTTTATAAAAAATAAAAAAGGAATTCGATCAATGGTCATCGATCTCTTATTAAGAAGCTACCTGCTTAAACTCATTTGCAGACTAAAAGTTACTTGTCGATTAATTAGTTGGATTTGTCGATAAATTAAACAATGAAGAGAATGATAACACTCAAGAGCGAAGGGAGGATGATTTCAAGGCGGTGGTGTTACAATCTCATACAATAATGCATCTTATTGAAGAGGATTATGCAAACACGTTATGTTGCCAAGCGTGAATACTAATGCCTAGACTAAGTCGAGATCTCCTTCTGGTATGTATATACATATAAGATCCTCAAAAAAAATCCGATGTTCTGCTATTATGTCTTCCCTCTACAACAAACATTGCTTCTTGGTGAGCTCTTTTCTCTCTCTATGGTAGGTTAAAAATGTTCAATGATCTACCCTGAGACTCAAATTGAAGGCTTAGTAGGGGATGAATCTGGAACTGAGCAATTTTTTGTCAATTAAGTATAAGGATTTTCTGGCATAGTTTGAGGTGGATAATAAATCCAATCTTCATTTGACAATCTTTGGTCTGATATATCAGGCTATTAGGTAAGACTTTTTGTTTTAGGGTCGATATGGAATGAATTTCACTCTTCCAATTTGATAATAGGCATAGTCCCTCTATTTTGGTATATGTTCATTACGAGGTACATAAGTCCCACATCAAACTGTCATGTAAGTTTATCTCCTGTTTTTGTCTTTCCATTGAATTTATAAGCATGATCAGTATAGGCCACAACTGGATATGCCCAACAACTCATGCTCAATACACAGTACACTAATTAAATCATGTTTTAGGAAAAGTTAACATAGATATGTGTTTGAAACATTTTAATATAGTATTTAGTGGGTTATTGTTAATTTTTTTAGTGCTTGGGGAAATGATATGAGTGTAAAAATGTTTGATCTTGATCTATTTAAATGATTTGATCTCCCTGGTGTTGAAGAGATTTTATGGTTAGTATTTATTAAGTGTGTAATTGTTTATTTTCGAAAATCAATAGTATATCTTAATTTTTTTATTGAATGGGCAGGATATACAAGAAGCAATGTTTTTTTAGATTGAATGGGCAGGATATACACGGAACAAATGGTGAAATGGAAGAAAGAGATAAAGGAAGTACGGTTACATTTGATGCATTAAATGAAGAGATGGCTTCATTTTTAGACAATGCAAGTATTTGCTTCAGAATAAAATACTCTGTTTCTTGTTAAAACTTACTTTGCCTGTAATAAAATGCTTTTTTTTTTTTGGAACCAAAGAATGGCAGGATAGTTTCAGTTAAGATTCTCGACAACTATATTTATTCAATTCTTGAAATTCTGAATTTAATCTCATTCTTTGCGTTTAGATATTCGATAGTTTGTTTTAATATTGATTCATTGTGTTGTTAGGTTATATTATTAAAAGCAGGTAACTTTTAGTCTGTAAATGAGTTTAAGCAGGTAGCTTCTTAATAAGAGATCGATGGCCATCGATCTGTGGAATTCCTTTTTTATTTTTTATAAAGTCGCTTCTTAAATGAGCGCCTCAAAATTAAGTTTAATGGACTGGATTAAGTTAATGGGCTTATTAAATTGAAAAGGCGCTTCTCGGAGGAGCGCCTATACGTTACCTTTGCAATTACTTTATCATTTAAGTTTATTCTGCAATTATTATTTTTTAATACGTTAAAACTAAAAAAAACTCTTGTTTATTTTAAACTTTTTTCCCTCTATGTAATGTCATTTTTATTTGAACTTGCTTGATATTTCCATTCTTTATATATTAAACAAATTCCGACAAAAAAGTTAGAAAAATCTCTTTCCAATTTTGTCAATTCATTTATGATCTCGTGAAGTTGCACTCTGTTAGGGATACCCAATTCTCTTTAGTAAAGTCTAACCCATTAGTTTAATAACCCTAATTCCCTGACTTACCTATATATACACACATGTAACGTGTATTATTATTTACACCTTATAGAATATAATTCTCCGTGTAATCTCTTTCTTATCATAGTGAAACTCTCTTATCTTCCCGTGGTTTTTCCCGTCTTGGGTTTCCACGTAAATCTTGTGTCTATTACTAACTTCTATGCTTTATTATTCAATCCTTTTTATAACAAATTGGTATCAGAGCTCAGGATTATCTTGCACAACTAGTTGCGTATCTTTTCTACACAAGAAGAATCAAGTTTCCCTTTTATTATTACTTAGTTAAATTTTCTGCTTAAAAAAAAACGAAAAATTAGGGTTTCGAGTTTCGAAAATTGGATTCGATCTTTGACCAAGAATTCGAAGTTTTCTGCTAAGAAATCGTGTTCTACTATTCATTAGGAGTAAAATGGCATACTAATTATCGAGTTTATCCACGTAACGAAGAAGATATACGCATCTAGGGTTAGAGTTTTTCCGAAATTATTATCGAAATTACAGCTCGTTTTCTGGGTGTTTTCTGCAAAAATTAGTTGTGGAAATCTCTTCTACTCGACACAAAGATCAAAACGGCGTAACTCTTGTATTTTTTAGTGAAGTATCGAAGAAGATATAACCGGGTCTTTAAACCGGGTTTTCCGGGTCAGGTAGGCGAAGAAGAAGCTACGCGATCCTCTACTTCGCGGCACAGGAAATCCTTCGTGCGCCTCGCGTCTGATTGTGAGA
Source organism: Nemophila menziesii (assembly GCA_029959085.1). NCBI lineage: Eukaryota > Viridiplantae > Streptophyta > Magnoliopsida > Boraginales > Hydrophyllaceae > Nemophila > Nemophila menziesii. The sequence goes on along the minus strand of JARWIR010000038.1, from coordinate 5,054,003 downwards.
TCGTAATCTGGTGCTTCGCGACTACTGTGCAACCCAGTGCGTAGTATTAAACAAAAAACAAAAAAGACAATCGCTTGTCGCTGCATTCTTCTTCAATATAAATATATAGTAATATACTATTATATATTATATATATTGAATTTAAAAAATGAAAATTATATATCAGGCGTTGACCGTGGACTAGCAGCCGTTTGACCGTCGATTTTTCTTGGTCAACCTACCTGGGGGTTTTTCGACGTCCCAGATCCGTTTTCGAGGTCGATTTCTCCAAATTCTGATTATTTTTGCTATTTTTCTTGTCTTTTTCACTAATTTGTGATCATGACAACCTTAAAATTTGAAATTCTGCTATTGGATCGCAACACGAGATTCTCATTATGGCAAGTTAAGATGAGAGATGTGCTCACTCAGATGGATTTGGATGAGGCGCTATTATGAATTGATAAAATGCCAGCGAATTTGTCTGCCGCAGAAAAACAAAGAAAAGATCTTAAGGCTCTATCACAAATTCAACTTCATCTCTCAAATCAGATTTTACAAGACGTTTTAAAGGAGAAATCTGCCGCTGCCTTATGGCTAAAATTAGAGCAATTATGTATGACAAAAAGTCTCACCAGCAAGTTAGCTTAAGCAACGACTTTATTCTCATCGTTTGGTTGAAGTAGGGATGGCAATGGTTCAAATATTAACCGTAACTTGTGGATATCCGATCCGATAAAAAATCCGTTAGTGGAACCGATGGTGCATCCATGAGGGTTTGGTTCTCAGAAAAGGTAACCGGTGGATTATCCGTTAGGATTTGGTTTTTTATAATAATCCGACAGATAATCAGAAATCCGAATAAAATATAAAATATAAAAAATAAAAATATATATACTATATATAAAGTTATTCTATATGAACAAATTCTATAAATAATATCGATCAAATAAATTATTTCGATACATAAAGTATATAAATGATTATTTTTTAGTTTATCACTATATTGCATTATACCTATTTATGGTCTCCCAATAATTCTGTAGCTAATTTGTAATTTTAAAAATATTTATTAGATTATTTTAGTTAAAGCCTATTAAATGATTGCGGATGCGGATTAACCGCGGATAAACCGCATCCACCGCGGATGCGGATTTGGTAAATAATTCTAAAATCCGATGGTTAATGGATGCGGATTTGGTTATCGTTTTTCCTAATGGATGTGGACGTGGTTATGCTATTTTTCGCGGATATCCGATCCGTTGCCATTCCTAGGTTGAAGGTACGTCTTTAGAAGATCACATATCTGGATTTAAAGAAACTGTGTCTGATTTAGAAGCTTTAGAAGTCAAGTATGAAGATTCGGCATTATTGTGTTCTCTACCTCCATCATATTCGAATTTTAGAGATACAATATTATACAGTCATGAAACCTTATCCGTGGATGAATTATATGAAGCCTTATATTCAAAGGAAAGGATGAAACACTTATTGGGTACAACTGAGCTCCATGCAGAAGGCTTGTCTGTACGAGGAAGATCGCATGAGTGGAAATCTGGAGGTGATGAATGGAAGACAAACAAAATCTGTAACTATTGCAAGAAAAAAGGGCACATAATATCTTAATGTTGGACATTGCAGAACAGGAACAAGAATACTACTCCAAATCACAACCGATACCCAAATAAAATCGGCGAAGCTGATGTCGTACAAAATGATAGCGATGGAGAACTTTTAGCTGCGTGTGAAAGTGAACCTAACTCAGGAGAAGAATGGATTATGAATTCTGGATGCACTTTTCATATGTGTCCCAATCGTGATTGGTTTTCATCATATGAATTACTATCGAAAGGTTCCGTTTTAATGGGAAATAATGCTTCATGCAAAATTACTAGGATTGGTACAATCAGAATTAAGATGTTTGATGGGGTCATAAGAACACTTGAAAATGTAAGACATGTTCCAGAGTTGAAGAGAAAAAATATATCTTTGAGTAGTTTGGATTCAAAAGGGTACACATACACCGGAGAAGGTGGAGTTCTAAAGATTTGCAAAGAAAGTCGTATTGTGATGAAAGGAGAAAAGAGGACAGCAAAATTATATGTTTTGCAGGGTTCCATGGTTATTGGTGATACAAATGTCGTTTCTACTTCATTTTCAAAGGATGATAAGACTAAAATTTGGCATATGCGTCTAGGACATATAAGCGAAAGTGGTATGGCTGAACTAAATAGAAAAGGACTCCTCGATGGACAAAGTTTGGGAAAACTTCACCCTTGCAAACATTGTGTCTTGGAAACCAAAAGAAAGTTCGATTCGAGAAAAACATTCACACTACTAAAGGTACACTTGACTATCTTCATTTAGATCTTTGGGGTCCCTCTAAAGTCTCTTCCATGGGAGGCTCTTATTACATGTTGACTATAATTGATGACTTCTCTAAAAAAATTTGGGTGTTCTTCTTGAAACAAAAGAATTATGCATTGTCAACCTTTAAAGAATGGAAGATTATGATTGAGAAACAAACAGGAAAGCAAATAAAACACCTTCATACTAATTGTGGTTTAGAGTTTTGCTCCAACGAATTCAATGCACTCTGCAAGTCCAAAGGTATTGTTAGACACTCAACCATTCCAGGTACAACTCAGCAAAATGGCTTAGCTGAACGTATGAATAGAACAATTATGGAAAAAGTACGTTCAATGCTTTCTACCTCTGGTTTATCAAATATGTTTTGGGCCAAAGCCGCTTTTACAGTTACTTATCTTATCAATATTTCTCCATCAACTGCCATTGAAAACATAACTCCACAAGAGGTATGGTCTAAAACTGCTCCAATATATGCAGATCTTAAAGTTTTTGGTTGTCCAGCATATGTACATATTGATAATGGTAAACTGGAACCTAGATCAAGAAAGTGTATTTTTCTCGGCTATAAATCCCGGTGTTAAAGGTTATAAATTATGGTGCCCAGAAACCAGGAAAATAGTAATTAGTGGAAATGTTATCTTTGATGAAAGTTCTATGCTTCCTAATTTACCCTCAAGTGATAAAGATCAGAAGAAACTAAGCACAAAGGTTAATTTGCTAACAGAATCACAGCTTGTACCAGAACCTACATCTCAGTATGATCCACATATGCATGATGGTGGCGATATTCGTTCACCACAACCACCACAGTATTCTATTGTAGCAAATAGACCATGGAGAATTATTAACCCCCCTCTGAGATTTGCCACAGCTGATTTGGTTGCTTATGCTTTGATTAGAACTCATGATAATTCGGATGATATGAAGGCTAAGCCGGTTTCGATTTCTAAGTTTGAGCTTTGCTCGGACTTAGTTGGTATTTACAGTTTGAATTAAACCCTTGAGGGGTTTCGGAAGAGGAGAGATATTTGAAGATCGGTGATTTATTTTCTTGACTCCTTAGCGGATTTTTTTCGTCAAGATAGAGATATTTTTCAAGGTGGAGATATTTTTTTGAGGTGGAGATATCGTCAGGTTTTCTGGGCCCAACTTACCGAATATGGGTCAAGGTGGAGATTGTTCGAGATATGACCCAATTCTCTTTAGTAAAGTCTGGCCCATTAGTTTAATAACCCTAGTTCCCTGACTTACCTATATATACACATGTAATTTGTATTATTATTGATATTTTTACAAATAGTAGGTAAAGGGATAGGAAAATCCTTTTCTAGCGGTTATAGGACTTGTAGGCAATCATTCTCTATAATAGCCTTCTTGTTGGGTTAACTTCTGGCTACTAGACAAGTTTTAAGAATGCCTAAATCTTTGGTTTTTAGTGGATTGTCAGCTGTCATCTCTCACTCATTACACCTAAACACATTCTTAAAATAATCCCTGGAGATACATGAAATAGTTACTTTTTCATTATTCATAGTTGCATCATAATTTATTTTTATTATATCAATGGGTGAGAGTTCTCATTTATTCTTATTCTTAGTATTATCCAATTTTTCATTATTATTCCTATTCTCACCCATCAGTAAAGGGACAAGAGTATTATGGTTAATATTAATGATATTATTATTATTGTTATCCCTTAGTATATTAGTTACATTATTAGGATATTAATGATATTCTCACCCATCTTGCCTTATCTTTTTGTTATCTGCATGGAGCATCTTTCGCTACTTATTCAAAGTCGAGTAGAGGTTGGAGTGTGGCAACCAATTAGACTCAATTCAGGTGGGGTAACCTGTCTCTCACATGTAACTTTATTTTGTAGCTGAACAGTGTAACCCTATTTTCGCTTGGATTAGCAGAGATAGGAATCAACTAGCCGATGGGGTGGCTAAGCATAAGATTTTAGGCAACATGATTGGCACGCATCTTTGTGATATCCCACATAGGGTAGCTCTTATTATTAAGAATGAATCCATTCCTACCAGATTGGTAAGTTGTAAAAACTCTTACTTTCTCTGTTCAACAGAATTTGTCCACTTAATTTTTCACATATATTAAAAAACATATTAATTGTATTTTGATATTTTAAATGTGTATTGAAAATATAAATTTCTATATTTTTATAAAGGTAATATTAGGAAAAGTAAAAAAAAACTCTAAACAATTTAAATAGATAATATATTAGAATATTATTTTTAGTAAGTGGATTATTTATATGGAAGGGAGGTAATACTTATTTATGGAATTATTATTAGAAAAAAAAAAGGAAAAATAAACTTCGCGAAGAAACGAGAACGTCCTTCCTAAAACCAAAGGGGAACTACACGCGGGAAGCAAATTAAATCTCACCGTCCGCACGATTTAATCCAACGGCACCAGATTTAAATAGAATGTTCTAGAGAAACCTTTGTCCAAAAACCTCCTATTTAAACACCCCCAAGCTCTTCCCAAACATCCATTCAATAACAACAACTGCATTATTCACAAACAATTCTCAAAGCAAATTTATTCTTTAATTCGATCGTCTTTTTAGTGAAAGCTTTACAACAATGTCTTCTGGTAAAGGTGAAGGTCCTGCAATCGGAATTGATCTCGGTACAACATACTCTTGTGTTGGTGTTTGGCAACATGACCGAGTTGAGATCATAGCTAATGATCAGGGAAACAGAACGACACCGTCTTATGTTGGTTTTACCGACACCGAACGTCTCATCGGAGATGCTGCTAAGAATCAAGTCGCCATGAACCCCACCAACACCGTCTTTGGTAAGTTTCTTCTATACATGCATTTAAATTTTGCTTCTTATTCTTAAACTATTTTTGTTTTTTGCGATGCTATTCCTATACTTTTGTTTAACCGACCTGTTTTTTGTTTTATTAATTACTAATTTATGAAAAAAAAGAGCTGAACTAAGCTTAATAGGATTTATATGTTAGTATTCGGTAGTCAAAATTAGGATTTTATGTAGTCTATGAAAAACAACTTTCTAATTGAAGGAAAAAAAAAAGATCAAGATGATTATTACGATTTTTCATGTAGTCTATGAGAAATAAGTTAAATAAGAGTTTTTGGTGCTTGAAATTTGGGTTTTTATTATTTACTTTAATCATGTATAATGTTTTTTCAAATTTGGCTCTGCAGATGCGAAGAGGTTAATTGGGAGGAGATTCAGTGACCCATCGGTTCAGGCTGATATGAAGCATTGGCCTTTTAAGGTGATTGCTGGACCAGGTGACAAACCCATGATTGTGGTCAATCACAAAGGTGAGGAGAAGCAATTTTCAGCAGAGGAGATTTCATCAATGGTACTTGTGAAGATGAAAGAGATCGCAGAAGCTTTCCTTGGTTCAACAGTGAAAAACGCTGTTGTAACAGTTCCAGCTTACTTTAACGATTCACAGAGACAAGCTACTAAAGATGCTGGTGTTATTTCTGGTCTCAATGTTATGAGGATCATTAATGAGCCTACAGCTGCTGCTATTGCTTATGGTCTTGACAAGAAGGCTTCAAGTACTGGTGAAAAGCATGTCCTTATTTTTGATCTTGGTGGTGGCACTTTTGATGTGTCATTACTTACTATTGAAGAAGGTATTTTTGAAGTAAAAGCTACTGCTGGTGATACTCATCTTGGTGGTGAGGATTTCGATAACAGAATGGTGAATCACTTTGTTCAAGAATTCAAACGCAAGAACAAAAAGGATATTAGTGGAAATCCTCGAGCTTTGAGGAGGTTGAGAACTGCTTGTGAAAGGGCGAAAAGGACACTTTCATCCACTGCCCAGACAACAATCGAGATTGATTCTTTATACGAGGGTATTGATTTTTACACCACCATTACCCGAGCTAGATTCGAAGAGCTGAACATGGATTTATTCAGAAAGTGTATGGAACCAGTTGAAAAGTGTTTGAGGGATGCTAAGATGGATAAGAGCACAGTAGATGATGTTGTTTTAGTGGGTGGGTCGACCCGTATTCCAAAGGTTCAGAGTTTATTGCAGGATTTCTTCAATGGAAAGGAGCTTTGCAAGAGTATTAACCCTGATGAAGCAGTAGCATATGGTGCAGCTGTTCAAGCTGCTATTTTAAGTGGTGAAGGGAATGAAAAAGTACAAGACTTGCTTTTACTTGATGTTACTCCTTTATCTCTCGGTTTGGAAACAGCTGGAGGTGTAATGACTGTTTTGATCCCAAGGAACACTACAATCCCAACTAAGAAGGAGCAAGTTTTCTCTACTTATTCAGATAACCAACCGGGTGTTTTGATCCAGGTGTATGAAGGTGAACGTGCAAGGACACGTGACAATAACTTGTTGGGTAAATTTGAGCTAACAGGTATTCCTCCAGCTCCACGTGGTGTCCCACAAATCACAGTCTGTTTTGATATCGATGCAAATGGTATCTTAAACGTCTCGGCTGAGGATAAAACAACTGGTCAGAAGAACAAGATCACGATTACAAATGATAAGGGAAGGTTATCAAAGGAGGAGATTGAGAAGATGGTACAGGAAGCTGAGAAGTATAAAGCAGAAGATGAAGAGCATAAGAAGAAAGTTGATGCAAAGAATGCATTGGAAAACTATGCTTATAATATGAGGAATACTATTAAGGATGAGAAGATAAGTTCTAAGCTTTCTGGAGATGAGAAGAAGAAGATTGAAGATGCTATTGAAGGGGCGATTCAATGGTTAGATGGAAATCAACTTGCAGAAGTAGAAGAGTTTGAGGATAAGATGAAGGAACTTGAGGGAATCTGTAATCCTATAATTGCAAAGATGTATCAAGGTGGTGCTGGTGGTCCTGATATGGATGGTGGTATGGACGAGGATGTTCCTGCTGGAAGTGGAGGTGCTGGTCCTAAGATCGAGGAAGTCGATTAATTTTTTGTTTCTTAGCGTTTAATGTAGTATGGTTATGGAGTGATAGTGACTCTAGAGTGTCTTTTGTTTAGTTTTGTTTTTGTAATCCTTTTGTGGGCTGTGTGTTTGTTTGTATTATTTCAGTGATGTAATGAACAGATGAAATACGGCCCAAATCCATATTTCTTCTTAATATGAAATGCCTTAGTCTCGGTCTTTAATTCTCTATGTGATGTTTTGCTAATTTGACTAGTTGTTTTAACTGTGCTGTTCCAACCCCTATGATATTCCTGCTTTTGATCTTTTGGATTCTGTGGTTCAAGATTAATCAAGTAGATCTCTACCTTAACTTTAAACCTATTTTAAAAAAAATAGTTGTAGCAAAAACTTTGTTCAAGAGATCGATAGTTGGCCTAGTGGTTAGGTTACTCCGCAGAGACCAAGAGGTCCTGGGATCGAATTTCACTAGAGTCATTACTCTGAGTCCAAAGTGGCTCTCTTATGTATTAAAAAAAACTTTGTAATATTAATTACAAATAAAGCACATTACATTAGCACTCTTTTGAAAAACGCGCTGAACGTCAAATTACCCTTTTCTCTTGATGTTCAATAATTTCATACTTTTATTTTTTTTTCCCAATCTTATTTCATCAAAAAGAAAAGTTGTTCTAAACCAAGGATTGATATTCATAATAACCAAGAAGTTGAAACTGAAGATTAAGAAAGTCGAATTTAAAATTTTAGTAAGAGTTATTACGTCTTATAGTTTGTCACATAGATTATGTGTATTAGTGGTGTCTCCTTTGATTTTGAATATTTTTGCAGTTTTAGCATACAACAAGAAGTTTGAAAAAGAGATAACAAAAATATTATTAACTATACTCTTTACGGAACTCAATATAATTTTAACATTATGATAAGAAGATAACAAGTTTTATTGGAAATTTTTACTGCTGTAGCGGCAACAGAAAAGCAGAGCAACAATGGTTTTGTCTCAAAAGACTGGAAAAGTTAAGGTTGTTGCTCCAAAATTTGGTGAAAGTCACTTTATTTACGATTATTTTTAAACAAGAATTGCTGTAATTTTTTTAAATATAGATTAATAATAAAAAAAAGAGTAATGATATATGTCATCTCTTTTTTGTCACTCTTTTATCACTCTTCTATATATTTATGTTTTGATTTCCTTGAATAGAAGATAGAGAAAAATTAAATAGGATAGAGAATTCAATTTATTGGTACATGTAGGCATACACGTAGAAGGTGATAAAAGGGTGATACAAAAAGGGTGACAAATATCATTACTCAAAAAAAAATTCCTCTTAGAAGACGCTTTTGTAATTTATTGTTACATGAGAATCCCATTTTCGTGTGCTTCCTTTTGTTTGCCTGTGTTATTTGATACTATTGAATTGGTTTTTTTTTTTTTTATCTTTTTTCTTTCTTTTAACGGTTGTCTATTCGTTTCACCTTTTTTTGTTCTTGTCTTGTATTTTCAGTTATTTCGTTGCTCTGTATTTAACTTTTTATTGTGATTATGCAATTTATGGATAACTTCTTTTTGATAGATAGGAGCGATATTTCTAATGCTCTTAAAGCTTTTTCTATCCACTAGAGTGTTTTGTTTCTCCGGACGTAATAAAATGGTTCGAGTGGAATAGATAGACTAGTCAAGATTGCTCGTTGAATGGTCGGTTGGGCATTCTGTTTTATGTACCTGCAAAACCACGCCTAAGGGTCAAGAGGAAGGTGTAACTCTGATGACAGTCTAATGATAGTGTCAATACTCTGGTCACACTCTAAAACTAAAACACTAAGCAAAAATACAAAACGAATCGTTTGCAAGTAACGTGCAAGTAGGCAACATCTACGCCATTATGAAAATCCTCTTTACGTTTTACACTCTTCTACACACACACACATAAACACACACTAACCTAAATCATCCAACAATCCTTTTCAAATTCAGTGTTTTAGCTTACTAAATTCATTCAAACACTTAATTTTTCCATTTTTGCTCTCGATCTCCTTCTTCTTTTCCTCTCCTTTTCCATAATCCTTTATCAAACTCATCCTCTTCACACTATGAACTTCTACGCTTCATCTCACCCTTTAGCAAAAAAACAAACAATTAGATATCACTCCTAGTAAGGATTCAGTGTACAAAGCTGTTAATGAACCAAAGCTTATGGCAAAATTGATGATTCAAGAAAAAGTTAACTTTGTATCTATCAAAAATCATATCAACGAGTATTTGGGTTTAAAGCAACAACTTGAAGTTGAGAATCTTAGACATAACACAGTTCTGACCAAGCTTGGATGTGAGTAAGACAAGATTAAAGCATGGGAACAAAGACCTTGGACTATCCAAGACAAACATTTTGTTATTAATCAATGCAACTTGAACGGAAATATGGAAGTGGATCATATGACTCTGTGGATTCTACTCTCTGGTTACCAACTAATCTCCTCACTACGAAATGCCTTGGTAAGATGCTTAACTACTTCGGACAAAGTCCATACAATCAAATTACCTACTTCAGTTGAAGTAGATGAATCATCTATTACCCGAGTGAGAGTTGACTGGAACCTCAAGAATCCACTCAAACCTGGAATAAACTACTGGCAATTAGAAGAAAAATCAATTTGGATCAAATATAGATATGAAAATATGGGGCAGGTATGCTATGGTTGTGGCCTCTTTGGTCATGAAGAAGCTAAATGTAGATACCATAAGGTTAATCCTAAACTAGGTGGGTGGATTCAATTAATAACTAGAGGTCCAACCCAATCCTATTTGATACAAAATATTGAAGATGAAGGAAAGAAGCTTACTAAATCCATGGAAAACATGTATCAAAACATCAACAAATTGTCTTCCGAGTTAACTAGGGCGGATAAAAAAATCGTGAGTGAACCCAGTAACGGATGAATAGACGGGGTTAATAGTACTAACGGCGTATTCAAATTTGGTAGTACAACTGGTATTGGAGAAAGAAAAGGAAAACGAGGCTATGGCGAGAAGGAAGGATGGTGATGGGATGAATTTTTCGGTGAGTGGAGAGGGTATGAAAGAGAACGAAGAAAGAAAGAAAAGTTATAAGGAAGGGGAGGTGAGTCTTGCCAAGCTGACAGAGAATTTGGTCAGACAAATTGAAACACCACCCATACGTGGCAATTAGGTTTTATTTGGTAGTTTTATTAATTCTAGTCTGGTTATCAAAAGCCCAAATGTCATTATTAACCAAATAATAGTTAACTCAAACCATAGTATCGAGTTTGGGAGCACCATTTTGATTACAACCAGCAGGGATTCGCCTTCCAGTGATCCAAGCCACAAGATTTAATCCCGACCGGGGTATGCTTAGTTAGTTTTTTAGCTTTAGACACTATAGTGGTGGAGCACATCAAGTCCGGTAAGGTCGATCCAGAAGTTTATGCAAATTTGTGATGTCTACATTACTCAGGGCATTACACGCGAGCAGCTGTATTACTTTACATTTCCATTTTTCTTGAGCAGAGGTGCTAGTGAATGGTTTGATTGTCAACCGTCAGATTCGATTACGTCATGGGACGATTTACAAGTCAAGTTCTTTGATCGCTAAGGTACTTGGAAGTTTTTGCCAAGAGAATGACGTGAGAAATTATCTAAATTTCCACTTCATGGTTACACCCCAACACTTCAATTAGCTATTTTATCAAGGTATTATTATTGAAAAAAGATTGAGGGTAGATAATCTTGGAGGATGAGGTTTTGTGTCCATAGATCCTATAGAAGTTGCAACTGATTTGACATGAATAGTTGTAATAGAAATGAGTTGGCTAGAGTCGTGATCTACTATTACAAATACCAAAGGAACGCTACGATTAGATGTTGAAACTGCTTTAGGAGTTAAAATCTCTGCGATGGAGAATTAAATGAAGCAGATGTCACTTACAAAGGAGAAAGGGTTCCAAAGGAAGCAAGTTGAGATGAAAGTAGTGCAAGAAGCAAAAGGGTGTCCGCGTTGTGAGGTCAATGATCATGTATGAGAAGAGTGTGAAGACATCCCCGAATCAGTCTATTTTATATCAAAGCAAGCAAATTACCAATTTGGTAATCGCAATCATCCAGGTATTAGAATGGTCTAATCCAAATAGGGTAAGAAATCAATTTCCACAACCTCAGAACAACAATTTCCAGCAGATATCTCAAGGTCTTTATTAATGGGCCAGGGTTATAACAAGTCAACACCACCACCGTAACTAACCTGTGACACTTATGCCAATAGTTTAGCTCAGAAAGCCTAGCTACAACATCCACAAGAAGGAGATGGATTTGATTTCTAGAAAATAGTGCAAGATTCTGAACTTTAACTCAAGACAACATACAGATGAATAAAATAATATTCAATGAACAATCAGCTGCAATTAAGATAGTAACAACGCAAGTTATCCAAGTAACTAATGCTTTCGAGAAGTTTCAGAAAGATATTTCCCAATTGGTCATAGGTACGAAGAATGAGGTGAAGGCCGTAGACAATGGCGATGGCAATGCTGGGTTCGAAGCATGTAAGGCTATTTGCCTTAAACCTGAAAAAGTTGTGGAATCACCACCTGGTGTAGAAATTACCCAGAAGATATTGAAGAACCAACCAAGCCTAGCCCGGAAGAACCAGATTTTGGACATCTACTCAAAGAATTGTAGGAAGAGATTAGAGTTATTCTTGAGTTACAAGCGAGCAAAGTTGTTGAGAAAGAGGAAAAAGCCTTAAATGTGAAAAAGGAAGAATAACTTACACCGAAAGTGCAAGAGGAAGAAGAGGAAAAGGTGGAATTAGCACCTAGTGAAATCGAGCTCAAAGCACTTGTAAAGGCGTACAGTAAAGAGAACAAGAAAAATCTTACATTGCAACAAGTATCCACCCAAGCTATTCTGGAGAAAGGCGTGGGTGTACAAGCCAAGCTCGAGACTATGGATCATACTAAGAGAGTCTCAAAGAAAGTTGAAAAGAAGTTTACCACTAAAGGTTCAAGATCCTGAAAGTTTTAACCTTACTATATAAATCAATGGTAAGATCAAGGTCAAATCTATGTGTGATATGGGTTAGAGTGTGAACCTTATGCCCAAGTCAGTGTTCGATAGGCTCGGTATCAAGAAGGCGGATAAGGCTTTCGTAGAATTACAACTCGCAGATAGCTCTATAACAAAGACATAGGGAATCGTGGAGATCGTGCTTGTCCAAACAGGTAATTTGACTATCCCTAATGACTTTGTTATACTTAATTATGATGCAAATAAGAAGGTTTCAATCATAATTGGATGGCCGCTCTTGGCCACAAGTCAAAGCATCATAAACCTCCAAAAGGGAATAGTGACCCTCCGCGCAAGTGATGTATCCGAGATATTTTATGTCTTGGGTAATAAACCAAGGAAGGTATAGGGATGGCAACGGATTAGATTATTGCAAAAAAATCCAAAACCATGTCCATATCCATTTAATTTATCAAAAACCAAACCCTAACGGATTTAACCATCGGACTTACTTTTCAAAACCATATCCGAATAATTCAGATTCGGTTTTTTTAAACGGTTTTTCGGATTTTAACCATAACCCGGCTCGCGAGGCGTCCCTCTCGCAGTAGAATTCCTAACCTCGCCTTACTCTTGTGACATGTAAAACTATAACTCTCTAAATATATTGAAAATATTGAAACAAGATCACAAATACATGAAAACTCTCCAATATATAAAATATTATGTTGATCTTTAATTAAATAACGTTTTTGTTACTTCTTTTGTTAATTCTAATATTTAGATTTTAGTTTTGAGATATGATAATACTTTTTTATCTATATTATTATAAAAAAATAGATGATAATAAACGGGTTTTTAGTTATTCGGTTTTACTTTTATCTAAAATTTTAACCTAAAGGATTTAACCATCAGTTACATTTTTCAGAACCATAACCTAACGGTTTTATCCATGGTTGCATAATCGATTTTTAATCGGTTCAAATTTTTATCGATTTTGATTTTAAACCATAACCATTTTGATAAGTTGACCCTTCAGGAAAGGAACCACTCACCACTAAATTCGCAATATCCGCATACCAAGGAGCTTCATAATCACGAACAACGAATAAATTCTCATCCGGAAACTCTTCTCTAACTGCTCCAGTACCACTATTCAACTCGGAACCTTCTAACCTCGATAGATGATCTGCAACCTGATTCTCACACCCTTTTCTATCCTTGATCTCTAAATCGAACTCTTGAAGCAATAAAACCCATCTAATTAACCTCGGTTTAGCATCCTTTTTCTCCATAAGATATCGAATCGCTGAATGATCTGTATAAACAATAACTTTCGCTCCAAGAAGATAAGAGCGAAATTTATCGAATGAATACACAACCGCTAGCAACTCCTTTTCTGTAACTGTATAATTCACTTGAGCACCATTAAAAGTTTTACTAGCATAATAAATCGAATGAAAAACTTTATCTTTTCTTTGTCCTAATACAGCTCCCATACATAAATCACTCGCATCACACATAACCTCAAACGGTAAATTCCAATCTGGAGGTACTACTATAGGAGCAGAAATGAGCTTTTCTTTGATTGTTTTGAAGGCCGCTAAACAAGTTTCATCAAAAAGGAATTTGGAATCCTTTTCAAGTAAGTTGCATAACGGTTTCGCAATCTTAGAAAAGTCTTTGATAAATCGCGTATAAAAACCAGCATGGCCAAGAAAACTTCTTACCCCTTTAACGGAAACAGGAGGGGGAAGAGTTTTAATTACCTCTATCTTCGCTCTATCGACTTCCAATCCAACACTCGAAACTTTGTGACCCAGAACAATACCTTCGCGAACCATGAAATGACACTTCTCCCAGTTTAAAACCAAATCTGTTTCTTTGCATCTAATTAATACTTTCTCCAAATTATCTAAACACTTATCAAAATCATCACCAAATACAGAGAAATCATCCATAAATACTTCTAAAAAGTTATCAATCATATCCCAGAAGATAGCCATCATGCATCTTTGAAAGGTAGCAGGAGCATTACACAACCCAAATGGCATTCCACGATATGCAAAAGTACTAAAGGGGCATGTAAATGTTGTTTTATGTTGATCTTCCGGAGCCACGTAAATTTGATTATACCCAGAATAGTCATCCAAGAAGCAGTAGTACTCTCTTCCGGCTAATTTGTCTAACATTTGATCAATGAAGGGCAAAGGGAAATGATCTTTTCTGGTGGCCTTGTTCAGCTTTCTGTAATCCATGCAAACTCTCCATCCAACTACCGTTCTCGAAGGAATTGCTTCATTTTTATCGTTAAGAACTGTTGTCATTCCTCCTTTCTTCGGTACACACTGAACCGGACTCACCCATTCACTACTCGAAATGGGATAAATAATCCCCGCATCTAAAAGCTTGATCACCTCTTTCTTCACTACATCTTTCATAGCTGGCATTAATCTTATTTGACCTTCAACTGAGCGTGCGTTAACATTTTCAAGTATGATTTTGTGTTGACAATAGGATGGACTAATGCCTTTGATGTCAGCAATTGTCCAACCTATTGCTTCTTTGTTGGCTCTTAACACACGCAACAGTTATTTTCTTGAGGACCTGTTAAATTAGCTGAAACAATAACAGGTACAGTTTCATTAGTACCTAAATACGCATACCTCAAGTGTGCTGGCAATGGTTTTTCTTCCAATTCCGGAGGAGATTCAATTGAAGGCTTCTTTTTAGGGATAATCTCCCCTGGTTCTCTCACAGGTTCATAGGCAGGACGCCTATACTTCGGATTTTCAAAATTGAGAGCTGCTATTGTTTCAGTAAGCTCTTCCATCATCTCAGGTGAATCTAATGTTAAAGCAACCTGCAAGATATCATCAAAATTTAAACAATTAAATACCTCTTGCGATGCTTGCTCTATTTCATCCATTCTGAAGCAATCTTCTTGAGAATCTGGGAATTTCATAGCTCGAAATACATTGAATTTGACTTCCTCATCTTGTATCCTCATCGTTAATTCGCCATTCTTTACATCGATCAATGTTCTCCCTGTAGCTAGGAATGGTCTACCCAAAATAATGGGGACATTTCTATCTGCATTGTATTCAAGTATTACGAAATCAACAGGAATATAAGTGTACCTGCCTTAACAAGGACATCTTCAATGCGGCCTTCAGGATGAGCAAGAGACCTGTCCGCCATTTGCAAGACCATAGAAGTGGGTCTTGCGTTTCCAATTTTTAGCTTATCAAATATCGACTTGGGCATCAAATTGATGCTTGCCCCCAAGTCACATAGCGCTTTTCCCTTCCATTCTTCTCCAATCGATATCGGAATAGTGAAACTCCCCGGATCAACTAACTTCAGAGGTAATTTACTCTGACAAATCGCGCTACATTCTTCAGGAAGACCAATCATCTCATTATCACAATAGGGTCTTTTGTTAGTGAGGGCTCTCTTCAAAAACTTCGTATACTTAGGAATATCTCGAATCGCCTCTAGTAACGAAATATTAATACTTAGACCCTTCACTCTATTAAAGAATTTCTGAAAATCAGCTAAATCACCCTTTTTCTGAACTTGCGATGGAAACGGTGGTGGAGGGCGATTACTAACAATATCATCTTTCTCTTTCGGAATTTCTCTTGGTCTCGCTATTTCTTCAACCTCCCTATCTTTCTCATTCTCTTTCTCTTTCTCAACCACTTCCTTTTCTTTTCTTGGAACTTCTTTCTCTTTCATAACGGGAAAAGGAGGTGGAGGAAGGTTCTTACCACTTCTCAATGTAACAGCATTACAATCTTCACGTTGTATTGGATTCTCAGTATCGCTTGGAAGTTGTCCTTGTGGACGTTGATTCAGTTGTTTGTTAATTTGACTTAGCTGATTCTGGACCAACTTCATATTTGCTTCTACTGCATTTTGACGTTCCATAGCTTGTGTCTGAAGAGTAATTAAGCTTTCAACTGTTTTCTGAAGAGTAACTACTCCTTCTTGTGGATGAGCAGGTGAGGCTTTTTGGTTTAATGTTTCATCGTAAGTATTCTGAGGAGCTTGCCTTTGTACATAATTACCTTGATTATGTCCTCCTTGATGATTGTTGTGTGGTCTTGGATTATAGTTGTTACCCTGGGGACGCGGCTAATACGCATAGGTAGGATTGGCTGCCCCATTAGGATTTGAGTATTGAAACCCAGGATGGTTTCTGTTAGGTTGATATCCATTACCACTTGAATTGAAGTTACCTCTATTGGACATAAACATCACGGACTCTTGGTTATTCGGACAACTTTCCTCATCATGATCATCTACTCTGCAAATCGAACACATATAAACCTCTTGTGCAGCATGCACAACTACTTTCTTACCCGAAAATCATTCTTTTACAGCTAAAGTAAGCTGCTTCAATTGTTGCTCTATAGTATTCTGAATCTTATTCTCAAGCATAGCAAATTTCTCTTCCATATCAACATTATTCACTCCCTTAACCGGTGTTCTTACTGAATTCCACCCAACTTCGTTCTTAACTGTTCTCTCTAAAATGATTTTAGCATGAGCGGGTTGAACTTGAAGAAAACCTGCACCACATAGCGTATCCAATTTCTCTCTCGAATTCCCATCAAGGCCTCTATAAAAGATTTTTAGCTGTTGTTGTTCTGAAAAGCCATGATTGGGGACTCTACGTAAACACATCTGAAATCTTGTCCAACTCTTACCCAAAGTTTCATCATATTCTTGACGGAAATGCGTCAATTCTAATTCAGCATCTAACCTCATGTTACTTGGGTAATACCTGTCAAAGAAAGCAATCTCTAATTGGTCCCAGTTAGTGATCTTCGTAGGATCTTGCGTATCGTGCCATTCACTCGCTCCATCAATAACAAAGAATTTAAAAGCAGCAAAATACATCTGTTCTCTCGAAACTCCTTGTGTGATATAAGAATCACATATCTGTTTAAACTTCTGTACTACTCTAAGAGGATCTTCTGATGGTCTACCACGAAAATTCCCAAAATTTTGGAATTGAGCTAACATACCCGAATCAGGACGGAATCTCGGAACATCTATATCTGGAGCACCTACTCCTATAGCAGGAGCACGGAATGGAACTTCTGGTGGACCATTAGTAAACCACGGATCTTGATTCATTACTATCTGGATTTGAGGATTAGGAATCACTGGTGGAATTGGAGGAACAGCGCCTGGAACCAAAGGTTGGCCATTTGCGCCTAATTGACCTTGTTGATTATCTTGTTGATTATGAAGATTGATATTTTCCATTCTGTTAACTAACTCTTCTACTTCTAAAGCTTCTCGTTCTCTTCTTCTCTTATTAGCAAGTCTGATCAACGATTCTGGATTACTAAGGATCAGAGGTGTTGTCTCTAGATCCTTCAATAGCCTTCTTCGCATACACCAAACCTCAAAATCTGAAAAGAAACTAAACAAAAAGCGTAAAACTGATAAAATAAAATAAATGCACTATCACTAAAGGATAAACACCGTGGTCACACGCTACCGTCCCCGGCAGCGGCGCCAAAAACTTGGTGGTCCTTTGTGTGTTCTAAATAAATGCAATGAATAATCGAACCACAACCGCAAGTGTACGGTTGTCCCAAGTAGTATACCTGATAATACAGATTCGTTCCAAGGACGGGATGGTTGATCAC
Source organism: Nemophila menziesii (assembly GCA_029959085.1). NCBI lineage: Eukaryota > Viridiplantae > Streptophyta > Magnoliopsida > Boraginales > Hydrophyllaceae > Nemophila > Nemophila menziesii. The sequence goes on along the minus strand of JARWIR010000038.1, from coordinate 5,036,054 downwards.
AATGTCTAGCAAATAGTGATTGATGCACTTATGAAAATAAAAGATAATAATATGTTTGTTTGGTTTTTTTTTTGTTATTAAAGCTAATGAATGAAAGACAATTACTAAAATGTAAATAAAAGCTAAGACGCAAGTAAAATGATGTAAAACGCAATATGAGAAGTAGCACTTCAGAACGCAAGGATCCTCCCTATCCTATTCTTTAACTTATGTTGTTTAAGGGCTAAATTAGTCAATTACAATGGTCTGGATTCTAAATTCCTTATACCCCCGTCAGGGTGGACTATAAGGCGATCCTAAAGTGTCACTAGTCCCGTCAGGGTAAATATGATCCACCGTTGGATGATTAAGTTTTATTACCTCATTGGCCCTAGGATTAGCTAAGTTCGTCAGAATCATTAACTTCTATCCTAGATTGAATAAATGGTTCTGTACCTAAACCCTCCGTCAGGATGATCCAATCGCCACTAATTGGAATAGCCTAGATACTAACACCTGTTCCTAGTTCATGACGCTAAAAACAGTAAACATTCATAATTTATCGAAAAGAGTAAAAGCCCTAATTTAGTTTAATTCAATGAAAACCCAAATTCAACATTCGTTAATTAATAAGATTGGGATTCACCCATTGTTTGTTCTCAAGCACTATGAAAAGCTTAGCTCATATTAAAATGAAATACGGAATTAAATGTAAAGGAATTCATATTGTTTACAGAATTAAAAAGATAAAAGAACCTAATTTCCGGAATCGGAATGACTACGAACGGAGATATAGACCCTCTCCAGCTTTTGTAGCTTCTTCTCCTTCCTTCAGTTGCTTCTCTCTGGTGTTTTTAATCTTGCAGAATGTGAATTATGTGTAAAATAGAAGTCAAGGGCTGGTTTTATAGGTAGAAATTCGGACTTGGCCCTAATCTTTTAATTAAATGAAATATAAAAGGCCCAAGTCCACTAACTTAGCCCAAAATCCCGTAACTGCTGATATGTCTTCACTAAAACGGCTTTTCCCGATTCGTTATGACTCCGATTGACCTCATTCCAGTTGCTAAAGTTCTGTAACTCGATAAGGAGCGTTTTCTCTTCAAAGGTCAGCGGCTAAATCATCGCTTAAGCACCTCGAAATCAGCAATCTATGGCCTGGAAAATGGATTTTCAGCTCTAAAAATAATATCTTCGAGATTTCTTTTCAAGTCTTGACTCTATCTTTGTGATCTTTGACTTTCTCCTCGGATTCCTCTTCTAGCTAACATCTAAAACCTGTAAAATCTTCACTAAAAATACCAATATTACGCGCAAAAGCTTAATAAATCAAAAATGCTAGAAATAAAAGAGGAAAATCATATTATTGCATATTTAGTCCAAAAGTCTATCAAACTGATTAAATAAACACCAAAAATGATGTCTCCTAAGGGTCGAAAATAAGAACAATTAAGGAGACATCACATTTCCATCCTTATCTATAGTTGGGTTGAGACTTTTGTACTTTTGGTAATTAAAAATCAAAAAAATATTAGAAATATGGACTTCAAAATATAAAAATACATGGATTTTAGCCTTTAATAGGTTAAATAAAATCAGATTTATATATATATATAAAACGGATTTTCGGGTTTTCGGGTTTTTTTTATCTAAAACCATAACCTAACGGTTTTAACCATCGGTTTCACTTTTTAAAACCAAACCCTAATGGATTTAACCACGGTTACATAATCGGTTTTTATTTGGTTTGGTAATCCGTCGGTTTCGAATTAAAATCGTAACCACTGCCATCCCTAATAGTCCCTGTCATTTACATTGTGACCAAGGAAAAGGTCCGAGAAGAAGTCCACAAAAAACCTGTGGATATGAGACCAACGGGTGAGTTTAGGGTAGGTAATGAAGTTGCACGGAAGACCCTCAAACCCGAAAATAGGCCAATGAGTTATAAGAATGCGTGGATGGGACCATTTGCTGTCACACAAGTTGTGTCAGCAAAAGTGATTGAAATACGACCCAATAGAGGTCACAAACGCCGAATGGTTGATTTCCATAGCCTCACACGCAGCTGGGAGGCTACATACTCAGAAAATAGAGGGGGTAACATGTCGAACTTTAACTGACGTTAAACAAAAGTGCTTTTTGGAGTCCACCTGCATTCTTTTTAATGTTTTTATGTGTTAGTCTAAGTTTTAGATTAGTTGTTTTAGTAAATATTGCAGTAATGAGAAAGGTATTAGTGTTTTTGATGTGTAGGTAGCGTCGAAGAAGAGTTGTGGGTGAAAAAGAGAAAATTAAATACGAGTAACAGCAGGTTGGTGCGTTATACCGCATGTTGATAAACAATAGCGACGGTTTGCTAAATCAGGTTCATATGTGAGGGTAAGCAATTGTGTGACGGTAATACTGCACTACATATACGGCATATCGTAGCAAAATACCGTCTCCTTAATCGTGATATACCGTGACATGGTCTTGAACATAAGAGAGATGTGGTATACCGCGCCACCCCATGCGGTACACCGCACGAGACGCAACCAAGAAGGTAAAGGGGTTTGGTTATATTACACTTCCAAAACCTTAAGCCTGTTTCTTCCCCAAGCAACCCAAACTCCATTTAAGTTTTACTAAACCTATATCTCACATCAAAACAACACTAAATCACCATAAATTCATATCCAAATCCTTCCCTACATTCCTATAAACAAAATTTACCCGTCCTAATCAATCCAAAACATCTAGAACCCAAGAATCAAAACCAAAATTTTCCAAATATTTTTCCATAATTTCTTAAAATCATATCATCCAAGCAAAGGTTCATTATACCCACATAAAGAATCATCATCCTCACACCTTTCATAACCCAAATAACACCTTATTTATCTATAATCAAAAGGGTAGTTAAATAGTGTTAGATCTTTGAGAAACATTTTATAAAAGAGGAAGAGTTTGAGAATTTTTCTATTTTTAATGTTGAAGACATTTATTGGTGTGTTTTGCAAATGAATCCAACTACTCTTATATAGTAGTTCAGGAAGTTTTGATACTATTTCACAATAAAAACTTATAAAGAGTTCATCATAAAGGTAAAACCGTTTTCCTTGATTCCCTAGCATGAACATGTACGTTGCTCTTGGGAGTTTATAACCACTGGGAATACGAATATTCAAGATGATCGTTTAGACTTACTCCGAAATTGATAAATACCCGCTTCACGACCACGCCGATGTCGGTACCGGGTCAGACGAGTTGGTGGTGATACGCGCGTATGAGATATTTTTCTTACTTTTCATTTTCAGAATTTTTGGTCTTTAGTACATTATAAGAAAAATATATATAAACCAATATTTTTCTTTCTCCACCTTTTATATTGGAAATTTTAAATCAACTTTTTTTAGTAATTGTTATTTTTCAAGTGTATGAAATTAATTAAAAAACTCTTTTAAGTTCCTTTTGATTTCCAACAAGGAGTATCAACATTTTTCGAACTCTCATTCTTCTAATCAAGATTAACCCCGTCTTGAAGTCGAGTAGTAAAGGGATATTCAAGACTGGTGGAGCTCGAATCCAAGGGCCACCAGAATGAGTCTTGGCAACTTCCAAAAGACTAAGGCTTAGTCTTCTTTCTACTGTGTTTTACTGACACCGTCATCATTAATATATCCATGTGTTTGATGCATAAACTTAGTCACAATTGGAGTAACAGCTAACACATGACTTGGTTTCTTGATGATCAGGAAAGTTAGGAGAACTTATATCACAAAAACACCATCAACTAATTTGGTGTCAACCCCAACAAACAGAAGTGGCAAGTCATTCATTCTCAATGGGATCATCCATCAAGAGACTTATTTCTTCAAAATTTGGAGAACACCCCATATATGCGGAGCACCCAGGTCCATCATGACAAAATCAAGAGATGGCGTGATGGGAAGATTGGGCGAGATCCTGTCTTTTTTTTTTCTTTTTAACCGGTAATTTTGGACCATTTTCAGATTTTTGAAGAATGATACTTGATGGCGTTTTTAGTTATAATTCTATGAAGAAAATTGAATATCCATAAAATCCATAGTTACACCAATGTCACAATCAGGAATTAATACGAAAACAAGAACACAAGAGGATGAAATAACATTTTTATACAGACACAATAGAAAGAACAATAAAATTAAACAGCAGCCACAAGCTGCAAAACAAGCAAAAGAGTATAACTATGAATGGACAACATTAGACAGAGAAGAAAATAAATATAAAAGAAAAAGAACTACTGGAAATAACACGATGACCTAAATGGCACGAGATTTACATCTAATGTAGTTGTGTTTCCAGTGGCATTACCCCTAAATCTTCCCTTGAGTAAAATTATGTATTGACGAACCAAGAACTACCTATTTCATTGAATAAGTCATGTTATATTCTTGACAAAGGTAGGATTTTGAGACAGAGACAGATTGATTTGACTAAGAAGTGTTGATTGTAATTATTGGAAAGATCCCCGTAAGGGTTTGGACAAGTTCTTGTAGACAGTGTTGTAGGAGACCCAGTCATTTGCCAAAACTTAATGTACAGAACTAAATAGTGAAACTAAAGGCATATCATATTAATAAAGACAAACATGGGCTGTGCATCAACATTCAGCCAACAAAAGGAAACAGAATGAAACTAAAACAAAACAATACTACTAGAGATACTGCATTACTACATCGCTACAAACATTTTCCTCAACCAATCAAAGTAATTAATCGACTTCCTCGATCTTAGGACCAGCACCTCCACTTCCAGCAGGAACATCCTCGTCCATACCACCACCCATATCAGGACCACCAGCACCACCTTGATACATTTTAGCAATAATTGGATTACAAATCCCTTCAAGTTCCTTCATCTTATCTTCAAACTCTTCTACTTCTGCAAGTTGATTTCCATCTAACCATTGAATCGCCCCTTCAATAGCATCTTCAATCTTCTTCTTCTCATCTCCAGAAAGCTTAGAACTTATCTTCTCATCCTTAATAGTATTCCTCATATTATAAGCATAGTTTTCCAATGCATTCTTTGCATCAACTTTCTTCTTATGCTCTTCATCTTCTGCTTTATACTTCTCAGCTTCCTGTACCATCTTCTCAATCTCCTCCTTTGATAACCTTCCCTTATCATTTGTAATCGTGATCTTGTTCTTCTGACCAGTTGTTTTATCCTCAGCCGAGACGTTTAAGATACCATTTGCATCGATATCAAAACAGACTGTGATTTGTGGGACACCACGTGGAGCTGGAGGAATACCTGTTAGCTCAAATTTACCCAACAAGTTATTGTCACGTGTCCTTGCACGTTCACCTTCATACACCTGGATCAAAACACCCGGTTGGTTATCTGAATAAGTAGAGAAAACTTGCTCCTTCTTAGTTGGGATTGTAGTGTTCCTTGGGATCAAAACAGTCATTACACCTCCAGCTGTTTCCAAACCGAGAGATAAAGGAGTAACATCAAGTAAAAGCAAGTCTTGTACTTTTTCATTCCCTTCACCACTTAAAATAGCAGCTTGAACAGCTGCACCATATGCTACTGCTTCATCAGGGTTAATACTCTTGCAAAGCTCCTTTCCATTGAAGAAATCCTGCAATAAACTCTGAACCTTTGGAATACGGGTCGACCCACCCACTAAAACAACATCATCTACTGTGCTCTTATCCATCTTAGCATCCCTCAAACACTTTTCAACTGGTTCCATACACTTTCTGAATAAATCCATGTTCAGCTCTTCGAATCTAGCTCGGGTAATGGTGGTGTAAAAGTCAATACCCTCGTACAAAGAGTCAATCTCGATTGTTGTCTGTGCAGTGGATGAAAGTGTCCTTTTCGCCCTTTCACAAGCAGTCCTCAACCTCCTTAAAGCTCGAGGATTTCCACTAATATCCTTCTTATTCTTGCGTTTGAATTCTTGAACAAAGTGATTTACCATTCTATTATCGAAATCCTCACCACCAAGATGAGTATCACCAGCAGTAGCTTTCACTTCAAAAATACCTTCTTCAATAGTAAGCAATGACACATCAAAAGTGCCACCACCAAGATCGAAAATAAGAACATGTTTTTCACCAGTACTTGAAGCTTTTTTGTCAAGACCATAAGCAATAGCAGCAGCTGTAGGTTCATTAATAATCCTCATAACATTGAGACCAGAAATAACACCAGCATCTTTAGTAGCTTGACGCTGTGAATCATTAAAGTAAGCTGGAACTGTTACAACAGCGTTTTTCACTGTTGAACCAAGGAAAGCTTCGGCAATTTCTTTCATCTTGACAAGAACCATTGATGAAATCTCCTCTGCTGAAAATTGCTTCTCCTCACCTTTGTGATTGACCACAATCATGGGTTTGTCACCTGGTCCAGCAATCACCTTAAAAGGCCAATGCTTCATATCAGCCTGAACCGATGGGTCACTGAATCTCCTCCCAATTAACCTCTTCGCATCTGCAGATCCAAATTTGAAAAAACATTTAACATATGATTTAAGTAAATTAACGTCATAAAAAACCCCAATTTCAAGCACCAAAAAATCTTATTTAACTTATTTTTCATAGACTACATAAAAACTAAATTTCAAGTACCAAAGATAAACGTAATAATCATATTGATTATCTTTTTTTCCCAATTTCAAGCAAATTTGAATGCATGTATAGAAAAAACTTACCAAAGACGGTGTTGGTGGGGTTCATGGCGACCTGATTCTTAGCAGCATCGCCGATGAGACGTTCGGTGTCGGTAAAACCAACATAAGAAGGTGTCGTTCTGTTTCCCTGATCATTAGCTATGATCTCAACTCGGTCATGTTGCCAAACACCAACACAAGAGTATGTTGTACCGAGATCAATTCCGATTGCAGGACCTTCACCTTTACCAGAAGACATTGTTGTAAAGCTTTCACTAAAAAGACGATCGAATTAAAGAATAAATTGGCTTTGAGAATTGTTTGCTTTCGCTGTGAATAATACAGTTGTTGTTATTGAATGGATTGTTTGGGAAGAGCTTGGGGGTGTTTAAATAGGAGGTTTTTGGACAAAGGTTTCTCTAGAACATTCTATTTAAATCTGGTGCCGTTGGATTAAATCGTGCGGACGGTGAGATTTAATTTGCTTCCCGCGTGCAGTTCCCCTTTGGTTTTAGGAAGGACGTTCTCGTTTCTTCGCGAAGTTTATTTTTCCTTTTTTTTTTTCGAATAATAATTCCATAAATAAGTATTACCTCCCTTCCATATAAATTATCCACTTACTAAAAATAATATTCTAATATATTGTCTATTTAAATTGTCTAGAGATTTTTTTTACTTTTCCTACTATTATCCTTATAAAAATGTAGAAATTTATATTTTCAATACACATTTAAAATATCAAAATACTTTATTAAGGTATTTTTGTAATGATAAATACAATTAATATGTTTTTTAATATGTGTGAAAAGTTAAGTGGACAAATTCTGTTGAACAGAAAAAGTAAGAGTTATTACAACTTACCAATCTGGTAGGAATGGATTCATTCTTAATAATAAGAGCTACCTTATGTGGGATATCACAACGATGCGTGCCAATCATGTTGCCTAAAATCTTATGCTTAGCCACCCCATCGGCTAGTCGATTCCTATCTTTGCTAATCCAAGCGAAAATAGGGTTACACTGTTCAGCTACAAAATAAATATTATTGATAGTATTACAAATAGTAGGTAAAGTGATAGGAAAATTCTTTTCTAGTGGTTGTATAACTTGTAGGAAATCATTTTCTATAATAGCCTTCTTATTAGGGTAACTTCTGGCTACTAGACAAGCTTTAAGAATGCCTAAATCTTTGGTTTTTACTGGATTGTCAGCTGCCACCTCTCACGCATTACACCCAAGCACATTTCCAAATGATCCCTGGAGACACATGAAATAGTTACTTTTTCATTATTCATAGTTGCATCATAATTTATTTTTATTATATCAATGGATGAGGGTTCTCATTTTTTCTTGTTTTTATTATTATCCAATCTTTCATTATTTTTCCTATTCTGACCCATCAGTAAAGGGACAAGAGTATTATGGTTAATATTAATAATATTTTTATTATTGCTATTATCCCTTAGTATATTAGTTATTTTATTAGGATAATTTACTTTTGTGTATTCATACCACTCTTTAGCAGCCTTTAACAAAGTATCCAAGGGTTGAAGATTAATATTCTTGAATTTCTTACCGTTTCTACTCTTCCAATATTCCACATATAGTGCAAATCTGTTTCATCAAGAAATTGTTGACAAAAAAAAAGTTTCATCAAGAAAATATGTTTGTCTCCATCTTTTTTACTTTTTTTCCAGCATAACTGCCATCCAAGTGTCTATTTACTTGCATTAGCTTGTTATATGGATTTTAAATTATACAAAATGGATCACAAAAAAGTTTTCATAAAATGGTTTCCTAGAAGAAGGGGGTTTTGTTAGACAACCCCCGGGTTTTGAAGACCCAAAATTTTCAAATAATGTTTTCAATCTCTCAAAAGCTTTATATGGTTTAAAATAAGCTCCACGTGCATGGTAACGATAGGTCGAGTAATTTTTTTATAAATGATGGTTTTAAATGCGGTAAAATCGACTCTACTTTGTTTATTAAAAGCTGCTCAAAACATATTCTTCTTTTTCAAAATTACGTTGATGATATCATATTTGGTGCTACTAATAAAAATATTTGTGAGAATTTTTTTAACGTGGTTACCTATTGTTTTTACCAAATTCATTACCTTGATTCTTCTTCATCTTCCTCACATGAACAAGTGTCTCTGTTCTTCGCGTCATCTTTCTTTACCTCCAACTCAAATTTTACCAAGTTTGGACTTACTCGTTGAATTGGATGAATAAGATATTATTTAGAGTTGAAAAGGTGTGAGGATGATTTTTTTTATATGTGGGTATGAAGGATTTGTATTAGGCTGAGAAGAAATTAAGAAATTTTGGAAAAAGGATTCTGATTTTTTTTATTTGAATCTTGATTTCTTGGGATTTCGGAATGTTTTGGTTGTGTAATTGTTGTTTGGAATGATTTAGGGATGATTTTGGGTATGAAATTTTGGTTATTTTGTGGTGTTTTTATGGTGGGTGAAGGTTAGATTGAAGCTTTAATGAAGTTTGGGTGTGTGGGGAAGAAAGAGGCTTAAGGTTTAGGTCAAATGAAGAACATATATCCTCTCTCGCAAGATTTCTCGTATTGCGCGACTGATTGGTCATACCTATCCAATAACCTATAATCTAATATGAATGACTCACTATTCACTTAGTTTTGGGTCGCGCCCAGCAAGTGGGCTTCTGACCATTTGAACTATGGACCTAACGCCGCGACCCTTTCTTGCTCAGCGGCGCACCGCCTATTGGGCGTGGTGCACCGCTCGATCCTTCCAAGCTTCTGACCTTTTATACCATGTCAAAAAATCAGTCCCCACGGTCTTTATTTACGAATAGTTGCACCGCTCAAGCGTAAAAGTCACTAATCATTTTGACTGTGGTGTGCTAGTCATGACGGTGTGGGGGCTCACTAGTGTACCCTCGTAGGAGCCAGGATACCGCTCGACCTGCTGGTTGAGCATAAAATTCCACTTTTTCACCCCAAACTCTATCATTTACTCACCTACACAGCAAAAATACTTTCTACCCTTCTCATTAACTAATATACATCTAAAAACATGAAATAATATTACTAATTCACACTAAGAACATAAAATTAAAACTACTAAAGCATTAAAGCATGGGATGTCTCCCAAGAAGCACTTTTTAACGTCGTTGAAGTTTGACATGTTACCTCAAGGTTATATCTTTCTCACATATCCTCCCAATAGTGGGTAGGCGAGTAGCATCAACCAAGTGGCGTTCATATCCCTTCTTGGTTTCAACTTCAACTAACCTATTGGAAACAACTTTTGTGACCACGAACCAGTGGATTCCACATTCCTTCTTGGTCCCTAAAACCAAGTCCACCTTCATATTTTGACATAGTTAGTAGATCCCACTTAGCCTAGTGGATTCTTTTTTTTCCTTTATCACCCCACCAGAATTTGGCAATAATAGAGTGTATTTTGTTAATTACATTCTTAGGTAATATGAAATTTGACATTATGTAATTTGGTAGGCTTTGTATTATTGCCTTTATTAGGATTTCTTTTTCCCCCTCTGAAAGGAAGAGTATTTTTCAATTTTCCATTTTTTGTAAGATCCTGTCAATTAAAAATTGTAGGTCTTTTGATTTTGTTGTACTCCATTCAGTAGGAAACCCTAGGTAGTTTCCAAGATTTTTGGGTTTTTTTTTTCATATTTAATCTTTTAGCCATAATATTTTGAATAAAAGTGGGTGTATTAGGACTAAAGATGACCCCAAATTTATTTAGATTTAGACAAAGTCCAGTGCTATTTTTATATTCATTCATGATATTATTGAAGACCTGAATCTCAAAGTTATCAAAATTTAAAAAGAATCTGAAAACAACAGATGTGTGATTCCCTCGACAGTTGTTTCCTATTTTTAAACCTTTTAATAGTTGTTTTTCTTTTTATCTTTAATTAGGTCATTAAGAGTTTGAGAAATTAGGCAAAAAATCAACGGAGATAGAGGATCTCCTTGTCTAATTCCTCTTGTGGGTTTACTTATTTGATGTATTTCCCCATTTATCAAACTGAGTATGAAACAGATGTTATGCAAATCATAAGTTTTCTTATCCAGTCTATATTGAATCCTATTTTAATTAGTATATCTTATACAAAAATCTCATTCTATATATTCATAGGCTTTTTTAATATCAGCTTTGACAGCTACCATATATTTTTTTAGTATTTTTCCTTCTTATAATGTGTGTAATAATTTCATGAGCATCATTGTATTTTCTTGAATCAACCTATTAGGGATAAATGCACTTTGATTTTCCCCTACCAATGAGTTCATGAAGGGTTGAAGTCTATTTACCAATATTCTTGCTATAATTTTATAAATAAAATTTGAGCAACTAATTGGTCTATAGTGTTTAATATTGAAAGGTTTATTAATCTAAGGGATTAAAGTGATCAATGTTTGGATAATGTCACTTAGATATCCTTTGTTGTTCTAAAAATTGTTAATAACTCTCATTATATCTAATTTTATAATATCCCAGTAGGTTCTAATAAAAATTTCATTATATCTATTAGGTCCCGGAGCCTTGTTAGGTCCAAGTTCTCAAGTTGCTTTTTTAACTTCTTCTTTATTTATTGCTTTATTAAGGTTACCAGTCGCCTTTTTATCAATTTCACTAGATATTATATCTATTCTATTTTTGTATTCTCTATATCCCACTGATGTGAAGATATTATTAAAGTAGTTAACAATTTCTTCATTAATATCCTCCCTTATTTCAAGCCAATTGCCCAAATCATTAGCGAGTCTGGTAATTTTGTTTCTACTTCTCCTTTATTTGGTACAAGCACGATAATATTTGGTATTTTTATCACCTTTGTTGAGCCAAAGGTTTCTGGATCTTACATTCCAGAAACTTTCCTCTCTTTTCCATGTATCCTCAAGGTCTTTGATAGTGTTGTTATATTCATCCTAATTGCAATTTGGGTTGTTTGAATCAGAAAAAAAAATTCTAATTTTTTTATTAATTTTTTTATTTAGATTTTGTTGTTACCAAATTCTCTCTTGTTCCATTCCCTTAAAGCAAGGCTACATTTTTTAGTTTATGGTTAATTACTGCATTAGGGTTTCCCCTAAGTGCCTTGTAATCATTCCATACTCTTTTATCAATATTCAGACAATCATATTCAGTAGTCCAGAAGGATTCAAAATAGAATCTTATTTTATTATTATTAACTTTTTTATCATGATGTAGAACTATATGACAGTGGTCGGAACCAATTGCTGGAATTATAGCTGCCTGGGCATTGGGAAATAAATTGTCCTAGTTTGAATTGTGGAGGACCCTATCCAAAATAGCCTTTATAAGTTTGTTACCGGCTCTTTTATTAGTCCATGTAAATCTACAACCATAAGAGTTTGTTTCTTTTAAATTATTGACATTAATAAATTTGTTAAAATTTGTATGGGTTTTTTTTAGACAAATATTACCCCCCCCCCCCCCCCCTCCATTTTTTCTTTTAAAAACCTTATGCAATTAAAATCTCCAATAATACCCAAGCAAAATTAAAGGGTTTAAGTGCATTTAAAAAACTTAAAGACATTTCTTTTTATTTTCATAGCAACTTAAATAAACATATGTATAATATATTTTTAAATTAGTATCATTTAAGATACACGCATGTATGAAATAGGGATTACTTTTTTCTATTTTTATTTTTAATCCTTTCTTTACCAACAGAGCCAAACCACCGCTCGCCCTATCGGTTCAATAGTATGGGCCGAATCCATATCCAATAAACTAGACAAATCATTCAATTTATTACATGTATTTTAGTCTCTGATAAGAATAGTACCTCCGACCGGTGTTTAGAGTAGAGGTCACGGGTTGTCTGGACTGTCAGAGGGTTGTCGATGCCCTGACAGTTCCAGGCTATTTGGATCATTGATGGTGAGGGGGTTAATTAGGCTCAACCCCAGAAGGCTCTGCAGCTCCATTCTTTCTATCGGCTTCGCTACTCATCAATTTCTTCTCCGACACAAATTGTTCCTCAAGCTCCTCCATCTCCGAATCGGTAAGTCCTATTTTCCCATTGTTCGCTTTATAATATTGAAATAATTCTTTCCAAGAATTACGAATTTCATCAATTCGCTTTTTTTCTTTTTTATTCAAAAGTTTCTCATCGGATTTCTTCTACTTTTGTTTCGAGTTTCTACGCTTCTCCCATATTACTTTGTATCTTAATTTATCAGATAGCATCCCTTGATCCTCAACTCTGCAATCTTTCGTGATGGATTTTTGATAATTCCATCCAGATTGACCAATTCTTTCTTTGCTCCTATTACTAATCCGGTTTCTTGAGGATTCCGGCTCTGAATTTTGTGTATCATAATTGGCTTTAAAAATCCCAGTACCTTCTATAAAATCTTTACTTCCAATGGGGTATTTTGTGATTTCGATTGGTAGAATTTGATCGTGTTGTTGTATTGTGTTTTTTCATGTTAAGGCTGTTGGGAATTGAGGTATATTGGTTAAGTATATGCGGTTCAACTTGGTTTGTGGTTACAGGTTCATGGTTACAGGTGCTATGTGATGGTAAATTAAGGCGGAAAGGGTTTCTTGTAGATGTTGGTGTGAAGGGAGAATTTTGGTTTGTGGTGTAAGTGTTATTTATTGGGTTTGAAGAAGGTGTTGAAAGCTTGTTGTTGAGGTCAGTTTTGAGTAGTGTTTTGTGAGAATTTGTGGAGCTGGTGTTAGTTGTAGGTGATTTTCCATGGAAGTTAGGGTTGTATGGAGTAACCGAGATGTTTTGGTTTAACACAGCAGGGGTTTTGAGATTGATGAGGGGTTAAGTTGAACAGGAGTTGGGTTAACAACAGGTGAGGTAAGGTTGGGTTTGAGGGAACAGTTAGTAAGGTTAGGAGTTGAGTTAGTTAACATAACAGAGGGTGAACAACTTTAGGAGTGGTTAGGATTGGAGTATTTTGGTTTAGGGTGATATGTGTGATATTTAGTGGGGATTTAGGTAGATTAGTGTTGGAATTTAAACAGTCAGGTGATGGAGGAGTTAGAGGTAAAGATTCAGAGAATATGGTGGTGGCCTTGAAGTGTTTAAAACTTGGGGTTGTGGGGTTGGTTAAAGGTGCTGGGGTAAGTAAAATTTCAGATAAGAAAGGTAAGGTTGGATTTTATTACCTGTAGAAATTTTATTTGGATTTGTTGACTGGAGTTGTTGACTTGGTTGTTCATTTTTAGATGTGGCATGCTGATTAGGATTTTCCTTCATGATCTAATCCAAATCATCTTGGGGTACAACTAAGGAGGATGTGGGCCCACAACTTCTTCATTTCTATTTTCATTTATATTTTCAGTTGGAATTTTGCTATTATCCATCGTGTTAGCATTTTCTTTTGTAGCCTTAAAGTTGAAGATAGGGGTGTCAGCAGAAGATGTGCCTCCCATATCCTTTTTGCCAGTTTTTTTTCCTTTTTGCAGAAAAAAAGGTGATTGGTGTGACCCCTTTTTTACCTCATTTTGATTTGTCCTTTCATATGGAGTAGATCTTCTTCTTTCTGGGAATCTACTTGAAGCTCCATCCATGGAGGTAAAGTTACCTCTAGTTGAAATCTTAATCCATCCACCAAGTTTAGGTAGCACTTTTTTTGGATTATCACAATATTTTTCTTCATGCTCAAGCATTCCACATCCATAGCATACTTGACCAATGTTCTCAAATTTCATTTTTATCCATTTTGTTGTGTTGATATCTTCCCAAAAATGGAAACCAGAAAAGATACATTTCTTGAGATCCCAATCTAGCTTGACTCTAGTAAAAGTGTTGTCATTAATATATATATACACCAGGAGGGAGTATAATTTCATGAATGGTTCCAAGTTGTTGCAGCATTTCAGTAACCCTCTCTTTGGTGAGGACAGTGGTAGGCAGTCTATACAACCTTAGCCAAAGCGTAGTATGAGTAACCCTTCTAGCTGAAACATTGTATTCACTTAAGGCAAAGTGTTTACCCAAAGTATCCAAGGTCTTTTACTCCAAACCATCTGCTTATCTTCTTCATTATGAAACTTCAACACACACTCATTGTGAGCTATCTTCTCGGTTTAGAACTTGCCTTTAATACCCCAAACTCTTTGTATATGACTTCTCATATAGCCAAAGCTCATAGGTTCTTCATTCATGAGTTTTGGCTCCTCAACAGATTTGTAATGACTAGCACCTTCCATAGATTGTGAAACACCATCTTTCGTATTAAGATGATTAAAAGCATAGATATTTATTGTTTGTAGGTACAAAGAATAACTAGCAATGATTGGATTAAATGAAGACAGAAACAGGAAGAAATAAATATAAAGGAAGAAGAAAAAAATCGGATTTTTGAAGATGTTACAACAAAGGCTGGAAAAAGAGAAAGAGATCTCCACCAAGAAGCAGAGAAACACATACAGAAGGTGAAAAAACAAACCATAAAGGAAGGGATAGAAAGGATGAGTGATTTTAGTGAAAAGGGAATTTTTTAAAAGTGTTTATTGTTAAGAAGAGAGAGGTGAAGGCTTAGAGAGAAAAATATATTTTTTTAGAAAAAAGAGTTTTAGATACAAAATTATTGAACATCAGAAAAGGGTTAAATTACGAATGCTTTCAAAATACGCCTTTTGGAAGGGTCAGACGCTCAGCGCATTTCTAATAATAAAATCAAATGAAAGGCATTATTTAAAAGAGTGCTAATGTGCTTTATTTGTAATATTTTGAACAAAATTTTTTGCTACAATTAATATTTTGAAATAAAGATGATATTGCCCTTAAAAAGTTATGTCTAATATAAATTATAATAATATGATAAACAATAATTTTTTTGAAATTGTGTCCATCTTATTCAATTTTTGATAAAATTTTCCCGCCAAAAAATTTACGGCCAATCTTTTGATAAACTTTTTTTCCACCAATTTTTTTTGGTTACATGGGTTCCGGGCTAGCTTGCGCGCACCCGACTAATCTCACGGAGATATACATGTCTCCCCATATATATTCTCATGGTAAATCAGAACTAGAGTAATCATGTTCAAGGAGAGGTTCGAGCCTTGTACCTCTCACTTTACACCCGTTAGGAAGGGGATTCGAACCATGGACCTCCCCTTTAAGTGCTGAAGAAATAGCAAGGCTCTAGCCAGTTGAGCTAACCCAACTGGTTCCAACAAATTTTTCCGGCTAAATTTGTTCCACCAAAAAAAATTAATGTCAAATTTTTTCCCACCAAATTATATTTGAGAGTTGTTTGGAAGTAAAAAATCTTACTGAACTATTTTTTGGTTTATTTTGTTATTTTTCACCAAATTACTTTTAGATTTATAGGTTTGTGTTCTTGTTCGGTTAATCGAATCCCACCAAACTATATTTGAAAGTTTAGGTTTTTTGTTTGGTGGGAAAATTCCACCAAATTGTTTTCAGGTGTTTATCTTATTTGGTGGAAAAAATTCCACCAAATTAAAGGTAAAATTAAGAAAAAAAAGTTAATTAAAAGAGAAAAATTGTTTGATTTATATTTAAGTTTTAGTCAGAATTTCCATCTTTTACTTTTCAGCAGCAGCTTATCGTGACAAGTGACAATAAAAAAATGAGTAATGATATTTGTCACCCTTTTTGTATCACCTTTTTATCACCTTCTACGTGTATGCCTACATGTACCAATGAATTGCTTTCTCTATCCTATTTAATTTTTCTCTATCTTTTATTCAAGGAAATCAAAACATATATAAAGAAGGGTGATAAAAGAGTGACATGAAAAGGGGTGACATATATCATTACTCTAAAAAAATACACAAGACAAGTATAACAACATTAAGTCTGCATACTTTAGTCCACTACAACCTAGAACAGGAAAAAGAAACTGGGGATTATTGGCCGGATAACCAGGAGTGTAATTTAGTAACTAGAATTCTATTACATCTCACCTTACAAAAGATAATAATACCGAAAACTCAAATTCGGTCTGTGTGTGCATCTCTAAATCCATCAACAACTTCGAAGCAGGTACAAGTGTCAAAAACTTCCAAGTATTATCCTCGGAAAAACAGATCATACCATTTTTATTACCAATCTGATTTTGCGATAAATGAGGAGAGAATGGCCTAGACACTCCTACAATTTATTATCAAAATATTGCAATAATTTCTGTGATCAATTTTGTGAAAAACTGGGTGTTATGTTTTATTCTTTCACTTCCTTAGCTGATAAATTCTGCAACAGCTTGGGTTAACGGTTGCAAATAAGAGCGGGAAGTCTAAATAGCTCAGCTGAGATTTGCCCGCTAAGGGAATTATTATTCATGTGGCTGCTCACACATCACAATGAAAAGATATTAACATCATTAATAAGATATTATAATAAAACATCAAATGGATACTCACAAATGTCTTGCTTTATTCAAGTTTGCATAAGATTGAGGTATTGATCCGGAGATATAATTTTGGTCTATTTGTATCCTGTCCAAATTTGGTAAATAACAAATTTCTTTAGGGAGAGTACCTGTTAATTGATTTCCATTTAGCGGCCTGAGAAAATAAGAGATAAATAATATTATTTGACAAACCCTTGATCTAAAAATAATGTAAACTATTGCCCACAAATAATATCCTTAACTTACAGCAATTCTAATGATGTAATATTGCCTATCTCTTTTGGTATATTCTCAGTAATCTTGTTCCACATAACATCTCTGTAAAGCAAATACCTATAAAAATAAATTAATAAGATAGTAATAAAAAACTAGAGCTAAAATGTTCCAAATGTTAGAAAAGAGAGACTTGGAGTTATAATATAACACTTACAATATTCTCATGAAAGATAAACAGACAAGTTCCGGTGATAAATGACCAGAAAGATTCATATTTATTATTTGCCTGTAATTGAGATATTCACACGAAAGTGTATTATTCATAAACTGAACTATTGAAGAAAATAAGGATAGAAGTATATAGAACCAGATCATATAATTCTTGGACATGAAGATAACCATCACTTGTTGTATTATAGCAAAATACACCTTTCCTATCTGAAGTACATGGATCACCTCTGTTCCAGCTACTAAGGTTCTGGTTCAGATCAATAAAACTTTCCTTGATGGTGCGCATTGCTTTAACTGCAATTACTTTTAAAGGGGTTTCTTCATTTTCATCTGTTTCAAATATAAAAATCAAAATTACAATATAAAACTAAATCAATCATTCCATAATGCAATCCCAGGACCTCATTAGAGCACAAAATGATATATAACACTAACATAGCAGTATATGTAAAACAATTCCATGGTGTACTCCACTTTAAGCAAACTAAAACATGGCATTAACAGAAGCACTCAAACATGTGAATAGTTAAAAGAAGATGTAAAACAAGAAAAACCTGAAAAAATGGTTACCTGACCATCAACCACTCTAGGCAATGAAGAGCAAGTCAAGCAGATCATCAGGACAATTAATACTTTTGACTTGAGATTTGAGGGTAGTTTGAGTGCTTTCCTGGTATCATCAGTATAAAATGAGATATCGGACAGCACAAAGCTCCCTATACGACAAAAATAGAGCACTAGAAATGCTACAAACACAATAGAAAGGAGCAGACGAAATGCTAAAAACATAGTTACGAAAGAAAAGAATCAATTTTTTTGTAAAAGATAGTAAAGTAACTGTTAAAATGATTAAGAAAGCTAATAAAAAGATTTAATTTTGACAGTAATTATTAAAAGTTACCTCAGTGAACTTGTCCAACAACACATTGGAGGGCTCGGAGCCGTCGCTGAGCAGCTCTATGATTAAATTTATCAACGTGCAATTAAATCAAGACACACATATTCAGAGTTTCCGGGCCATCCTTCAAAAGTCTCTTGGCCTGTTAAAGTTGTTCTTCGTAGGTGGATAGATTTGAAAGCATCTCTTTGATGACTTCTTCACCTACCATTTTTTCTCAATTATTTTCTCTTTTCAGATAAATCCTACTGAGAACAGAGATTTTCTTTCTTACACAACAGTTGACTTGTCAAGCCCCCTCCAATGAGAGAGGGATGATAATAATTGAAACTTGCAGAAGAAGACCCAGAACCGCCGTGAATCGGCTACAAAAGCTCTTGGAATTCAGGTTGGTGGTGGTAGTGGTGATGGGTGGCAGCAGAGGTGGCTGTTTTCATAGAGAAGCAAAGTAATCAAAAGATGAAGTTTTGATTAGTTAATAAGAAACAGAAAACAAAATATAGGCAAAAAAGGAAAATAAAATTAGTCTTTTGGAGGAAATGTTAAATTAAAAGATGAGAAAGAATAGATAAGAGTTAGTTTTAAGACTTAGATGCTAATAATATCTTAAAATATATAGGTTTAAAGTAAAAAAACTCTCCTAAGAGATCCACTTAATTAATCAGGGGTAGGAACTGTACACTTAAAATAGCTAGTCAAAGTCGTAAAACATCACACAGAGAACGAAAAAACCGAGACGAACGCATTTCATAATATGAAAAAAAGACTGACTTGAGCTGTGTGTCATCTCATTACACTGTAACAAAGCACAAAATACAAACTAACACAGCCCACAAAAAAGTTACAAAACAAAAAGACTAGACTCTTTCACTACATTAAAAACTAAGAAACAGAAAATTAATCAACTTCCTCGATCTTAGGACCAGCACCTCCACTACCAGCAGGAGCATCCTCGTCCATACCACCACCCATATCAGGACCACCAGCACCACCTTGATACATCTTTGCAATAATTGGATTACAAATTCCTTCAAGTTCCTTCATCTTATCTTCAAACTCTTCAACTTCTGCAAGTTGATTTCCATCTAACCATTGAATCGCTCCTTCAATAGCATCTTCTATCTTCTTCTTCTCATCTCCTGAAAGCTTAGAAGCAATCTTCTCATCCTTAATAGTATTCCTCATATTATAAGCATAGTTCTCCAATGCATTCTTTGCATCAACTTTCTTCTTATGCTCTTCATCTTCTGCTTTATACTTCTCAGCTTCCTGTACCATCTTCTCAATCTCCTCCTTTGATAACCTTCCCTTATCATTTGTAATTGTGATCTTATTCTTCTGACCAGTTGTTTTATCCTCAGCAGAGACATTTAAGATACCATTTGCATCGATATCAAAGCAGACTGTGATTTGTGGGACACCACGTGGAGCTGGAGGGATACCTGTGAGTTCGAATTTACCCAACAAGTTATTGTCACGTGTTCTTGCACGTTCACCTTCGTACACCTGAATCAAAACACCTGGTTGGTTATCTGAATAAGTTGAGAAAACTTGTTCCTTCTTAGTTGGAATTGTAGTGTTCCTTGGGATTAAAACAGTCATTACACCTCCAGCTGTTTCCAAACCAAGAGACAAAGGAGTAACATCAAGTAAAAGCAAGTCTTGTACTTTTTCATTCCCTTCACCGCTTAAAATAGCAGCTTGTACAGCTGCACCATATGCTACTGCTTCATCTGGGTTAATACTCTTGCAAAGCTCCTTTCCATTAAAGAAATCTTGCAATAGACTCTGAACCTTTGGAATACGGGTCGACCCACCCACTAAAACAACATCATCTACTGTGCTCTTATCCATCTTAGCATCCCTCAAACACTTTTCAACTGGTTCCATACACTTTCTGAACAAATCCATGTTCAACTCCTCAAATCTTGCTCGGGTAATGGTGGTGTAAAAGTCAATACCCTCGTATAAAGAGTCAATCTCGATTGTTGTCTGGGCAGTGGATGAAAGTGTCCTTTTCGCCCTTTCACAAGCAGTCCTTAATCTCCTTAAAGCTCGAGGATTTCCACTAATATCCTTTTTGTTTTTCCGTTTGAATTCTTGAACAAAGTGATTTACCATTCTGTTATCGAAATCTTCACCACCAAGATGAGTATCACCAGCAGTAGCCTTTACTTCAAAAATACCTTCTTCAATTGTAAGTAATGACACATCAAAAGTGCCACCACCAAGATCGAAAATAAGAACATGTTTTTCACCAGTACTTGAAGCTTTTTTGTCAAGACCATAAGCAATAGCAGCAGCTGTAGGCTCATTAATGATCCTCATAACATTGAGACCAGAAATAACACCAGCATCTTTAGTAGCTTGTCTCTGTGAATCGTTAAAGTAAGCTGGAACTGTTACAACAGCGTTTTTCACTGTTGAACCAAGGAAAGCTTCTGCAATCTCTTTCATCTTCACAAGGACCATTGATGAAATCTCTTCTGCTGAAAATTGCTTCTCCTCACCTTTGTGATTGACCACAATCATGGGTTTGTCACCTGGTCCAGCAATCACCTTAAAGGGCCAATGCTTCATATCAGCCTGAACCGATGGGTCACTGAATCTCCTCCCAATTAACCTCTTCGCATCTGCATATCCAAATTCGAAAAAACATTTAACATATGATTTAAGTAAATAAACGTCATAAAAAACCCCAATTTCAAGCACCAAAAACTCTTATTATTTAACTTTTTTTTCATAGACTACATAAAAAAACTAAATTTTGACTACCAACATAATAATCATATTAAGCTTAGTTGAGCTCTTTTTTCCATAATTTAAAAATTAATTAAACAAAAAGACAGATCTTTTAAACAAATTTAAATGCATGTATAGAAAAAACATACCAAAGACGGTGTTGGTGGGGTTCATGGCGACTTGATTCTTAGCAGCATCGCCGATGAGACGTTCGGTGTCGGTAAAACCAACATAAGACGGTGTCGTTCTGTTACCCTGATCGTTAGCTATGATCTCAACTCGGTCATGTTGCCAAACACCAACACACGAGTATGTTGTACCGAGATCAATTCCGATTGCAGGACCTTCACCTTTACCAGAAGACATTGTTGTAAAGCTTTCACAAAAAAGACGATCGAATTAAAGAATAAATTTGCTTTGAGAATTGTTTGCTTTCGCTGTGAATAATGCAGTTGTTGTTATTGAATGGATTGTTTGGGAAGAGCTTGGGGGTGTTTAAATAGGAGGTTTTTGACAAAGGTTTCTCTAGAACATTCTATTTAAATCTGGTGCCGTTGGATTAAATCGTGTGGACGGTGAGATTTAATTTGCTTCCCGCGTGTAGTTTCCCTTTGGTTTTGGGAAGGACGTTCTCGTTTCTTCGCGAAGTCTATTTTTCCTTTTTTTCTCTAAACATAATTCCATAAATAAGTAAATTCTTATAGAAAGATCCATAAACCTCTGGCTCAATAAAGGAGATAAAAATATTGAAAATAGAAACAAAATTACCAAAATCAAAGATGACAATGGTAAATGGCTAGATAATAAAAAGGATTTTAATAATAAAATAACTAGGTATTTTAACAATATATCTACTACGGAAGCAGAGACTATAAAAATACTCTGGAATTAATTACTAGTACAATAAATAAGAAAACAGATGAGAATCTTAATAAACTCATTAATAAGGAAGAAAATAAGAAAGCTACTTAGGAATTAGGATCTAACAAGGCTCCAGGAGGACTTGATGGGTATAATGGAAACTTCTTCAGAATCTATTGGGAAATCATAAAACTTGACATAATGAGAGTTATCAATAATTTTTGGAACAATAGGAAAAACACTAGTGGTAGTTGTCAACTCTTAGGTCAATCCTTTGTCTTTTGGTCTAGTAGAAAATGAAATAGTGTCGCTTTATCCACGTCCGAGGCTGAATATGTAGCGGCCGGAAATTGTGTGACTTAAATCCTTTGGATGAACAAGCTTTTCTAGACTTTAGCTTAGAGTACGACTGTGTTCTCATTCCTTGCGATAACACCAGCGCCATTAATCTAACGAAAAATTCTATCCAATACTCTAGGAATAAACACATCGAGATTAGACACCATTTTATCTACGATAACATTAAAAATGATATTTTACATGAATTTTCATCTCGGAAAACTAACTAGATGATATTTTAACCAAACCTCTTCAACAAGATCTTTTTGAGAAAATTTGATGTGAGACTGGGACGCAAATTATTTGATTTTTTTGTCTCTACGAAGAAATTTGTTATTACTTTCTATGCTAAATAATTGCTTAAATGTGTTAAAAGTTTTTGGAAAAAAAATCTTTTTGGATGTTTTGTAGACATTAGGGACCCTTCTCCATAATTTAATTGAAAAATGCACGTCGTTGGGCCTAGGGATGGCAACGGATCGGATAACCGCAAAAAACCGTATAACCGAATCCGAAACCGAATAACAGTTGTTAAACCTATAACCGAAACCGAAACTGAATGGGTTTAAAAATTAAAAACCATAACCGAAAGGTCCGAAACTGCCTAAAAATATTAAAAAAAACCAACAAAACCGTAACCAAACCGATTAAGATTACAGTAATAAATAATAAAATTTTGAGTGGTTGTTAAGAAAATACAACGATCTCTTACTTTTTTGATTGATATTTAGAAAACATACATAATTACAACTCACAAAGATTAAAGTGTCATGTGTGAAAGTTGTCTTAAACACCCTAATTGACAAACACTTCTTCTGTCATATTCAACAATATTATAACATTTTCATCAATGAATCACAAATAACTTGATTGATTTAATATGAAAGACGAGCCTACTGAAGAAAACACAACAACTCCATGATCCATAAAGTGCTTGATAACTAGTCTAAGCCTTCATATAAACCATCTCATGTGCACAATTCAAAGGTTTAATCTTATGGCAAAAAAAAACTACACAGAAGTTGCAATTGTAATAGTTTTAATCAAAGGCCAAAAGCCCAGATCTATCTCACATGACATGACCATAATAAAACCAATTCACTCACTCAAAAATCCAACCAGATTCTTTGACTCAATAATAAGTACGAATCTGTAATTTAGATCAAATGTAATATCTGACTCAAAGATGAATAATCGCATAATAATAAATAATTATTAATTGCTCAAAAATAAAGTACTTATTAAGAAGAGAGGCCAATGCAGTGGGATTTTGAGCAAGAGTCGAGGCTGAAACGTCCAATTGTTGGAGGGTGGAGGCGGCTGTTGTAAATACTAAAAAGGATTCCACAACGGCGGTTTTCGGACTTCCTCCAGTTCTTCTTTATCTTTGGATTTGATTTTCTTTGGAAACACCAAGATCACATAGTTGATTATAAACAGATCCTTTATAATCACCTGCAAAACAAACAAAATAAATCAATTTTATAAGACCTAACACAGAAACATGTTGATACATGAGCTTTTCCTTGATAAACGGTGAAAAAATGATGTGTGAGGTAATTAATAAGAATTGTAAATATCAAGTATTGCCTCTGCATCCGGCTCGCTACCGAACAATATTGCAAGTCTGAAACTTGAGTTACGAATGATTCTTTAAAGGAGGCAACATTTACACATCTGATAGCATACATGTGTAGATCAAACACTTGAGAGTTATCACAAGCATAATTCTCAGATAAAATCCACTCCTCCTGCACATTAAAATACAATATTTATTAATAACTTCAAATTGTAGTCAAAACGAGGCATGATATGTTCACCAACCCTGAGAATATCAGCAACTCCTTCAGGATAAAATTCTCTATGCCTAGACCATCAATAAGTTGACTTGGATAATTGTGTTAAGGAGAATTGGGCTTTTAGAAATAACAAAATAAAAAACATATATGCTTTGATAGACTTTAAAGTATAAGGATATGGACTATCTTTAGTATGTAAAATGGAATCAGATTTTTATACATAAATATATTTTATATATATATACTAGGATAAACCCGTGTCTGAAGACACTTAAAAAAATTATTATTCCGTTGACGGAAATTGAACACAGGTTTCAAGGGTTAAGGTAAAGGTTAAAGTTAAGGTTAATATTTTTCTTTTTTTGCATGGTTAGGAGAAGGTTAAATTTACGGTTAAGGTTTAGGTTAAGGATAAGATTAATTTTAAGGTTAAAGTTATGGTTAAAATTAAGAGTTAGGGTTAAAGTTTAAGTCAAGGTTAAGGTTAATTTTAATGTCAAGGATAAGTTAAAGTTAAAGTTTAAATTGAACGCTTAAGGTTAAGGTTTAACAAGATTCCAGGTTTAATGGTGGTATGGAGGTAGGGGTGAAAATTGGATCCGAAATTTTTGATTTACGATTTTTCAAATCAGAAATTCCAATTTTTCCGAAAATTCCGGATCGGAATTGGAACTACATATTAATTTTCCAAAATTTGCGGCTTTTCGATCTAGTTTTTGTTTTCGATTATTTTTTCTGATTTTATATTTCGAATATTAATAAATAAATTTTAAGATAAAATAAAAAAGTATACAATTGAAAATGTTGAAAAAATCCTGAATAGAAAAAGAAAAGAAAAAGTAAACGTTGAAAAACAATGAAACATATTTAAGTTAAAAAATAAATAAATCAGTGAAACATGATAAAAAATCAAATCTCTTCACACTCTGCAACAAAAAATAATAAAAATCTCTTTACCAAGCAGCTCTCGTGGATCATTCTCCACCATCATCAACCCATCTTGGCTAAAAATCCAAATTAAAGTAAAAAAATAAATTATTTTTAACCTAATCTCATCACTATTACAATTTTCAAAATTACCAAATTTAAGTATTATTATAGTCGTGATGTTTATTATATTTTTATACAAATCCTACAATGGCCATTTTATGACCGTTATGAAGAGTGATGCTCTGAGAATAGTGTATATGGGGAGGGTGTGGTCCCTTGATTTGCCTGGACTGTTGGAGTGAACAATTTGGTCTTGGTTGTATTTCTTGAATTGTTTTGAAGTAAATATCCATTTGGAACAATTGATGGAGATGGTCTAAAATAAACCAAAGAAAAGTCGCTTTTTACACAAAAAGTTCCAAAATTCTGAACTAAATTTCCGTGCCAAAAAATTTCCAGTAAATTCCTAAATCCCGAAATTCCGAATTCAGAATTGGAATGTAAAAAATCTATTCTGAAACTTTCTATAAACTTCAGACTCTCGAATATATACTAAGAAAATGGAAAACTGCTCACATGGTCCCTTAATTATAGGCTTTTCGCCTGTTTTGTCCTCAGAACTTCAATAGTCATCCAAATGGTTCTCGAAATTCATTTTTGGTATAGTCCAGGAACCATTTGGGGAGTTCTCCCTATTAGTAATTTCATGTCCCTTAATCTCCCAGCAAACATTATACCTTTAGCATACTCCTCTGCAAGTACATAAGCTTTAACATAAATTTTCCTTCTCCTCCAGTTTATAACCTGAAGCACAAAATTACAATCACTATACATTTACTTTGACCCTATAAGCATCTTTTCCTAATTGGATTATGAATGTAACCAGAATTACTATTTCTTACAACATAGTGACTCAACTGATTTAACAGTTATAATGCAAGGGTTGGACCCTGCAAATTTTGTATAATTATTTAATATAAAAAACAAACCTAAAACACATTGAAAGGAAGTGCATTGCCTTAAAGTAGCTTGTTTCAGAGCTAAACATGGTGGTAAAGAAGAGAGTCAACTACAATAAGCTTTGCATTATAGGTCCCCATATTGAATTTGCCCTATATTATTCCATAGGGGATTCGAAGCAACTCCTCCCAAAATCTTTGTATGAAAAAATGAATACATAGGTCCTTGTATTACAATTTTTTGAATTAAATGCACTATAAGTCCCTATACTATTCCAAGGGGATTTTGGGTGAACTCCCCAAAAGATTTTAACTATAGGTACCTATATTTCACAAAAATTGCACTATGGATCCCTTAGTATGAAAAATAAATTAACTAAGGTCTTTATATTAATTTTTTTTAATAATTTCAATATAAGTCCTTATATTTTATACAACGTAACACATAGAATATCATATAAAGAAGAAATATACATACGACTAAAAATAATCAAAGCTTTAAGCGGTAACTTTAAAAAACTGGGGATCAAGTGAAACTTCTGAAGACCTTGCTTGAAGCTTATTTTATTCAACTTGACAGGACAATCAATAAGATATTCATGAGTACATTATTAAAAAATTGCACTAATCATGTACTTGGAAAAGTATTACGGTTAATTGTACAAACAGTCCTTGTTTTATGAAATACATCAAAAAAACATAGGCCTGTACTCAAAGATAGCTAATACATCCATGTGAAATTGCTGGTTTGAATAAATGGAAATGCAAATCATTTAAAACTCAACTCAGTTAGATACTTAGGGGGTGTATTCAATTGAGAGTCTACGTGATTTTTTTGGATTTTAAAAGTTGAGAGGTATTCGATTAAGAGTTTCAAAAGTCTTGTAAAATCTTGGTGTATTCAATTACGACTCTAAAGAGTCTTTTAAAATCTTGGTGTATTCAATCTGGATTTCAAACAATCCTTTAAAATCTTATGATATTCAAAAGTCTATGGATTTTTTTGGATTTCATTACCTATTGGATTTCATATTTTGATGGATTTCTTCTTTCGACTATTTTCTAACAAATTAAAAAAATTAAAAATAACTCATGACATATTTTTCATGTGCGATTATAATTAATAAAATTTCATGGAAAAATTAGCAATAACATTATTGTATCAATTAAAAAACTCATTCATGCTATTAATATTTTTCATGTTAAACTTCAATTAAAAATTTACATGAAAAAATTATACGCAAGATAATTGATTCAGTTAAAAAACTCATGAGATATTATTCAATTAATCATGGAGAGCTACAATATATGATACGATTTGGATCCAGCTAAGTACAATAATTAACCTAAATTGATGTCTCGTGATTAATATTCTTTTTGTCATTGAGAACTACAATTCCAAAAGAAACATGTGGTTACATTGTGTAACATATTAAGTATGACATATTAAACTATTTTGACAATTCCAAGTAGTACTTAGTTGTTTTCATTCGGTGAGATTAACATGAAAAAACATTTTTAAAGTCGCTAACACATTGGTAAAGATCTTGGTGTAACATAAGAGCAGATGGATGTGTAAATAGCTTATTTGGTTC
Source organism: Nemophila menziesii (assembly GCA_029959085.1). Lineage (NCBI taxonomy): Eukaryota > Viridiplantae > Streptophyta > Magnoliopsida > Boraginales > Hydrophyllaceae > Nemophila > Nemophila menziesii. The sequence continues at coordinate 5,008,473 of JARWIR010000038.1, read as the reverse complement.
TTTATTTTTATATACTTTCATAGCTTAAATTATTAATTAAATGACTTCCGTTACCATCAACCACATTTTATTGTAATTCAACTCCTTAATATGATAAACATGAAAATAGTGTAATATAATTTTTCACAATATGTATGTAAAAATATAGATCTGCTATTCAATTTGTTTAAAAGTAAACTATTTCTAATTCTTGTAAAAAAATAAAAAAACTGTATGTCAAAATCTATCAAAATATATAAAGGATTTACAAAAAAGTGTAATTAGCGATAAATGCCTCTTTAATTAAGCCTTTAATTTTTTTAAACTTCTAATTCTTTTATTTAGAGATAAATGCCTAATAGAACAATTATTTATAGAAAACATCCCTTTTATATTTTTTATACCTATACTATCCTTATTATTAAATATATTATTTTATTTTTAATACAATATTTATTTTTAAATATTAAACAAATAATAGGGTACTTCTACCACCACCACCTCCACTACAGCCACCACAACCATCACCACCTCCACCACCACAACAACAACAACCACCACCACAACAACAACAACCACCACCACCACCACCACCACCACCTACTACTAATTTAATCACACGCGCGCGTCCGTGAATTTTTTTTAAAATCGTCATAACTAATTCAAAAAAATCAGAAAATTAAAAAAATTGCATTTTTGGATAAAGCAAATTAATATTTACGTCTGTGATTTTTTTTTTTAAAATTTTTTTTTCTGCAAACACGAAATTCCATGTTTTGAACAGTGAATTCAGTATTTCAAAACATGGAATTTCATGTTTAAAACATAGAATTTCATGTTTAAAACATGGAACCATGTTTTAACATGGAATTCCGTATCTGCGAATTAAAAAATTCAAAAAAATCAAAAATTTCAAAAAATTTCGAAAAAAATCATAGTTGTAAATATTAATTTGCTTTATCCAAATATATAAATTTTTTATTTTTTTGATTTTTTTAAAATTAGTTATGACGATTTTAAAAAATATTCACGGACGCGCGCGTGTGTTTATTAATTTTTGTTTTGTTTTTTTCTAATTTCTTTTTTTTAATTGTTAATTATAGGGGTAGTTTGGGATGTGACTGTTTTTTATAAAGAATCTTATTCTAGGCACCTTTTGTTAAATAAGTTTTTTAATAGGCATTAATCTATAATTGGCTCATACAAAAATCCATTCAACTAGAGTTAGGGGTGGAAATCGGATCCGAAATTTCCGATTTCTGACTTTTTCGATCCGAAAATTCCGATTTCGGAACAGTTTTTTAAGATTCCGAATTTCCGAAATTCCGATTTCCGATTTTTCCGAAAAAATCGGATCGGAATTGGAACTATATATAAATTTCCGAAATTTCCGGGTTTTCCGATCCGATTTTATTTCCGAATTATATTTCCGATCCGATTTTATTTTTGAATTATATTCCGAATTATAAATCATATTTCAAAGTAGTATTGCATGGTGGATTTGAAACATGAAAATTAATGGCATGTTTCTTTTGTCCTTGAAAAGTTTTGGAACTTGAAAATCAACTTGGCTTCCATATCCATTGTCTAGTTATATTTCCAAAATAAATAGTATACTTATAAATCAACTCAAGATTTGGTTAATTCAAAATAAAATCTTAAGTATCTTCTGAATAAGTTCAACAATTAGTTTCTCTCTTCCTTGTATTATTGATAATGTTTGTAAGAAAACCTTCAACATATATACAAATTCATGCATTTGCCAACCAAATTCGTATCACTGAAAATGCCCGTAGACCTGTTGATGTTGTTGAACTACTTTTACATCTTTAACCATTTCAATGATGCTTATAGTCGAAACAAAGACAATCCAGCGATGCCTAATGTTATCTTTTAAGAATGTTGAAGCAATGTTTTTGTATTTTCTCTAATAACTTATACAGCATTGTTTTCACACTTTTTCTAACAACTTATAGGAAATTGCATGATCACTTTGGGGCTCGGAGGCAAGACTTCTTTGGAACAAAATTGCAGGATCATTTTCCAAGATTTTTTTTGCAATATTTGTTTTTCATGTAATTGGGAAAGTAACCGTGGTTTAGCATTTTTCTAACTACTGCTACTTTGTTATTTCATGTAAATTTTAAGTTTAGTTTTTAACTACTTTACTCTTTGTGTAAGTTTTATAAGTTTAGTTTTTAACTGATGTTACTCTTCGTGTAAGTTTTAAACCACTGTTTCGAATTATAACCCTTAGTTCCGTAATTTCCGAACCAAAAGTTCCGAAATTCCGAACCCATAGTTCCGAACTTTTCGAACAAAAAGTTCCGAAATTTCCGTGCCGAAATTTCCGAATTTCCGGTAAATTCCGAAATTCCGAATTTGGAACTGTTTTTCCCAGTTCCGAAAAATTGGATAGGAATTGGAATGGAAAAAATCTATTCCGAAAAAAATAGGAATTTTTTTGAAAGACCTTTTTTCCGATCCGTTCCTTCCGATTTCCACCCCTAACTAGAGTTAAAAAAATCTGTTAGAATCCGTCACCGTCTGTTTGAATATAATATAATACATAAAATTGGCAAAGTTTATAGATTTTTTGAAATTCAAAAAAATCCATCAAATTCTCAATTGAATACACCCCCTTGCTTTTTTATTTTTGAAAGCTTACTTTTAATAGGCTGCATTTAAATAGGCTGAAAAAAAAAAACTTCAAACTTCTCCAATATACACAAATTAACAATTTACATTCATTTTCTAGCTCCACTATAGATATATTTCTGTGGCACCTTGTGGTTTGAACACAACAGAAACAAACAACTGGTTGAGAGTGATTATAGGACTGGAAGTAAAATGTCTTAACCTTAAAATATTCTTTTTGCAAAATACCCCATATAAGCAGTTGGAGTTGTTCACTACTTTGAACAAAAAAAGAGTTGTTCACTACCTTCTGTAATGTGTGGGTTCGGTTCAAAATCCGTCGGTTTCAGATTTAAATCGCTGCTATCCATAATTGTGCCGAACAGATTTGTAATATGCCACAAGTCCCTGCGGTACATCACACATGATTTTTTTCCTCAGCAGAACAACCCATCAGGTTTATAAAAGCCCCTTTCACTTTTGATGTATAAAAAGTTGGTATGCACCAACCCAATCCTTCCCTCAGAATTTGATGAATTTTCATCGAGATTGAGAGAAGTAAAGGTAAATTATTAAAGAGGCTTTTATGAACCTGATGCTCTTAGGAATTTCTTCTTCACTTCTCTTATTCTCACGAAATTCTTTCTTCATCTCTCTCAAAAACATCATCCTCAACCTTCAATCTTCTCTCTCTTTCTCCTCAACAATGTCAAAACGGCAAGCAAAGCCATTGCATCCTCCGCAGTAAAAAAGAGCGCAACAGCTTCTTCTTCATCTCACGAGCCTCCCTCTCTACCCATGGAATACAAACCGTTCGATATCCTTCCAGGAAGAATTCTTAATCGCGCTGCTCTTTTATAGGGTAATCATTCGTTCTACTTTTTTTAAGGTCTCAAGGACTTCACAATTTTTATGCACATAAGGCCGAGATATTTGCAAAGCAACGGGTTGAAGAAATTTATAGAATTTTGTCCATGATTCTGAAAAAAGGTCTGTTACTTCATCAGTTGGAGGAAATTTATTTTTACATACGTTGATCCTTTTGTGAAAAAATTTAAAATTAAGAACATACGGTTTGATAGCTTTTGGTCCTTGGGTTAATATGATTCTATAATAGATGTTGCCACTATTGATTTTGTCTCAACAGACTTGTTGGAAACGCTGAAAATGGGAATGGAAATGGAAAACCAAATATTTTGATGCTGAATTTCAGATTTCGCATAAGTTCTTAGTTACTGACACTGTCATACTTTGCGAAGATAAGCATTGACTTGTATGAAGCATTATATTTAAGTGTATGAGTCATACGAGTGAGAGTCGAGATAGCATTCCTTATGGTATCTTCTTGACCCACTTGCTTGAAAATCAGAGTCAAACCATTAGCTCCATCATGGATCTTTGACTACGCGACCATTAGGAGGATGCACTATGTGTGGACCGAGATCATAAGTCATCTTGCCGATGCCCCTCTTCATCAACGTGATTTGAGTTCTAAGAATGCCATTTTGGGTTTGGAGCTTGACACATTGGAACTTCTACCTTGACACATTTGAGTGCTAAGAATGCTAAGAATTACTATTTTAGTTCGCAATTTGGAACCTATAGAGGTAACTTAAACTATGGAACTGTACAGTTAAAAGCTAGTCAAAGTAGTAAAACATCACATAGGGATTTTAGAAACCGAGAATATGGCATTTCATAATATGAAGAAAGACTGACTTGCACTGTGTCATCCATCCACTGAAACAAAGCCCAAAGCCCAAGATACAAACTCACACAGCACACAAAAAGGTTACAAAACAAAAACTAGAGTCACTAAATAACCATACTACATTAAAAACTAGTAACAGAAAATTAATCAACTTCCTCGATCTTAGGACCAGCACCTCCACTACCAGCAGGAACATCCTCGTCCATTCCACCACCCATATCAGGACCACCAGCACCACCTTGATACATCTTTGCAATAATTGGATTACAAATCCCTTCAAGTTCCTTCATCTTATCCTCAAACTCCTCAACTTCTGCAAGTTGATTTCCATCTAACCATTGAATTGCCCCTTCAATTGCATCTTCAATCTTCTTCTTCTCATCTCCTGATAGCTTTGAACTTATCTTCTCATCCTTAATAGTATTCCTCATATTATAAGCATAGTTCTCTAAAGCATTCTTTGCATCAACTTTCTTCTTATGCTCTTCATCTTCAGCTTTATACTTCTCAGCTTCCTGTACCATCTTTTCAATCTCCTCCTTTGATAACCTTCCCTTATCATTTGTAATCGTGATCTTATTCTTCTGACCAGTTGTTTTATCCTCAGCAGAGACATTTAAGATACCATTTGCATCGATATCAAAGCAGACTGTGATTTGTGGGACACCACGTGGAGCTGGAGGAATACCTGTCAGCTCGAATTTACCCAATAAGTTGTTGTCACGTGTTCTCGCCCTTTCACCTTCATACACCTGGATCAAAACACCCGGTTGATTATCTGAATAAGTCGAGAAAACTTGCTCCTTCTTAGTTGGAATTGTAGTGTTCCTTGGGATCAAAACAGTCATTACACCTCCAGCTGTTTCTAAACCAAGAGATAAAGGAGTAACATCAAGTAAAAGCAAATCTTGTACTTTCTCATTCCCTTCACCGCTTAAAATAGCAGCTTGAACAGCTGCACCATATGCTACTGCTTCATCTGGGTTAATACTCTTGCAAAGCTCCTTTCCGTTGAAGAAATCTTGCAATAGACTCTGAACTTTCGGAATACGGGTCGACCCACCCACTAAAACAACATCATCTACTGTGCTCTTGTCCATCTTAGCATCCCTCAAACACTTTTCAACCGGTTCCATACACTTTCTAAACAAATCCATGTTCAGCTCCTCGAATCTTGCACGGGTAATGGTGGTGTAAAAATCAATACCCTCGTATAAAGAATCAATCTCGATTGTTGTCTGGGCAGTGGATGAAAGTGTCCTTTTCGCCCTTTCACAAGCAGTTCTCAACCTCCTCAAAGCTCGAGGATTTCCACTAATATCCTTTTTGTTCTTGCGTTTGAATTCTTGAACAAAGTGATTCACCATTCTGTTATCGAAATCCTCACCACCAAGATGAGTATCACCAGCAGTAGCTTTTACTTCAAAAATACCTTCTTCAATAGTAAGTAATGACACATCAAAAGTGCCACCACCAAGATCAAAAATAAGGACATGCTTTTCACCAGTACTTGAAGCCTTCTTGTCAAGACCATAAGCAATAGCAGCAGCTGTAGGCTCATTAATGATCCTCATAACATTGAGACCAGAAATAACACCAGCATCTTTAGTAGCTTGTCTCTGTGAATCGTTAAAGTAAGCTGGAACTGTTACAACAGCGTTTTTCACTGTTGAACCAAGGAAAGCTTCTGCGATCTCTTTCATCTTCACAAGTACCATTGATGAAATCTCCTCTGCTGAAAATTGCTTCTCCTCACCTTTGTGATTGACCACAATCATGGGTTTGTCACCTGGTCCAGCAATCACCTTAAAAGGCCAATGCTTCATATCAGCCTGAACCGATGGGTCACTGAATCTCCTCCCAATTAACCTCTTCGCATCTGCAGATCCAAATTTGAAAAAACATTTAACATATGATTTAAGTAAATAAACGTCATAAAAAACCCCAATTTCAAGCACCAAAAACTCTTATTTAACTTATTTTTCATAGACTACATAAAACCCTAATTTTGATTACCGAATACCAACATATAAATCATATTAAGCTTAGTTGAGCTCTTTTTTTCCATAAATTAGTAATTAATAAAACAAAAAACAGGTCTGTTAAACAAAAACATTGGAGTAGCATCGCAAAAAAACAAAAAAATAGTTTAAGAATAAGAAGCAAATTTGAATGCATGTATAGAAAAAACTTACCAAAGACGGTGTTGGTGGGGTTCATGGCGACTTGATTCTTAGCAGCATCGCCGATGAGACGTTCGGTGTCTGTAAAACCAACATAAGACGGTGTCGTTCTGTTACCCTGATCATTAGCTATGATCTCAACTCGGTCGTGTTGCCAAACACCAACACAGGAGTATGTTGTACCAAGATCAATTCCGATTGCAGGACCTTCACCTTTACCAGCAGCCATTGTTGTAAAGCTTTCACAGAAAAGACGATCGAATTAAAGAATAAATTTGCTTTGAGAACTGTTTGGTTTCGCTGTGAATAATGACGTAAGTAAGCAGTTGTTGTTATTGAATGGTTTGTTGAGGGGAAGAGCTTGGGGTATTTAAATAGGAGGTTTTGGGAAAAGATTTCTCTAGAACGTTCTATTTGAATTTGGTGCCGTTGGATTAAAACATGCGGACGGTGAGATTTAATTTGCTCCCCGCGTGTAGTTCCCCTTTGGTTTTAAGATGATCGTTCTCGTTTCTTCGCGAAGTCTCTTTACCATTCTTGGCTCTTCTATGCGCTTCTTTTAGCTTCTTTTCTATTTTGACCACTATTTAATCAAATAATTTAGTAAAGAGAAAAATACAAATCACACCCTAAAAATTAAAAACTTTACATTTTAAATCCTAGTTCAAAAAAAAATCCTTTTTAAGTCCTAGTTCTAACTTTGCTGGTTTGGACTTTTCCATTTTACCTTCCTTCGTTATGGGTACGGACCCAAGCCGAGTTTTTATCATGCTCTAAACTATAACGTGATAGGTACAAACCCAATACACTTTTTGCAATGAGTTTTTTAAGTCTTTTTTACCTAAGTTTTTTATGTATTATAGTCATATGGGGCCAGACCCATATCTTTCAAAATTTTCTGAGATGTACCCATTAAGAAGAATTTTAAATATACAAAGTAGATAAATTTTTATTTATGTTGTTACTGCAAAAAATGAGTAAATCAAAACATTACATGGGGCTGGCCCAATAATGAGTAAATCAAATAATGCCAAAAATGTATACTACTTCTATATGGGCCTGGCCATGCCACACACAGATACCATATATGGGGCTGGCCCGTGATAAAAAAAAAAGGTTGGGGGCCGGCCCAATTACACTAAACAATAATAAAAAAAACCATCGACACTACCGATGAAGATCCAGTGCAGTAAGGATGAAGATCTTCTCTGCGTCGCTCCAGGCTGTCGGTATATAGGCAGTGGTGGTGGGTTCATGTGCAGCAGCTTTCAAGATCCGAGAGGTGGCGATGGCTTCTTCACATCGGTGGTGGTGATGACTGTCATGACTGCAGATTGATGATGAAGACGGAGGGTAGGGGATGCGTTGGATCTGGTGTCTCTCTCGACAAACGGCGGCGAATCGGAGGTGGGTGGAGGCGGTGTTCTGCGGCGGCGGGCATCTACTGGGGCTGGCCCCATTACCAAGACTGACCTACATGGGGCTGGCCCATAAAACCTGATCCACGAACACGAACAAGAAGGTGGTGTGGTGGGGCAGAACGCATCTGGTGGTGGTGGTGCAGAATATCAAATCTGGTGCTGCAAGGAGTTGCAGGAGAGAGGTTGGCCTGTGGTGGTGGTGGTGGCGCATCAGCAGCAGTGGAGGAGAAGGTGGGGCTCCGAGGAGTTGCAGGAGAGAGGGTGGCCTGTGGTGGTGGTGGTGGCGCAGCAGCAGCAGTGAATCTGCAGCAGGCGATGAAGATGGAGGTGAGTTGTTAGGTGGGTTGGGGTTGGATGGTACTGGTTCGCCAGGGGTGGGGTGGTAGTGGTTCGGTGATGAAGATGGAGGGGGGTTGGGGTTGCAGTGTGTGTTTCCATGGTGGGTGGAGGTGATGGTGCTGGTGTTGCTCGGTGATGTGGGTGGTGGATCGGGATGAAGGGGGTGGGGGCTTGGTGGTGGCGCAGTGATGAAGGTGGAGGGGATGGTGGTGTTAATGGTGAATGGGTCGCCGGGACTGGAGGGGGAGAGAGAGAGAGAGAGAGAGAGAGAGAGAGAGAGAGAGAGAGAGAGAGAGAGAGAGAGAGAGAGAGAGAGAGAGAGAGAAAGAAAGAGAGATCAGAGAATGGGAGGGGGCTGGGGGTTTTCAGACCATTAATGGAGCTTTTGGGTAGGATTTTTGGTTTTCACTGTAGGGAAAGGGTTAGGGGCATATTGGTACAATACTCTTCCTAGTTGGACTAGTTAAGGGGTTAGTTGGGGGTGGGATTTTAAATGGGAAGTGGAGTGGGGGTTGGGCCTTAAAAATTGAAAACCCCTTTAGTAAAAGACTATTTAATCAAATAATGTACGCACAAGTAGGGATGACAACTGATCATATTATTAAAAAAATACAAAATCATGTTTATAACCATTTAACATATTAAAAATCAAAACCTAACGAATTTAACAATCAGACCTATTTTTAAAAACCATAATCGAATAATTCGGATTTAGTTTTTGTCAGTGTTCTAAAAATCGGCCTAGGCGGCGTCTAGGCTAGAAGGTAGCTGAACTTCCAGAAATGGACCAATTTCAACATAATTAATATTAAAAAAAAATAGGGCATCATCCGCAAAGGGAAGGTGTGTGAGTTTCAGGCATTTTTTTGTGATAGATATTCCTTTAATTGGACCTTCTCGACACTGAAAATTGATTAATCCAATAAGACTTTCCGTAAGCAAAGAGAAAAGGAGAGGAGAAAGAGGGTTTCCTTGCCTTAATCCTTGACTAGGATAAAATTTCTTAAGTCTTTGTCTGTTGACTTTGCCTTGAAAGGACACCGATGAGATACAATTCTTGATCCAATTTGTCCATGTTTCACAAACCCCAAGACTTTTGAGGGTTTCGATAAGAAAATTCAAATTCACTTGATCATATGCTTTTCCTATATCAATCATCAGTGTTGCGTAAATAACCCTAGATTTTGTTTTAGTATTAAGAAAATATGAGACCTCCTAGGCAATTAGAATATTATATTGGATGCTCCTACCTTAGATGAAATCCGACTGGGTAAGTGATATAATTTCATCCATGAATGGTTGGAGTATGGAATCAAGTATTTTATATATGATTTTATAACTGAAGTTGACACAAGTGATGGGCCGATAATCTTTGATATTTTCTTGTATATTACCTTTCCGAATGAGGGTAACTAAGGTGTCATTGATCTTTTCAAGCGATATATTATAAGTAAAGAAATCAGAGACAAGCCTGAAAATGTCATCTTTGAGGATATCCCATAATTTTTTGTAGAAATTACCTTGTAAACCATCGAGTCCTGGAGCTTTTGAGCCAGACACATCAAAAATGTCCTTTTTAACTTCCTCTAAAGCAGGCTTCTCGTCAGAATGTTATTCATGATCGTAGTTATCTTGGAGGGTGTGAACTTGGTGATCTCATCAATTCTAGATGTTTGGTTTTCTTTGAATAAGTTAGTATAATAATCCTGAATATTATTATTAATAACTTTTGGATCATCGGACCACTCCCCATCCGCAGTTTTTAACATACTAATACGGTTGACCTTTCTCCTTCTAAGGGATGTAGCGTAGAAATATCTTGTGTTTTTATCGCCTTTTTAATCCATAATCTTTGTCTCTATCGACCAAAAAGGATTCCTCAAGATCCCATAAATTTTCGAGCTCATATTTAAGTTTGACCTCTTTTTTTAAAATTATCTTTCATTGGTAAATCATTTTGAACTTGTGTAAATATTATTGATTTGTTTTCTATTATTAACAAACGTAGACTTACTCCAACCCTTCAGTGCAAGACAAGTTGCGTCTCTTTTGAGACATAATTCTTGAATATCCTTAATATTCCGAGAGTTATTCTTATTTTTCTCAACTATATAGTTACATTGATCCTGATCAGGCCATCTTAATTCGAACATAAAATACTCGTTAAATTTAATTTTTGACACGTCTTTTTGAAGGATCAAGGGCGAGTGATCAGAGTCGATAACTAGCGAAATTTTGATATTAGCATTAGGAAAATTATCACACCATGATCGAGTTTTTCTTTGATATTTTCATCTTCCTTTCTTCGGTTCGTCCATGTAAAGAAACAACCATTAATCGGAAGGCCAACCAAATGATTCTCATTGATAAATTTATCAAATTGAATAATTCGATCTAAATTAGGGCAAATTATACCTTTTTTCTGAGAATTTAGTGATATCGTTAAAATCTCCCATAAGAATAGATGGAGCATTGAGTTTAGAAATCCAACTAGATAAGGAACTCCATGTATTGCTTTTAACACAATCATCATTAGGGGCATGGACACAAAATAAATACCAAGAATGACCATTATGTTCATCGACTTTAGAAATAACAAAAAAAGGATTCGAGTGGATAATACTAATTGAAAGACAATATTTCCACAACAATAGGATGCCCCTAAACATATAAGATCTTCTTCCGGGTTCAACTATGTGTGATTATTAAAATTTCCAAAGTGGGAACAAGACTTGAGATCCTTCTTTCTTAACTTAAATTCAAACAAACATATAAAAGAGACATCAAATTTTGAACTTAGGGACTTGAAAGATTTCTTTGTCAAGGGTGACCTAACCCATTGGCAGTTCCACACTAAGAGATTATCCATCGAACCCGGCCAAGTTGAAGGACTGGCCGCCATCCACGAGGGAACGAGGGGTTAAGTTTTCTATCACGGGACCTGCTTGGGTACTCACGACCTCCATTATACCTTCACTACTGCTCGAACCTTCCTTTAAATGACCCTCACAATCATCACCTTTGCAGAAACAAATATTTCGATTATCAACATACCCCACCTAATCAACCAACTCCCTATTATCACGACGATGAACATGATCTTTACCCTTCATTTGACTTCTAACCTCAAATTTTTTTTTGCATAAATCATTAATTAACCCCTAACGATCATTGATGCATTTTTCCATAATATTTAAGTCTTGATTCGTGAATTTTGGATTTTATAGACACCACAGTTCAAGCTAGGAGTTGTCTATCTCTTAAGGTTTTTAGTCCAAGAGAACTTCTCCTTAGGTGGAAAGATTCTGCTCCTTAGGTTTGAATACCATCTTTGGTTAGAGACCTCCTATCGAGTGCGTTGGCTTATGTGAACTGGCTGGGAATTCACAAAAGCTTCATCGGGCTCAAAACAATCACCCTTCTCATTAGTAAAGACCACAACCTTCTTACCTTTCTAATCATTGTCAATGAATTGTCTCCATAGTTCCATTTATCAATACCTCCGTGCCAAATGTATTACCAAAACCAATCTCCTTCTCCAAATTAGCGAAATAGCACCCAATGTTGAGGTTAAGACCAGCTACTTCACTGAAATTTACAGTATATTGATGGGATGAAAAAATACATGCACCATCTTCATATCCTGACGTGAACTTTTTGTACATTGTATCGATGTCAATGTCTTGCGCGTTGAGAACATTTGTGATGGTCTCGTTGTTAAAAATTATACTCAAACCAATGTCACCAAGTTCCTTGCGAAATATCTTGTATAAACCCAGATAGTTTCTCTCCAAGATTTCAACCGGACCTTCCACGCGATGCAAATTTTTGAACATATCTTCTAAGAGTTTGGAATTTTCTCTTTTCCTTTTAGTGGACTCACTACCAGAGTTTTTGCTACCATCTCCTTCTTTGTCATGTTTGGTGGGTTAACAGACTTATCATCAAAAGAACCGAACTGTATGTTATTCACGATCTGTGCAATTTCCCCATTACTTGGATTCTTATCATCATCCTCTCCATCACTTTCGAATCTTCTGAAGGAATAAAATCTAACAACTTCGTCAAAATGTCCCCATCGACCCCTTTTTTAAATAACGTGGAATATCTTATCTTCGCTTCTGATATTTATTTCTTTGTTCCAGTTGAAATACCTAGCAAAATCGTCATTCCACCTAGGGTGAACCATTGTCGTATTGCAAGCATTATTATTGTGGCCAAGCCTTCCACAATTAAAGCAAAACAATCCAATGTTTTCATAAATGAATGACACCCGTGCAAACCTGTCTAACTGCTCTAAGAACACCCCAATTTTAAGGGGTCCAGAGGTGTCGAAACAGACTCTAAACCTGATAAAACTAAGCTTGTCATCATTAATAATTGGAAAGTCTCACCAATAAAATTTCCAAAAGTTTGCATAGGCTCAATGTTGTTTTACAACCCCTGCGAGACCATAAATCCCACAAAGATAAATGAATGTTTGAGGTTGAGGTCTTTAAACGCCATCTTGTTTTCCCACTTGACAATTAAAACATGCATAGTCTGGATAATAAAGGTAATTGTTATATAAAATTAACCTTTTACATTAATTAAGAACATATTTTGTAGCTTGTAATTAAATAAGAAATTAAAACCTTTATCTTACTAATTGAAAATGAAAACTGAAAATTTATAATTAATTGACAATTATTTTAAAAAGTACTCTTAAATGGACACTAATTGTTTTTAGCAATAAAAAGTTTTTTTTAATAATTGATTCTTAAAAAAAACTTTAAAAATAAAATAAAATAAAAGTTTTAATTGAAAAACACTTTTAACTTTAAAATAATCAAATTCTAAACAGACTCTTAAGGTACTTTATATAATTATTTGGTATATTTTTATGATTTGGATATTTAGAAATATTTATTCCTTAATTCTTAGTTTTGGTCAATATTTATTCCCTTGTTGATAATATTGTTTATTACCTTATTGATCGAAATCCTATATCAATATGGATTCAAAAATAATAAATAGGAGTATATATTAATTAATTGTGGGACTCTAGATACACAAGTAACTCGGCCCTTTGATAGTATAAATATCATATCATAGTACAGAAGTTTTGTCCACGAATAAACAAGTACTTGCAATACCTTTATCAAATCTTCTGAACCTCCCGTCTCTTTCGGCATCCCAACCCTCTTCAATCAATCTCTGTAATGGCTTCTCCTTCTCAAGCTAGTCTTCTCCTTCAAAAACAGCTCAAAGGTATAAACTCAAATTGAATACATAATATTATAGATATTTAAATTATGATTTCTTTTATTATATGTGTGACTCTATGGTTTTTAAATTAAAGATCGAAACTTTTTGTTTGTTTGTAGATCTCTGTAAGCATCCCGTTGATGGGTTCTCAGCTGGATTGGTCAATGAAAACAACCTGTTTGAATGGAGTGTAACCATTATCGGACCTCCAGATACTCTATAGTAAGAATTTTATTCTGCAATTTTTCAAAAAAGTTGTGTCATTTTTGGTTTTTAATTGTGCTCGATGGTTGTTAATTTTTGAATTTGTAATTTATTTGTAAAAGATTTTTGTTTTATGGTTCCTTAATTGGGCGTGTATGTAATTTTGATTAATTTAGTGGGTTTACCGTGTAAATCTTTAGTAATTTGATTTTGAATTTGTAATTGGATTGTGGGTTTCAAATTGTGTTAGTTTTGGTTCAAAATTCTGCAAAATCTGATATGAATTTGTTAAATGCAGCGAGGGTGGTTTCTTCAATGCTATCATGAGCTTTCCACAAAATTATCCAAATAGTCCTCCAACAGTGAAATTTGTTTCAGAGATGTGGCATCCTAATGGTAAATTATTAATTAGTTAGTACCACAATTGTTGTTTGTTAAAAAGTGATGCTAATTTTTGAATTACACGCAGTTTACTCTGATGGAAAGGTTTGTATCTCAATTCTTCATCCTCCTGGTGATGACCCAAGTGGTTATGAGCTTGCTAGTGAGCGTTGGTCCCCTGTACATACGGTAATAACTACTACAATTTTACTAAGTTTGTGTTTTTAGATTCTTAAAATTACAACACTTTAGCGAGTAAATAGATGGAAAACCTAAACCCTTGAAGGCCGCCTAGGGCACACAATTCTGCCTACTACGCAACCTATTTTTAGACCCTAATGCAACTTTACAATCGTTAAGCAATTTTATTAGGACTCGTAAAAAATCTTTTTTTTAATCTTAGATTGATATAAATTGCAGGTTGAGAGTATAGTTTTGAGTATTATATCGATGCTTTCAAGTCCAAACGATGAATCTCCAGCAAATGTAGAAGCAGCGGTAAGTGTTGTATTTTTATTTTGGATAAATTACTGCAGTGAAATTTCGCATATTTATGTTATCGAATTGTGTAATGCAGAAGGAATGGAGGGAGAATAGGAATGAATTTAGGAAGAAAGTTGGTCGATGTGTTAGACGTTCACAAGAGATGATGTAACTTATTCTGCCAAAGAGGCAAATACCCGGAGGCAGTTCTATCATTGAAGAAGCTAGTTATTTAGTATAACGGTTTGTTTTAGGGGTCGTGGTTTTTGTTTTTAAGGCAATATAGTCGTTTAGATGTAATTGGAAGACAAATATACACCTTAAAATCGTTACTCTTATTTATTTTCTTTGTTCAATTGTTACTATTGCAAATTCTTCTGGATTAAAACATCCTTAAATTACTTAAAATAGCTATATATCTCAAGGTTATAATTGTGTCTTAGTGTACCCTTCTTCTATCCAAGAACTGAATTGATTTTCAAGGAAAGAAAGAATTGTCGTGGGTATGCGTATGTAATGAGAATTGATTGATTCTTGTCCTTTTAGGATCGAGGAGAATAGTCTTATCTCGTAAGTAGGGTAGGCCTGGAAGCAGGGTGGGCCAACTTGAGTTCGGGAAAAAGGGCGGATTATAAAGTACTAGAGCTTAATTTGAACTTGTCCACGTTCTTTACATTTATTATAATTATAAAATTTTATTATACCTTATAAACTAAAGATATTGTTTTTTCTAAATAAAAATGTGAACATATATTTTACAACTTTTTTTTTTTGGACCGAAATCATAATTGATTAAAAAAAACAGAGTTACAAAAGAAGATCAGCCTATACTAAGTTAATCAAAGTCAAGTGCTACAAGTCTAGCTAATTAAGATGAGGGATAAACATCCCAAAGACTAAACAAAGTTCTACTAAATTTTTGTTTAGCCCCCAATTTACAATCCTATTGTTTAATCTCTTAACAAAAGAGATCTTAAGTCCAAGATTTTACAAAAAATGTTATTCCTAACAAGACCTTTAGTTACACTTGCAATTTTACAATTAGTGTTAACTTGATTAGTAATACAAAAGTTATCATTTTCAATATCTACATTTAGCAGTCATCATACAAGCTGCTAGAATGCCCCTTCCTTCATCTTCAACTATTAAATTAACAATAATCTTCTTAGCAATCTCTTCAACAATTTTTTCTGTTGAGTCCCTCAAAACACACGCAAAAATAGCTAAGTTAGATTTCATATTAACTGAAGAGTCACAATTAATCTTAAAGCAACCCTCATTAGGTGGTTTTCACTTAATTTGATTCCCAAATGCCTCAACTGGATTTACATTCAAAAAGAATGTATAACATTATTTGTATTAGCCTTAGAAGTGTACTTATTACTTAAGTTATACTCATCATAGGCTTTAAGAGCATTTTGTAAAACTAATAAAGGATCAAGGGCTTTCCCTTTAAAGATAAACTCATTTCTTCCTTTTCAAATATTTCAAGTTATAACAAAACTTAACTCAATCAAGTCATAGATATACTCTTTATAAAGAAAAAATTGGTAACCAATGGGATCATCTCATGAATTGAAGCCATTTTTGAATATTAAAAAATGGTTCTGTGAGAAAATAAAAGCTCAAAGGACTGGCCAATCACACAACTCTCGCCCATGAGCAATGAAATAATAAATGTTCTGTTGTTTCTTCCATTTCACCACAAATATCACATAAAGGAGTATCAACAACTCTCCTTTTAAATCTGTTGTCATTTGTCGCAAGTCCATTATTACAACACTTCCAAATAAAGTTTTTAATTTTAGGCATAACAGAAATTTGCCAAATTAAATTCCAATTTTTAGTATCCAAATAAAAAGAGGTATTCCCCATCTTTTTATCTTTATTTTTTTCCATTTCATTTTGAGCCTCCATAGCTTGTTATAAGTCTCTTTTACTGTAACATCTCTAGAAATGGAGTTCATCCATGAAGGAGAATCATCACAGTAAAAAGAGGGTATGAATAACTCGTAGATGGTTGTTGCAACATTTGTAGAAAAAATTTCAAATATCAGTTTTCCATTCCATCCATTAAAATCAGGCAAGATTAATTCAGAAACAAGAACAACATTACATCCAGTACGTCTAGACAAAACTGGATCTGTGGGAATCCAAGAAGCTTCCCAAATTCAAATATTTTCACCAGTTCTAACTGTCCAAAAAATTTCATTCTTCAAACAACTTTTACCTTCAATCAAATTCTTCCAACCCCATGAACAGTTACTACTCAATGAAGCTTCCAAGGAAGAAGTATGAGGAAAGTATTTCACCTTAAAAACTTTGAATAAAAGAGAGTTTTCATTCAACATAAACTTCCAAGCATTAGAAGCTAACAATGAATATTCTTGAGTGTGAAAATCTTTGAATCCCTAACTTCCATCCTCTTTTGAATTCATCAATGTTTGCTATGTCACCCAGTGACATCTACTCTCACCTTAATTATTCCAATAAAAATTGGATATCAAAAAAGTAAGATGTGAGGTAATTTTTTTTGGTATTAAAACAACTAACATAATAAAATTTGGACTTGCTCCAATAATAGATTTAATCAATATTTCCTTCCCACATTTCGAAAGAATTTTTGTTTCCCAATTATCCATCTTTTTTAGGATTTGTTCGAGCAGCCATTCAAGAGACTTGACTTTAGATTTTCCCAAAGAAGAAGGAATACCCAAATATTTTTCAAGATCATTCAGTTTCCTCATTCTCAAGATATTATTTTTAATTTCAACAGGAGTATTTTTACTAAAAAGAATACCACTTTTATTGAGATTAATTTTCTGCCCTGTTGCATAGCAGTACCAATTCAAAGCTGTTGAAAATATTTCAACATTATATTCATTAGCCTCAAGAAAAAGAGACTATCATCAACAAAAAGTATATGTGTACTCATTGTAGAACCTCTAGCAACTTTTATCCCATTAAGTAATCCAATCTGTACATAATACTCTATTAAAGAAGTTAGAGTCTATGTTACTAAGCAAAATATATAAGGTGATAAAGGATCACCTTGTCTTAATCCCTTTTGAGGTAAATCAATATCAATTAACTTTCCAATAATTTGGATTTTATAAGAAACGGTTGTGATACAATTTTTGATCTATTGAACCCATATCTCATGAAATCCCATTTCTAAAAGTAGATCAAATAAAAAATCTCATTCAATATTCTCATAAGCTTTGATAGCCAGAGTAAATTTTTTGAATTTCTCTTATTTTTCAAATAATGACTTGTCTCTTGGGCAATTAATATATTTTCAAAAATTGACCTCCCAGGAATAAATGTTGTTTGTGTTTCCGAAATAATATCACCCAAGAAAGGTTAAAGTCTCGAAGTAGAGATCCTTGAGATAATTTTATAAATAAAATTAGCACGGCCAATTGGTCTGTAAGAAGAAACCAAATCAGGATTAGCACATTTAGGAATTAAAGAAATAATAGTACTATTAATATCCTTGAGAGAGGTGTTATTACTCATAAAATCCGAGACAAAAAACAAAAGATCAGATTTAACCTCATTCCAAAAACATATAAAGAAAAAACCCCCAAAACCATATGGTCCTTGAGATTTATCACTCCCAAGAGACCAAACAGCTTCTTTAAGTTCCTCCATTTGAACTAGTTTAGTAAACTGATCATTCATATCTTTAGTTACTACTTCTTTATCTTTGTAAGAGTAGGAACATAATCTCTTTTCCCACTTGTTTTAAACACATTATTATAATGTGTTTTAATTTCATTTTTTATGCCAACATTCTCAGTGATCCAGTTACCATCATCATTTTTCAGGTTAGTAATCCTATTAATATTCCTTTTAACTTTAGTACTAGCTTGAAAGTACTTGGTATTTTTATCTTCAAGTTTAAGCCATCTATTTTTTGACCTCAGTGCCCAATAAAGTTCTTCTTTTTTCCAGTAATTTTCAAGTTCTTCACTTAGACAATCAAAGGCTACTTTATTCACATTAGAGTAAGGTTCATTAAACAACGGCTCCATTTGAGCTAGACTATTAACAATCAGAATTCTATTGTTTAAAACTCTCTTCCTACCCCAAAGAACAACATGCTTATGAACATAGTGAAGTTTCAGTGAAATTTCTTAACACCGTTTTCTTCATCAAATGAACGGTTTTTCCACTTATCAATAATCATTTTGCAAAATAGGTCATTATGAATCCAACCTTTTCCAAAATAAATCTCCTTTCTTTTTTTGTTTAAAAATTCCAAAATCAAGAATAATTGGCTTATTTAGAACATTTTGGAGGAAGTACAAGGCACCATGAGTTAGGAAATATATACATCCATTTCTTACTTACCAAAATTCTATCCAACTTTTGTTTAATAAGTTGGTTGCCATTTCTCTTGTTTGACCAAGTGAAGTTACATCCTTTAGCTGTCAATTCAACTAAATTATTAGTATAAATAGATTCATTAAAAAGATGCATATTCTTTTTAAGAGTATTACCAATTTCACCTTCTAATTTATCAGAGGGAAAACGTATAAGATTAAAATCACCCAAGAGACACCAACAATCAGATAAAAGAGAAACATCAGTTAAGAAAAAATCCTATATCTGTATCTGCTGTAGGGACAAAAATAATCTCACAATGACCAATAAGAGATCCCTCATAACTATAATTAATTAAGTTCTAGTCAGAACGTATAAATTTAAATTTCTCATAAATTTTAACAAAAATTGCCTTACATAAGCAACTAGAGATAATTGCAATTTCGAGCATAAGGAATTAACATAATCAAATTTCAGTTTAGTTTCAGAAAGAAAAAGTACCTCAATGTGGTGAGCCTTAACCATATTCACTAGGCTTAGCTATGTCAAGGCTGTGCCATTGCCTTGACAGTTCCAAGCTTGTAACATTGGAGGTTTTGGGGTTGATTTGGGTCAACCCCGTAAACCACTTCAGCATCCAGACCATTAAAAGAGCCTTCATTCTCCCAGTTATCCTTCCCCTCTTCATTACACTCTTGTTCCAAATCTTCCATCTCATCATCTTCTCCATTACAAGTGGAGTCAACAAGAGTTGCAGGGACAAAAGTGTCAACCTCATCCTCAGGAGGTAAGCCAAGATCAACCCTAACTTGCTGGTTTATGCTTTTATTTTTTTCAAGTGATCCAAAGAAAATGGACTTATTCGAATTCAGTGTAATAATCGGTACATTTGGGCTATCATTATTAAATGGACTAACATGCCCACAAAGCTTATAAATTTCACATGGGCTAAGAGGTCTAACATTGGACTTAAAAAAAGCACCTGGAAGGCCTTTTTCAACTAAATTAACTGAAGGTAACATGAGTAGGCTTGGACTTTATTGATCTGGGCCCCTTCTTCATTAATAACTCTTTTCTAATCAGCTATTTTCCTTCTTCAAGATTCCCATTAATCTGATTTTTCTTTTTCAAAGGTTTTTTAACTCTTTTCTTATGAGTATTAGTAGTAGATTTTGTAGCACGAAAAACAAATTATTCCCCTCTTTTTTCATGCTCAATGTATCTAATCCAGTTTCCTAGCTTAGTAGCTAATTTAACAGGGTTATCACATTTTCCTTCCTCATGTGACAGATACCACATAAATTACAGAAATCAAAAAGTTTCTCATACTTGAAAGAGATCCAAACAGATTGTCCATTCATGATTTTAAACATAAGTCCAAACCCAAGAGGTTTAGAGATCAAACAGTCCACTCTAACCCTAACAACAGAGTTTCCTTCAAAATTCTCAGATTTAGGAAGTTCAGTCTCGCATACTTTTCCCAACTTAATAGCAATTCTAAAAACATTTCCTTCTTTCAAAAACATAGGAGGAATACCCACAATCTTAACCCAGAAAGAGGCCTCTTCAATCAAATTAGGTTTTTTTTTAACACATTCTTCATATTTCTAGATAAGATTATGAAATCCGAAGATATGATAAGGTCTATTTTTTCACACAATTTCAAGATCATCTTGTTTTTCAAACTGAATGACACAAAGATTTGTGCCTCTCTTATCAACAGTTATTCTTCCTGATATTCCCCAGTGTTGGATAATGATTTTTTTCAAGTAGTTCAAGTTAATGTTACCTGTAGCGATGATTCGAAGAAAAAGGTTTGTTTCATCAAAGCAAGCATAAATATCTTCTCTATCAGGAGAGAGAGAGAGAGAGAGAGAGAGAGAGAGAGAGAGAGAGAGAGAGAGAGAGAGAGAGAGAGAGAGAGAGAGAGAGAGAGAGAGAGAGAGAGAGAGAGAGAGAGAGAGAGAGAGAGAGAGAGAGAGAGAGAGAGAGAGAGAGAAAAGTCTTCTTTAGTTTCATCCATCCCATCATCTTTAAAGCTAGCCATAAATGCTACCAAGAGAGGGAGGTATTAAAAAAACTAGAAGATCAAAGTAAAGCTCAAATCGAAAAAGAACGAGATTGAGATTTTAATAAATCGTATATTCGCAAAAGAAATGAAAATCAGGTTAAATTTCATGGATCTTGTTGGAACTAGGGTTGTAATCAATGATAAAAAGAGAGATGTATTGGTGGTGATTAAGCTAAATCGGTGGTGGTGGAAAGGGGTTTTTGGAGGAGGAGGGTTTTTTGGGTTAACGTGCCCGGGAGCATTGTTAGTTTTTTTGGGTTTTTTACCTACACAATTATACTTGCTACGATTCCAAATATTTTGCAACTTAAAAGTTGAGGATATTGTTTTTCTAAACTTTAATATTTTATTGATTTAATATATATAATATTAAAATTTCAATACTAATTATGACTTGTTTGTTTAGTCTTTTTTCTTCATCCATATCATATTTTATAGGGTAAATCCCCCCCTCCCGGTGACCCTTGATTTTTACTTAAATTGCAGATAAACTCTTCATCTTTAAAATTCTCCCGGATGACCCTGTATGTTCCTTTTTTGTCAACCGTGGTCCTTTTTTAACAATTCTGTTAGTTGACCATTAGTCAATGTCGCGTGGCGCCACCTCAGCATTATTGCTTTCGTCATCACCGTCTTTATTATTTACAATGAATAAACAAAAAAAACTTTAAAGGCTTGGCTACGCCATTAACAACCGAAGAACCCAAATCTGAAAATCCAACAACAAAATTTCTTCAAACTCACCTTCTTACCGCCACCTTCATTCTCCACCATCATCAACGGGTTGGCTACGCTATTAACAACCGAAGAACCCAAATAAAAAAATCAAAATCAAAATCTCTTCAAAGTCACCATCTCACCGCCTCCATTCTTTATCCACATGAGTAGATAAGGAAGCTATAATATTTGGGAATTGTTCTTCAATTTTAAAACATTACCCTTGTGCTCATATTTATGAGTATTCCAAACGTGAGTAAGAAATTATACTTAAATTTGTTTCCAACTAGTATACGTATATAATATGACAAATTTCGTTGTAACAGTGTGTTTAATACTCTTCTCATATGAGCTTCATCGACAACTTGTTCTAATGGAGAAAACTCAAGCTATATCTGTCATGTATGTCTTCATATACTTTCTTAGTTCCACGATTTTCACGCTATTTATTTTGACTAATTTGATTTTGATTTGATGAAGTGTTGTAGATGCTGGGGCAGTAAAAACAAATATTATGCGGGAAATTCCTGGATGTTTACCATTCATGGCTTTATTAGTTTTGAAACTCTTGGGGCTATTAAAGTCACCTGAAAAAGGAGTCGTCTCTATCATAGATGCATCATTAGCTTCTCATTTTGAGTTTGTTCTCATTTATTTATTCTCCTTTTTATTTTATCAGCAATTCATGAGGTGTGTTTAGATTTCAGGAAATATCAGGGGTTCGTTTCTTTGGAGGAAATGGTAGAACAATTAAATCTTCAACACTCTCATATGATCAAAAACTAGCTAAGGATCTCTGGTCTGCTTCTAATAATGTAATACACAAATAACAGTTTTGTGTATTAGATCAACACATAAAATAACAAAAAGAGGTTGGACAAAAAGATAATACATTAGGATAGTAAAAAGCAAGTAAAAATAGGGTATATGCAATTAATAAAGAGAAAAAAATGTGTGTATGCAGTTATTTTATGTGTTCCTACAAATACACAAAAATATATTTATGTATTAGTGTACCACACAAAATTATAAAATCAATCTAAAACATTCTTTTCTTTAACAAAATCGTTTTTTTAATTTATTAGTCATATATACAATATTTGTACTCGTTTTTAACTATCTTGATGTATTAACTTTTTTTCCAACATATTTTTGTTATTTTGTGTGTTGCTATAATACACCAACAGTCATTTGCGTATTACAGTAACACACAAGTTCATTATTTTCTCTTCCATTCAAAACAATCGGTTTGTGTGTTCATGTGATACACAAAATCACATACTGAAAAGGGTATGACTAAAAGGGAATACATGATTTTGTGTGTTGCTATAATACACAAAGTAACTGTTATGTGTATTAGATCAACACACAAAATAACAAAAAGAGGTTGGACAAAAAGATATTACATCAAAATAGTAAAAAACATGTAAAAATAGGGTATATGCAATTATAAAGAGGAAAAATAATTTTGTTAAAGCAAAGAAGGTTTTAGATTGATTCTATGATTTTGTGTGTTACAGGAATACATAAATATATGAGATTTTGACCCAAGAGGTCTTGAGCACACACCCACTAGACCTAACTCAACCCTCTTCTTTTGTTTTTCTTATTAGGGAACTCAATAAGATTTTGATGCTACAATCCAAAAACCCAATTACATATCTACCCTTTTTTGTTTTTTCTCTTCCTATATATATTAAATTTTTTTAGAAATATTTATAAAATTCATTTGATATTGCAGCACTCTCTCTCTCTTCTCTGCCCTCTCTCTCTTTAGGGTTTTACAAACCCTCCTCCGCCTCTGAAACCCAGCCCTTCCTCCATCGCCTCCTCCCCCTCTCCCTCTTTGGTGAGTTTTGTTTTCATTCTGACAAGAAAAGCGTCGTCGTGGATAGCTTCTTCTTCTTCGCAGTACCATGGAGAAGTAGGTTCATGGCTAGCCATCACTGAGCAGCTTTCTCCACCATCGATTTCCGACAACGTTCGAAGAAGCTGGTCCGTTCGAGATCTCCAACCATGATATTGAGCAGTTTCGTTGGTGCCTCGCGTGCAGAGATCGGAGGAGAAGCTCCGACGAGATCACTGTTTCGCTGGTGCCTCGCCCACAGAGATCGGTGGAGAAACTGAGCCATGTCCATTCTAGATCTGCAACTGGCTGATCTCAATGAAGCTGCCTCGCTGGAGTAACGAGAAGCTGAGAAGACTAACGTAAAAGAAGTTGTATTATGGTGCTCCGTTTGTGATTTACAGAAGAGATCTCGATTTGCAGAAGGTTGATGGCCCGAGGAAGTGTTGGTGGCGCAAGGTGGTGCTGGTGGCGGCGAGGTGGTTCTGTCATCTCCATCGCTGCAGTTGTTCACCACTGCGTCACGAAGAAGGAATCTGTCTCGTTCGTTCGAGTTGCTGTTCATCGTTTTTTTTGTATTGTAAAATCTGGTCAAACCAGAATTTTAAGTCTTTTTTTTTGTAATTAGCCTTTTTCTTTTTCTTTTGTTTCAAGAGCTAAGTATAATTAGTTAGGATTTTTTGAGCTGTAATTAATAAGTTGTAAAAGTAATTTTTAGCTTTTATTTTAGTGAATAAATGATTATTATGACTATTTACCTTTTGCTTTTGAATCATGTTCATTATTTTTTATACTCATCATTTTTTATCCATACTTATCATTTTTTATCCATACTCATCATTTTTTATGAGTACTCATCATTTTTTTTTACGAAACTCATCATTTTCCCCAAAACTCATCATTTTTTCTGGTGCCCGGAGATCAGTGCCCGTATGTCGGTGGTCGGAGGTAAGTGGGCAGCGGAGAGAGAAGATGAACAGTGACATCACTGTTTTTGTCTTTTAGTGTTTGTAAGGGTATATTAATATTTGGTCATCTTTGAGGTCTCTTTAAAGAAGTAAGATTCCTACTAGTTTCTTTGTGGCAGGAATATAGTCTCCAATACCCTATAGGTCAATCACCCTAAATATATTCTTGTGTATTGTAGAAACACATAAAATTGAATATCAAAAGTTAAAAATTAAAAAAATTAAAAAAAATCGCTGGTGTAGATATGAACTTTCCCCGTCGAAAAATACAATTTTATAATTTTTTTTATTTAATTATGATTTTTTATATAAAAAAAAAATTACGGACGCGCGTGTGTTGTGGAGTTTGAAAAATCTGTTTTTGTGTGCTATAGCAACATATAAAACGGATTATCGCAATAAAAATTTCAATAAACAAACAAATAAATAAATAAATTTAAAAAAAAACATTAAAAAATCCATCCGACATTAAGGAAGATTGAGGAATTGACTAGGTTTTTCGGACCAATCTCGTTTCTTCACATCCACAGACAACTAAATAATTGGGCAAATTGGATTGCAAATTAAACTAGATAAGGAGCCACGATTCAACAACAATTTAACTTGACAAAACTGTTCTGAGAGGTTCAATAAAACGAGAATTGGGTGACTTGATACGAAGATCATTTTTTAGCACTGACAAAAAAAAAATTAAATAACTGGTTAATCCGTTAATGATTAAAACTTGTAGAATCAAAATATTAATTTCATATATTTGACTGGTTGTTTATAGAACTTTATATAATTTATTTAATACATTATGGTTCTAAATATTTATAATAAAAAAGAATTAATTCAGTGAGAAATTACTTTTCTTAGCGATGGCTTTCAATCAGGATCTGAAACTTGTCAAGACCGAATCTAGTTAGCAAAAGAAAATTTGATTCTATTATTTATAAAAACATAGGTGTAATAATGTTTTATTGAACTTTGTCAATTGTTTTTTGAATGATGTAACCGTAATTAATTGTCCAGGGTATTGCCTAAGATTCCTCTGTTTTCTGTTAGTATAAGTACCATTTCCTTTGAAAACAACAAATAATCAACGACGGACCGGTAGTTTATACCGATGAACAGATATGCTAAATAAATAAATGATAACTACGAACCAAAAGTAGATTGATGGTAACAATATAAGCTTTCGCAAATGTATGCTAAATGAAAAGAGAGCTTGTAAAATGATTTTGGTCAAGAGATATCTGTGATGTTAGTGAAGAGAATCGCCTGGGATTTGACAACTGTATGGACCACAAATATGGAGAACATAAAAAAGGTGATGTGTACATATGTTTGTGAGTCTTTATTTTAGTTTTACTCTCTAACGTCTGTGTGTATTCCGTGAGTGTATGTAAAAGGAAATAAACCAAAAAGAAACTTAAGCTTCAAATAGAATTCATTCTGGCCTCATCCTATTCCTATCCCCTATTCCCAAAAAGTGGAAAAGATATCATTACGGGATATGTTCTATCTACCGTAAAGAAAACACTATTCAACATAAAACTAGCTATCCTAATTACACTCATGGCGCGTCTGAAATTTTTGGTCGATATTGGAATCGAATCGTTAAAGAAGACATTTACTCGCTCCGTCCCAAAAATAATGTTAATTTTGTTTTTTCACACAAATTAAAAAACACAATTAATATTATCTTCTCCATTACTAAAATACTTCTAATAAAGTGTCTTGATACTTTAAATATTTATTGAAAACATAAATTTAAATATTTTAATAAAGGTAATAGTAAAAAAAAGTGGAATAAAGTGTCTTGAAATTCTAAGTAGACATTATTTTTGGGACACCATTTTTAATAAGGTGGACATTATTTTTGGGACGGAGAGAGTAACAAGTAC
The DNA here is from genome assembly GCA_029959085.1 of Nemophila menziesii. Taxonomy (NCBI): domain Eukaryota; kingdom Viridiplantae; phylum Streptophyta; class Magnoliopsida; order Boraginales; family Hydrophyllaceae; genus Nemophila; species Nemophila menziesii. The sequence goes on along the minus strand of JARWIR010000038.1, from coordinate 4,982,068 downwards.
CGAACTTATAATACTATTAAGTAAAATCAAAATATCCAATTTGAGAGGAGAAAGGCTCAATAACTAAGGTTGAAGTGGTTAAAAATTCATCTGCTTCTGTCAATCATTAAAAGTTAAAAGTTAAACTTGAGAATAAAAAAAGAAATAACCTAATAATTTTCTAATTATAACAAAAACTATGATAAGAAATCCATTTCTTAAGATTGAACTAGCTAAACGTGACTAACTAATTTCACTTTTGATTGGATAGAATATATCTATGACTTAGATTGAATAATTATCGTATGCTCAAATGAAACTTTGATACGTAGACAAGTTGAAAAAAAATTTGAGTGATCAATCCCTTAAATTAGTCATAGAATCAGCATACCAGAGGACAAGATACCCCCATTATTATTCCAGAAGCACAAGTCGATTATCTAGGCAAAGATTTTGATCTTCCTTATGAAGGAGATATGAAATTTCTTGGAGTGAAGTCCAACATGTATAATATTTATTATATATATAGAATGAGCATCGATTTGCGTATAGTTCTGCCTTAGTGAATGTCGTGTACCTTTGTAGATGATAGGAAGTTATTTGTAGTTGTTTGTGGGGTTGGTTTAAACACAACATTAATGAAAGAGTAAGAACCAGGACACAAAATGTTAGATAACTACTACATTCTCCTATTATATAAACACACATGTTTGTTGAACATGTGGTTCATATAAGATAACTACTTATCCCTTGCCTAGTTCTCGACTGTCCCTCGTCGCACAACCTTTGGTCACCCTCGCGTTAAGGGTTGAGTGAGATGGTGTGTCTAATGCATTTGAGGGAAATTGAGGCTTTTAGGGAATCATACTTGATGTTAAAAATTGGTTTAATTGAGAGAAGAAAATGAAATATTTGTCTAGGATTACCCTCGCGACCAACTCTGGTTTATCAAGTACCCCTTTGAGTTTCGAGGTACGTATATTCGAAGGGTAACCTCTAGAAGGTGGCAACCTTGAAATTTATTCTCTTATAATACATTTTCGCGAGGCCTGCGTGCTTCTTCTTTGTTATATTTTCAATGTGAGGTGTTATCGTCTCCTAAAGTGTGATAAAAATAATCTAACAAAATAACACCTCGTGAGATCACTCCTTGTAAGTGCACAAGTCGTATGCAAGTAATAATATCTTTCTCCATAGGGTGTAAGAGATTAACTTTAAACCCGTAGTTTCAAGAATCGGAGAGGAACTTAGTTTCTATAGTTAAAAGACAAGAAAAACATTTGTTTGGTTTTTTGTTTAATAGACTTAAATAAAAATAATTAAACTAAATTACAAATTAAACTACTAAAGAAAATAACTAAATAACGAAGAGAGACAAGTATAAGAGTATAGTTCGAATTTTCTAGTATTCTCCTATCCTAAGAAGTCAAAGATTTCAGTTATAAAGGTGACTTTGGACGTTATGCTAATCAGGATTCTATCTTCCTTCTAACTCCCGCCGGAGTAGCTTACAAGGCTGCCTAACTATTACTAGAGTCCTCGGGTGAGACTGTTCATCACAAAAGTTCGGCGTTACAAGAATTAACCTATATGATTATCCGGCTAGTCAACCTATATGTAGCTTAATAGACATAATTATGGTTTATATTTGTCCCTCTCAAAACTCTCATTTTTATAATTATGTATTATATATATTTCCCTATATAAAACCTCAATTTTACCTTTAGACAAGTTATCAAGTCCAGATAACTCAAACTACGTGGTTACCCTAGTATAATCTTGATTCAACATTTAAATAGGTTTTCAAGTCCAGCCGAATAGGCCTAAGGGGTCACCCTTGGTAAAATATCGATTCAACCTTATAGAATCTTGAATGAACAATAAGATTTTGGTTCGAATAAATTATTTGAATTTGGACAAAAGAGAGAGAATGATTAAATTAATTACACCAAAAATATATAAGTTTTAGATTTGAAATTCTGTTATTTTCTATATACAAAATCAATATATACGGTTTGGATTCGTTAATAAAGGAAATGTGTTATATCGTAGCCCATATTTTTAGTATTATTAAAGATAGAATAGATAGATAATAAAAATAGTGGACCTTCAAGGAGAAAAAAATAAGGAATCTAGTTTTACAGGACTCAAACCCTAAAATACTAATTTAAAAGGTCTAGCTAGATTTGTGTGTTTTAAAAGACATGGTTATATGATTCTAGTTCAAAATACTTTATAATTTTACTTTACTACCCCTTCTCGTATTTTAATAGGTATAAGTCTATTTCGGAAATAGGTAGATATCCATTGTTCAATTATTCTATAAATTGCATTATAGGTCTTTGCAGTTATATCTACTATGTATAATTTTTTATAATTGCATTATAAGTTCCAGAAGTTATATGATTGGTATGTACCCACTATTGCAAGATACATAATTTTTTATTAAGGTCTCCGCCATAATTTTATGGGTATATATCCACTGTTTCAAGATTAGTTTTTCCTTATCAAGGTACATGTCAGTGATGGGTATATACCTATTGGTTTGATTTCCTGCACTAGAATAAGACCATTAATTAAAACTAACAAAATACAACACATCGCTGTGATAGGTATATACCTATCACTGCAAGACCATTTCAGTAAAATAAACACACCATTGTGATGGGATATACGCACCATTGGAAGATCATCAATAAGCTCATTTCGGTAAAATTAGCACACCACTATAATAAGTATATACATATCACTGTGCACATTATATCCACAAAAATATAAATAATGAGTATATATCCACGATATTCTGATACATACCTACAAAATTACAAATCAATATTTATAAAGTAATGCGTAGTTTTTTTTTAACATGTTTAGAATGATTTCTTTGTTGCCTGACGATTGTAATCTGACTCTCAGTCTAGCGTATTCTTTTGTAAATGAATTTGTTGTATCCTTTTTTTCAAAAGTAATGAGTAATTATCATTGAACCTTTATATAGAAACACAAGCATAGCTAAGGCCATTTAAAAATTTTTAACCAAAAAACAATGTTTAATCACTACTATAAATGATAAGTTTGTTTATTTATTATTGTTTAAAATAAGTACTCGTAATAAGTACATTAATTAAAAAGCTTCTTTAATTTATTGATAAAAGAAATTGTACAGTGCAGTAACTTATGACATGTTTTACAACCACGCACCGCTATAAAGCGTGTAGATAAGACAGGACAACTTTGAAAGCAAGAACAAATTTGAAACGAAAAGATAAAAAACAAAGAAGACGAAAAAAAGTAGCTAAAACCAGCTCGCTTTCTCACCTTACTGGCTTTCCCTTCCTTTCCCTCTTTTCCTTTGTTGTCTGACTGCTGTCTCTTCTTCTCCCATTCCACACCTTTTTTTTCATCTTCAGAATCCTTTTCCTTACTTTCCCCTACTTTCCTTTTCTTTTTTCACCTCCCTTTTTCTCACTCCACATACAGTCTCACACACACTCAGTTTTTCATGGAAGCCTCGCCATATCCCGTGATACCAAAATCCTCAACCATATATTAACATGCCTTTCTGAAACATTCTTACTTATATGATTTTCATTTTTCATTTTTTTTGATATCCGGTTTTTTTTTTTTTTCTCAACAAACCATTTTATTAAATGTCAACCAACATAAAACGTTTACAACTTTGAGAGACTATAAAACAGCTAACCCTTTCATTTTCATTTTCATTTTCATTTTTATTATATTATTATTATGAAATTTACTTTATATTCTAAAAATCACTAAAAAAAAACCTAAAAGGATTCACAATGATGACGATGAGGCCTGGAGACGGAGGCGTTGGAACCCCATCACCGCAGCCAAGAATCCAGTCACAGTTTTACAACACTGTTTCCGTTCAAAAACTACGACGTGTTAATCTCCTCATTTTACTGCTCCGTTTCGCCACGTTTTGCTTCTCACTCGCCGCCGCTGTGTTTATGTTTGCTAATTCTCGTGGTAATTATTCACCGAGCTGGATTGATTACGATTCTTTCAGGTATGTAGCGATCGCAAATGGAATCGTAGCTGTTTATTCACTCTTTGAAGTCGTGGCTGCTTTCTGGGAGGTCTCCAGGGGTACCACATTTTTGCCTGAAATCTTTCAACTATGGTTCGATTTTGGCCATGATCAGGTTACTTGTTTTCCTTTTTAATCTTTTTGTTCAAATTTGAAATTCCGCGCCTTGTTTATTTTAAATTTTGGAAATTATTTTTCATGTATAAGATTTTTATCAATTTAGATTTTAACACAAGATAAACAATTAAGATAGATTAAATTGGACTATACTGATATGAAATTGTTTAATCATATTATATAAATTTTTTATAGTTTCTTATACGGTGTCGTTTTGTGTTGCAGGTGTTTGCATACATGTTAATGTCAGCTAACTCAGCTGGGACGGCGTTCTTACGGACGTTACAAGGATCGAAAACGTGTAATACCAGCAACGCGTTTTGCATCCAATCGGACATCTCAATAGCGTTGGGCTTTGCTGGATTTTTATTTTTGGGTTGTTCTTCATTACTTTCTGGTTTTCGGGTCATTTGTTACATCCTAAGTGGTTCTCGTTTTCATGTTTAGAAATTAGTGAGCATGTTTGTAATTGCTTTTCTGGTACTGTGGGGCTTTATTCGTACAGTATTTCTGTTTTGGACTGATTTGATTTGATTTGGGTCGTGTTATGTGCCTACTGAAGTTTAATTGGTCTTTGGAAGTTAGTACATTGGACATTTCTGCATGAACTTTAGTGTTCATTCTTTGCATAACAGAGCTATGCCTCCCCCCTTGTATTAGACTCTTAGCAAATCTAATCAAGATTACTGAATTTAATTTTAATCCTTACCAGCAAAAGTACCGTTTGTTGGAATATCTTTTATACGTCTTATTTAAAACTTTTTATATAATTTCTCTCAACGTCAAAATGGAAGAAATCAATATTATATTTGTTTCATCCATTTGGAGAGCTGTAAAGAATCTACTCTTTATTAAGGAAAACCTTTATAAAAAAATATGTCCTAAGTTTAATATTGCAAAATAGGTAAGAATGATACTAAAATAATAAAAATATGTTTTAAACAAAAAAAATATTTGGTTTGCTTGTGCATCAAAACTACTAATATATACTATTTTTTTTTTTTTTTTTTTTTTTTGGACGGTGAATATATACTAATATAACATGATAGATGTGACTACTAATAATTTTTGAATATTATTCAAAGTTTTCATTAAAACTGTTATGCTTTTTTTCTCTCTCTAAAAATCATGGAATTTAAATAAACTTTTCTGCAATAAACAATGGCAAATACATTTTCTAATTTCTTTTTCCTCTTTTCCTACCAATTCTTAAATCTTTTACTCTAATCGCATACAATTATCAAGTTTAGAATGATACTTATGATCTACTTTATACATGGATTTGATTCGGGTTCTATACTGCATCCTTATTCCTTCTTATCATGATTTATGGGGTTTTTTCTTTGTTCCATGGTATCCAATTATCACATGCAATGGAGGTTTTGCTGTTTTTTTCTTGTTTAAAGGGTTAAATCTAATGCCTTCCCTACTATCTTTGTTGAACCTAATCTACACATGCATACTCTCGTTGGCTTGGATTTCTTGTTGGAGTTATCTCAGATGTTCTCTCTATTTCACTTGTGACTGAACCTTTATTTGCATGGACTCTTATTGGAGAACTCTCATCTCGGGTGTCTCGATCCTTGCTATGGATGACGGCCATCACAACTTTGTTATCTTTATAAGATATTTATACAGGTTTTATCCATCCTTGTTTATTGCTTGTTGGTTTGCTCAAGGTAGTATATCTTACGAGGATTTTGTTTCTCTTACCATGGGGTTTTGGGATATTTTCTCAAGTTATTTCTCTTATCGAGGGGGTTATATTTACTTCATATCTTCTAGCATTCTACATATGATTTTCAGTGGGTATTACATTAAGCTACCTGATAAATTGAGGCAAATCATCTTTATGGAATCATTACAAGTAATATGCACAAAGATGAGATCACGAACAAATATGAAAATTTATTTCAATCTACAATGATTGATATGTATCTTAAGTTTTCCACATGAAAAGTATGTATACTGGAATACTATGCATAAAGCAAGATTCTCATGATAAGAGGGGGAGCTGAAAAATATTTTATAAGATGCAATTTCATCCTCACAAATAAGTTATGAGTTCATTGTAAAAATAAGATGCATTCATAAGTGACTAAGTCACGTATTCAGCTTGAAAAGATCCTGCTCAAATTAATTTCCTTTGAAAAAAATACATTGCAACGCGTAAAGCATGGTCGACCTGTCGGTTCCAAAATATCATAAAATTGAGCAGAATGAGCAAGTTGGCACTTCTAATATTACCATGAGATAATGTAGAAAATATAACTAAAGAATAGTACTCTAAAAAGAGTACCAGGTACCAGAATATTTTCTCAGTATTGAGAAATTGAGATAAAAGAATCTCATTCAATTATATTACTACAGAAATATATGGAATCGAAAAACAACTTGATCGTGATTGAATTATATGTGTAAATGATCATGTAAAAGTTACAAAATGAAAACGAGGATCTTGAATCGAAATCCATTCTATAATGTCGTCTAGAAAAATTAATTGGTCAAATATAATAAGACGCAGTCCGGCATAATCATACTCACACAGTCAATGTGAATATATGAAGTACTTATTTGGTGGAAAATATTTGACTGAAAGTTTCATATAGGACTTCATGTGCGTCTTATGATAAAATAAATTTACCAATATGTATCGTGTGATACGAAAAATTACATAAAAGTCTTTAGAAGACTAAAAACGCGTATACATAAATCCAGGGATATATTAGGATGATATTTGTATTACTTTTGTTGTCTTTAACAATCTTTAATTGTCTTATATATTGTCATGTAATCAATCATATATTTGTTTTGTATTTCATAAGTAGAATATGTGTTTATGATTACGTGCATGAATATTTATTACTCTAAATTGCACATGATTGTGTTTGTGGATCATTCCAGTGTTATATGACGATATGACTTCATATGTTGTTTAATTTGAAATTATAGTTACTATTATAAAAATGTGTAAGATACTGAATATCAAGATTATATTCGAAATTGAAGATCATCACATATACGTTTACATGAGGGGGAGAACAACACGTATTGCACTCTTTATTCCTTCGTCAAGGTTTTTTCCCACAGAGTTTTCCTGACAAAGTTTTTAACAAGGAAAATTAAAAGTGTATTGATAACGATTATGTACTCTTTTTCCTTCACTCAGTTTTTGTCCCGCAGGGGTTTCCTAGTAAGGTTTTAACGAGACATATCAATAGAGATTTGGTGGATATTCAACTCGGCTTGGTCAAATTTAAGTTCTCAAGAAAAGCCCAAGATGTAAAGTTCAAGATGAATATCATGTCAATATAATTTATGGCTGCACTTGATAATTTTATGCAAAGATACTTATATTTCATGAGACAAGTCGATAATACTAATGATCAAGATACTTTGTCCACACATTCAAAGGGAGATTTTTATACGTGTTGCACTCTTTTTCCCTTGAATAGTTTTTTTCCCATTGGGTTTTACTAGCGAGGTTTTTAACGAGGCAACATCATATGCGTATTTGAAATAATACCCAAGAGGGAGTGTTATGAAATATTATAATGTGGGTATTATTCTAGAGTAGTGGGGAGCCTTTGTAACCTTCACTTATCCCTTGTAACATCCTACTTATTATGTAATTAGTGGGGTAGTTGGATAGTCTCATAAGTCTCTATATAATGGCTTGTCTATTCTCTCAAAGTAAGATGAAAATCCATATATAATAATATACTCTTCTTATCTCCATATAACCTCTCATCAACTAGTTTCTTTTACATATTGTTTTAACAACTATTTACCTTATTCATTATACTAAAAATACATGTATAATGTAAAAGGAATTTAAAATCTGTCTATAAAAAAGGAAAAAATAAATTAAAGATGTCATTCATTACTTTTATTATTATATACCATAAAAAAGTATTTTAGAAAATTAACTATTAATTAAAAAATTTATTAATGTATGAAATACTCTCCCATCTACCACTCTGCACCAATCGAGACAATTTTTTAGTATATCTATAAAAATAATTAAGAGAGTAGGTCCGCTGAGCCCACCTACAGTTCCACGTGTACACCTCAACGATCTGAAATCTTCTAGGTGAATACGGGATCGTGATCGTCACGTGTGTGTTCCCTCCATTTTAACTTCTCCGTCTCCTTCATCTACCTCGGTTTCTAATCAAATCAACAAAATTGTTTTTTCTCGATAACATTTGACACAAAATCATCACCCTTAAACCCTAGTTTTAAACAACTAAAGATCTTATTTTTTTTTTTAACCCTCCAAAATTTTCAATTCTCAAATCGGGTCTTGCGATCATTTACTACACAATTGCGAGCTAATACTTAAGGTAATTCAAATGTTATTATCGTAATTTATTTTTTATTCACATGCGATTTATTTTCAAAGTTGATAATTAGCTTCTTCATTTTAATATTATTACTGGATATTAATTTAATACTATCGCGATTTTTAAATGCGGGTAACTATTATTTGATTTTTGAAATTATGTGTTGATTTCTCATATTAATTTTCATTATTATGCTATGCTTGAAAGATTAATAATATATATATTTGGATGTATGATCTCAATTTTGCAAGTTTAGTGAATAACACAAGGTTATACTTCACATTTTCGTACACGGGTATGTTCAGTAATCTTGTATAACACATAATTACCATTGTATCAATGAACTAAGCATATTCGATGATTTTCTGATTCAATTTCTTTGCTTCTCTTTTCCAATTTCAGATAAATCCTACTGTTAAACCGAAAACAATGTGTTAAAATGCTTGAATATCCATTATGAATTCACCATCAAGTGAGAAAATGGAAGCAAGGGTTATTACAAATAAAAATAAGTTTCCGAAAGCCCATTTAGTTGCTTCAATTTCACAAAGTTTTGCTCACAAGACTATAAAAAGTATCACTTCAATGAAACAAGGAATTCAAAGTAATGGAGCTACTAGTGATATAGTTTTCTTCTTAGTCACCACTGCTGCACTAGAAGCTGTGCGAAGAATTTCAAAGGCCAAGTGTCCTTTTATATGGCGTGGACTTCAAACCTTGCAAGTTCTATGTTATCCACCTTTTAAATGGCTACAAAAATGGCCTCTTTTCAAAACATTGTCTAATCATGTACAGGTTCGTGTTTTAATTCAAACCTTCTATTTCTATTTAAAGATTCTGTATCTTATTATTATTTTGTGGTAGAAATATTCAAGGCCAATGTTATTCCTTAGTATTGCGACAGTTTTCTCGGATGAACCAGAATATAAGCCAGATGCATCTGGTAGTTTCCGTGATCCTGAACCACAATCACAATCAGATCCATCTTCTTCGCACTTTATAAGCTCAATTATGAGGTAATAATGACTATATATTACATAGGAGGAGTTGTATAATCAAATTGTTTACATATTGGCTTTAATGGAGAGTGTAAAAAATTCAGGTCTAATGATGAGTGGTTAATACAACTCCACAATGAGCTACAGAAAGAAGGCATGACTCTTCATGAAAGGTAAGGTATTAATAAATTATTTAGTCATTAGATGGTGACAAAATAATTTACTGTTATTACAGGCTTGATGAGGATGAACTTCGTAGACTTCATAAGGCATTAAACGGTGATTTTGCAAGATTACTTACATCAGTTAAAAGAACAATCCGATGGAGACAAACTTATACTATTTTTTCCCCCGAAGAACTTGAAATTTGGTCTAATGTAGTGTTTTGGCATGGATCTGATTCAAAGTTACGTCCATGTCTTATAATCCGTCTCGGACTTGCTTGTTCAAATCTTAGATCTGAAGATAGACCTCTTTTTGTCAAAGCTATTGGTATGAGACTATGAGTAGAATATCAATCTTATTTTTATGAAATTAATAATATATTATGTTTTTTTTTTGTCTCTCTTAAGTTTCGCAGATAGAACAAGGTATTATAAACCTAGTTAGTGTGGAACATCCTCAGATAACAGTATTAATGGATTGTCAAGGGCTATCTCCGTTTGGATTCCCTGTACAGACACTAAGATCATGTGCTATACTTCTTCAAGAACATTATCCAAATCGTTTAGGATCTTTGATAATCGTAAGGCTTCCTCAAGTTGCTCGATTAGTTACACAAACTTTATTTCAGGTAAATTTTTGTGTGTTTTTTTTTTTTTTAAAAATATAATCGTGTTGGACAATTTATAATGTTGAATTTTCTTGGTAGGTATTACAACCAGCTACAAGGCAGAAATTGAGAATAGTTGGAGGAAACTATCAAGTAATACTTAGTGAGTACCTTGAGTCACGTCCTTCATTTCTAGGGGGTAATTGTACATGCCCTAAATGCTTAGATTCGGAAGCTAATGTAGAGATTGCGAAAGATAATATTACTGCTTCGAATGAAGGAGAAGATGTTGTAAATGGAGATACTCATCTTGATACGGAGATAAGAATTAACGGGAAGAAGGAACAATTAGTTAGGATTGTGATCATTGGTATATTAATGTTAGGGGTATTTGCGGGTTATGTGTTGGCGATGTTTTATTTAGACAAGTAAGAAAAGTTGGCTCATTGGGGAAATATGTTAATCAATTTATAGGCGTATTAAATTGTATGATACATAGATAGATTATCGGGTTTCGCAGATAGTATTTAGATATCATAGTGTGTTTATTATTCAATGAAATTCCACTCAAGTCAAAGATGTAACTTATTCATGGTAAATAGGGTTGTAAACGAACCAAGCCGCTCGAACTCGGCTCAGTAAAAAGCTCGTTCGAACTCGTTCGTTTATATAAACGGGAAAAAAAAGTTCGTTCGAACTCGTTCGTTAAAAAACGCGTTCGTTCGAGCTCGTTCGTTAACTCGTTAAAAATTTATAATTAGTAAATTAATGGTTTAGTTATCAATAAATATATTGTTAAAACTATAAAAAAATAAATTATTCGTTGATAACTCGAGATCGGCTCAAAAAAAAGTTTGTTCGATATGTTATCAAGCCTTAAAATTTGAGCTCGGCTCGACTCGTTAAAATTTGAGCTCGACTCGGCTCGACTCGTAAATCTTATCAAACAAGCTTGCACATCTAGTATTCGGCTCGACTCGGTTCGTTTACAGCCCTAATGGTAAATACCCTCAATCGTCCCTTATCTTTTACATGTGTGACTTATTCAGGATAAAATACCCTTAATCATCCCTTATGTTTGGACCTCGAATAAGAGCTAAGTGAGCTCTCAAACCCATAACGTCAATGGTAGCAAAATGGAGGACCTAGACAATTCCATCCTGCGAGGCTGATTCGATTTTACTCAACGATACTTTGTTTGTGAAAGAATGGGACTGCAAGGGTTTCGGCTATTGCGGTTAACACTAAGAAGGAGATTACACACAAAGTGATGAGAAAATGTTTTGTTAGAAGCTCAAATGAAGGAGAAAGTTATGCTATCCTTTTGGTTGGATCTAACCAATGCTTGTTGAAATGGAGAAATGATTAAGTAAATTCTCTAATTGGGAAATTTCGCACATCAAGAGATGTTTAATGAAACAGTAGATGTGATTGTCAAATATGCCAGACGTAATATTGACATCATTGTGTCCAAAAAAAAAAAAAAAATTGACATCATTAGATGGCACAATAACTCTCTTTTAGGTGTTTTAGTTTTATTTCGAAGGCTTGTAATATAAACGGTACTGCTTAACACAATCGGTTAGATTTTCTGATAAAAAAAGTGTCTCCAGATACCCCTTGTGTATGCAAGCATGCCTTTATGCAAGCATGCCTTTAAGTCTTTTATTTTTAATTTTTGTGACACAGTTAGTCTTTGTTTTTTTTAGTTAAGACGTTTGTCAACGCCTACTTTATGCAAAACCTATTGGTAAATTTGATATTTTCATTTTGAATTTTAGTAGATTTAGATTTGTTTTTTTTTAATACACTTTTTTTACATGTTCATCTACATTTATCAAATTTCATCTCATTTGCATCCAAATATCTTCGATATTCATTAAATATTTAACCAATCATCAAATATTCATCTAAGATTTTTTGTCAAATCTTCATACTTACTCGCAAAACTTTCATTCATGAAGATTTAAACATCAAAAAACTAAACAAAGTTTTATATTGTCATCTTTATATCATCGTGTTAATGTTATGATTTCATAATAAATTATTGATGTAAAATCACAATTTAAGTTCACTAGTTAGTATCATTTTTCGAAATGAATGGAACTCCTTATTAAAAGTGAATGGAACAATTTTTACTATCTATGAGAAAAGACATATTGGTGAATAGAATTGATTGGTTTTTATTTTTGTTTTCAAAAGAAAACAAGTTAATAATAATTACACATCTGATTAAAAAAAGCAAAAGCGCCTAAGATAGTAAAATCCTTCCACAGGTGCAGATTAATATTTCGTCTTGTGCATTTAGCAAGGACATCTGCAGTTCCATTAAACTTCCTGTTAATATGACACACTTTACATTCTTTAAATTTGGAAAGCAGTTCTTCATTTTGGCAATGCGAGGATAAATTCGCCAACGAAGACCTGAATCTTGAAAAATTCCTTGGATGAGTTCAAGGTTGTCGGAGTAAAAAGAAACACTCCGATGATTGAGGAAAGCTGACTTCCTCATAGCAAGGAGAAGAGCCCAACTTTCTTCAATAATCGGGCTCTCAATACGGCACCTCTTAGTTATACTTAATGTAATAATACCATTTTTATCAACTCCAATAGCCGCAATGCCAGCAGGTTCCCATTCCTTAGAAAAAGAAGCATCACATGTCCACAGGAGATCGGAATTGATTGGTTTAAATGTTATATTTCTTGTCTAAATATCATTCCTTGGAATGAAGCGAACTACATTTCTTGAAAAAAATACAACATGTTTCACTATGTTGGAAATTGACATCTCGGCGGCCTGAATTCCAAAAAAGGTCGAGGTCATGAAAATAATATCTCGTGGTCTCATAATAGTTAGAATATTGCTAAAAAATAATAATTATCGCTAGCAGAAATTTCTTTTGAATGCTCAAGTTTTTAGAACATTTTGACAGAGATTTTATGAATCGATTCATCTATCTTGTGGACATTTATACTATTGTATGGTTTTAATAGATGCATCCACTAGGTGATCTCATGTTTGTTTAATAATTTCAAGAAACCATACATTTGCAAAAATATTGATTTTAGTTATTCGTTTAAATTCTTAATTTTCAAACTATCGTATTAAATCCTTTCGTCTAGATAATGTCGGAGAATTGACATCTCAACCTTTTAATGCGTATTGGGTGTCAGTATGAATCGAGGTTGAACACCCAATTGCTCATTTACATACTTAAAATGATTTTGCTAAAAAAATTATCAAATGTCTTCGACTAATTGATGAAGTTTACTTATGAAACTAATTTTCATATGCATAAAGATTTCATTCTTTCGTAAAATCTATGATTCGGGTAATTGAATACGTCCAACAGTACTTTAATTTTATGGTTATATATTTTGAACGTATTTTAAAATATATGAATGTATAAAGATAATTCTTTTTGGATGCAATGGGATTCAGCCGTGAGATGAATCAGAATAACACACACTAGGCCTTTTTAACTCGTCAATATCAGGGTTGCTTGAATAATAAAAGGTCTATGGAATCCTACCTTGAGGACTATATCCAAATTTCTTGATATAGTTGAAACGTAAATTTGAAATGTACGATAAAAGAGAAAACTAAAGCAATAAACAAACCAAGGACGTAAGTTAACAAGCTAGCTCCAAATGTATAATCACATGCCCCCATTCGCGAGGATATTATCCGTTTACCTTCGATAGTCCTCCTCAATGCATAATGCTCCAAAACGCATATCTTAAGTCTATTTCCCCCGTATGATCTTCATTTTCACTCACTCTTCTCTCAGGATACCCTCCACCTCTTTGCACCGTCATCCACTCTCCAAACCAAGGTTGATTATCGTTGTACATCTCCTTTTTCACTAATCATTTTTCCCCGACTTCAGCTACCAAAACCCCACTTATACTAGGAGCTTGGCAAAGAGCGTTGAGTGGGAAATTCTCACTTTGATGTTCAAACCACCCATACTCAAAACAAATTAAGTGTAAACCATCGTAATCAACCATACACACATCTCTCCCTATTCAGAATTTTGGCACAAAAGACTTTTTAAGGTCAATCTTCACCGCCAATCTAGCATAATTGCTCATTGTTCTACCTTTTGTTGAAGGGTCAATTCGCACAATTTTGTCAGTTTTATCTCCCATATTTCTAAGGATGCAGGGAGAGTAGCTATGAATTCCCATATTTGATATACGATTATAGGCGGTGGTAGTAGTTGTAGGCGCTAGTTGTGGCTTGAAATCCATAGTTAGATCGTTCCCAAAGTACCAAGTAACGATCAAGTATCATCCTAGGTCCCTCACCAATGCAAATTTTATTCCCCTCTATTCTTAAACTTGACGATGAAATAAGCATATCCAACATCCACAAGTTAAAGTAATCTTTTAAGGCTCCAAATATGTCTCAATTTCGCCGCCAAATAGTTATAACAACCTTGTAACCCACTAATTCACCAACACCATATTGCACCATAATTTTATCCCTTTGATAATTTTCTCATTTGATCTTACAACTTGTTTATATCTTACAACTTGTGTATATTACAGTACTCGAGGAATTTTTTCATTCACCGCCATAGACAAGATATCTTCCTCCTCAAAATTATCCCTTTTTTGTTTCTCAATATCATCTTTCATAGAAGGAATACCAACTTGTTACCTGTGAGAGTATTATGCCAACTTAATTCATCGCAGGTACTAGAGCTCGATTCCCTATGCTTAATTCCTCCATTTCTTTTCTGTTTAGCATTTTAATTTGTATTTATTTTAGTTAACTATTTTTTTTTACTGCACTCTTATCTTTAAATAAAAAACCCTACAAACATTATATTTACTCTATTATAATTTACTGAATAACTTTCACCATTATACTCAAAAACACATTAATACCTACTTTAATAGTTTATGTGGAGACGTTATTCCCTTATTACTTATCTATATTACTTGTCAACGTCCCCGTACACTTGCTAGTAAGCAAGCCTTCCCTTGTGCCGATTTATGCTTGAGAGGCGAACAAGTTTTTGGCACCGCTGCCAGGGAATATATCGTTATATTTTTGTGTTTTAAGTTTAGTATAGTAGTGTTTAGTTGTTTTTAGTATTACTTTCGTTTTTGTTTTTGTCTGTCTACAGATTTAACAGGTTTTATGTAAAGACCAAAGAAAAAAATGGCTACGGTGTTGGCATATAGCCTCCCTTAATAGGTTGTTTTAATGTGACAAATCCTCTTATGATTAGTGTGCTAATTACTCGTGTTATATTCATCCTAACTTGCACTATCATTCATCAAAAACACTTTTCATACCATTCTTATTATATCTCATTGCATTCACTTTTATTCATATCTTTATGTACTTTGAGATATAGCTTTAATGATCAACTACAATGTTTATAAGAATGATGTTATCTACAACTTTAGTGAAGAAGATTTATTGATCCGAGCATCATAGCATAAGTCAAATTCCTTCAATGCTTGGTGCGGTACACCGGACAAATGGCGCGGTACACCGGACCAAGAATTCGGACCAGGGCGCGGTGCATTGGCTAGCCCGTCAGAGAGTTAGAAAATCTAACCGTTGAGGTGCGGTACACCGCACGATACTTGCGGTACACCGCAAGAAAGGTTTTTCTGCACAAAAGTTAAGTCATAAGGAATATATCCGTTGGGAGATTAATAGATCCGTTGGACTCAAACCTTATGACCGTTGGAAGCTATTTTCTGCTATAAATTGAGGCTCTTTGAAGGCTACAACTACACCAACTAATTACAAACATTAAGGGGCTTAATTGTTATCATTCAAGAAGGTGTCAAGAGCTATACATAGTCAAAATCAATCTTAGTGAGCTTATAAGTCCTTTCAAGGAGTTAATCAAATAAGCCACAAAGGTTCTATCTACTCAAGAGGAGTTTACATGCTTATAGTTATATCCACTCTTTTAGGAGTTTAGTTACAAGCTTTTATAAGCACCCCTTTAAACACTTTGTTCCTATCCTCTTAAGTCTAGGTCTTGTAATAGATAGATTAAGAGAGAATTCAAGTATAGGGAGTATACTTGGTATCCTTGTGTTGTGATTACACAAGTGTTTGTCCTTCGTGTTATCGAAGAGGTTGTAAGGGTTATTGTGTTCTCGACCCGGTTAAGAGAGACACGGGAGCTTAGTGAAAAGCTTGAAATCCTAAGGAGGCTTCCTTAGGTAGTGGATGTAGGGAAACCGAACCACTATAAATCGCGTGTATCTTTCTATCCCTACTCTATTTACTTTCCGCGCTTTATATGATTGATAATATGCTAGCATGAATATTGTGATATTAATTATCTAGTTTATCTATCATATAGTTTTCTAGAGTAGTAAGATATTGGATTGTCGATTTACTTATTATACTTATATATCAAACCTCTAGCTTATCCTTTGCATGATCCTATAAGTGCTTGATATATTAAGTTGACTTAGAAGTTTTCTCTTAAACTTATAATTGTCCAAAAGATTTTTAATTAGGCATTAATCTTATTAGTAATCCTATTCACCCCCCCCCCTCTAGGACTTTCAATTGGTATCAGAGCCTAACTCTACGTGAATAGCTTAATCGTTAGTAGAGTAAACGATATGGAATTTAATCTTTTGGAAAAGTCGTCTTCTACTCGACCTCCACTTTTTGTAGGAACTTACTATTTTGCTTGGAGAACAAAAATGGAGGAATTTATCAAAGCCGAAGATCCCGATCAATGGAGAATTGTTATGGAAGGTCCATTCGTTCCATATAAAGAGGAATTAAATGAAGCGGGAGTTCTTAAGCTAAATCAAGAAGAAAAAGATTATGATGAACTCACCATTGAGGAAAAGGCTAAGCTCACTCAAAATGCAAAACCAATGTACACTCTAATTCGTGGAATTTCCGAAGAAATTTTCTCACAAATGTTAGATTGTAAATCCGCAAAAGAGCTTTGGAATCGTTTGGAGTTTCTATATGGAATTGTCGAAAATGATGAAGAAAAAGAAATCTTAATCCATGATGAATCTCATGACAATCCTAAACCAAACCATGAGGTAGCCATCTATCCTAACTCTTTATCTCTTCCTTATAATTATGATGATATTAGGCAAATTTCATCCCTTCTCAAAATTCTTGATTCTCAAATCCATTTGAATAACCTCATGTTAAAAAGGGCTAAAGTTGAGCAAAAGAATTGTTTTAATTGTTGTATCACTTTAGATGACATTCTTGGTAATACTAAAAACCCTTGTTTTGAAAACATTTTTTCTTCAAATAAAAGTCAACATCCTATGAAGAAAAATATAGAAGGTTTGAAAAATTTGGATGAAACTTTTTCCCTTGCTCTTAAAACTCTAAAAAATCATCCCTTTTCAAATGTCACTCCTTTTGATCCAAATGGCTTTTTTAAAGAAAATTTATATTTAAGTGATAATTTGGATATTGAAAAGAATGAGGAAACTTCGTGTTCAAAACTCTCACATGATAGCTCAATTCGAAAAAGAAGTTCTTGTAATTATTGTGGTAAACCCGGTCATCATGCTTCTACATGCCATTACCACGAACAACTTGAAAGTGGATCTTTGATACCCTCGTGGGAAAAACCAATATGGATCGTGACAAATGCTAACAACATTTCCGGATCCATTCCACCTCGGTTACCATAGTAATATTCATTGAAGGTGTTGAGCATCAAGAAAATGGAATTATATGCAAAAGGACGTTCAAACCTCGTAAAAGGAAAATACGGTGAATTCTTTCCTTTCTTCTTTTTATTTTTATACTATTATGTGTTTTATCCTCTATGTGCTATTATCTTGTGTTTCTTGACCTTTTCATGCTTTATATTGCTTTGTTTTTTCTTTGGGTCTTTTTGTACTTTTAGAAAATATAGGGGTATTTGTGAAATAAACTGTTTTATGTGTTTTCGGAATTTCTTTGTTGTTTCTTTTCAAAACAAAAATTCTCTTACTTGTTTTATACCATTCCGAATCTTTTGGGGAAGTTTCGAATGTGTTTTGGGTGTTTTCAAAAGAACCAAAAAAATTCCTTCTTAGTGTCTAAGTCGAGCACTTTTGCGGTGCACCGGACCACTCCACGGTACACCGCAACTTAGGGTTTCAGCGTCTCTATTTTTTCTTTATTTTTTGCCCAGTTTTTTTTGCAGTGCGGTACACCGCACGGTTTCCGCGGTACACCGCGAGTTAGGTTTTTGTCAGCATTTTAAACCCGTTTGTCTTCATTTCCTCCTCATTCCATCATTAAAACAAAAACCCTCCACCACTGCTGCGATTTCCGGCCACTGCTACACCCTTTTCCGCCGCCTAGAAACACTATCTTCTCCACCAAATCTTTCTCTCTCTCTCTCTCCTTCATTACCCACTTCCTTTTCACCATGAGAGAAAAGAAATCTGCTCCAAAGAAGAAAGCCACCACCGGAGCCTCCTCCAGCCGCCGCCGTGCGCCATCTCCGGCGAGGTCACCAACACCGCCTCCACTCCGGCCATTTGATCCTCTCCCGGGTAGAACCTTTAGTGCTTCAGCTTTTCCATCGGGTGAAAATTCTCTCTTTGAACTACTTTCATTTTAAGGTTGTGATCAAATCTTTCTTTTTACGGGTAGTCATTTAGCAAGCGGTTTAATCGAAGAGTTTTACTCTAATTTTGAATATAATTGTGCTAATAATTCGATTAAATCATTAGTTTCGGGTACTCCTTTACGATTAAAGCAAGATGTTTTGTGTGGTCGATATAATATTCCTTCGGATAGCTTTAGTGGTTTTTGGTCAAGTGGTTGGGATGGTTCTAGTATCGATGTGGTTGCTCAAAACGATGTTATTTAATTTGTTAATAGTAGGATGCTTATTCGTGACGGAAATTGGAATTTACGTAACTTTGATCCGGAATTCATTGTGGCTCATAAGTTTCTTATTTCGGCCGTGATTCCAAAGGATAAGCATGATGCTAAACTAATCCCTTATGAAGCTTATCTATTATATTTGATCTTCGCTAAACAACGGATTAACATTATTGCGATAATGTTTAAATGGATGAACCATGCTAGAGAATCTCGGGATAAAGTCCCTTATGGTATTTTTCTAACTAAAATCTTTGATGCTAGTGGTATTTCTTTAGGAGGAACAAATGTGAGACCAATAGATAAGGCTTGGTGTTTCGATTATAGCACGATTAAGAGAATGAAATTTGCTATCTATAATAACACCTATGTTTCGCACTCACATATTAATCGTATTTCGGATGTTACTATTCGTAATCGTATCTTACAAGCAAGAGAAGGAACTTTTGGTCCGGAGCTTAACACACTTGAACTATTGGAAAACCCGGCCCAACAAAATCCTATCCCTAATGAGCCCACTCAAAGCCAACCTACTCATGAGAATCCTCCTAATCCATCTAGTTTCGATAGCACTATATCTCGTTTTATGGATTATATAGGTAGAAAATTCGAGGTTTTGGAAGAAAAATTAGAAAGGAAATTTGGGGTGTTAGAAGAGAAATTAGGTCATCTTGCTAGTGAGTTATCTTGTGTGAAGAACGATGTCTCGTGTATCAAAGATGATGTGTCACATCCTCGAAGCCGTTCTAGAAGCCGCTCTCCCCGGGAAAATCGTTAATTGGTCGTATTGGGTGTTTGGTTTTAAATCTTCTTTTTATCCTACTTGGTTTTTTATGTGTTTTTATTGTGGTTGTTTTGGACTAAGTTTGTGGTGTTTATGCTTTAATTTTTTATGGGTCCGTGTTTTGGACATTTAGGATAATATTGCTACTTGGTTTTATTTGGATAATGTTTTAGAATGCTATGTGTTTTATTTGGTTATTTGGTTAAGTTTGCTTTGTTTTATCTTGAATGTTAGATGGATAATTTTTATGCTTCGGATATTGATATTGCTAACATTTTCTTCAATGATAGGTACTATTGCATCTCTAAATCCTTGATCCTTTCATTATTGCTCTTTAGTCCCTTAAGCTAATATTGTTGAAAATTTCACTTTGGTCCCTAAAAGTTTTAAAAATTATCTTTTAGTCCCTAAACTTTTTGAAAAATGATTTTTGTCCCTATACTTTTCAAAAATTTCATTTTACCCCTAACTTTCTTAAAAATGATTTCAAATATTCTTTATTAGGGAGAAATTATAGATCAAACTTTTACTAAATTGAAACAAACTCTATGCATTTTGTAAGGGGGAGTTTTAGTTAAAACTCTAATGCTTTGGCTAATCATTTGTCTCATATGTTGCTACTAATCATTTGTGTCATTAGAAAGCATATGAAATGAAAATCTTTCGATCAAGGAGTTGGTAAAATTTCTCTATCTCTTAGCTCTTGTCTTTTATTACTTTGTGCATCTCTTACAACTCTCTTAAAATCGTTGTTTAAAATCTATTCACTTGAGTTTTTAGCTCTTCTATCTTTAGTTGTTAAACCCGTCTTTTTGATGAAGACAAAGGGGGAGAAATATGTGCACTAAAACTTTCAAAAAATTGCACTTTTAAAATCTCACAATTGCATCTCAAAACTTATATGCTTATTGTGAGGGGGAGCTTAATTTCATTTGTGCTTTAACTTTCATATCATTCCTAAGGTGTTTTAGTGAAGGATTTGTCATCATCAAAAAGGGGGAGATTGTTGGCATATAGCCTCCCTTAATAGGTTGTTTTAATGTGACAAATCCTCTTATGATTAGTGTGCTAATTACTCGTGTTATATTCATCCTAACTTGCACTATCATTCATCAAAAACACTTTTCATACCATTCTTATTATATCTCATTGCATTCACTTTTATTCATATCTTTATGTACTTTGAGATATAGCTTTAATGATCAACTACAATGTTTATAAGAATGATGTTATCTACAACTTTAGTGAAGAAGATTTATTGATCCGAGCATCATAGCATAAGTCAAATTCCTTCAATGCTTGGTGCGGTACACCGGACAAATGGCGCGGTACACCGGACCAAGAATTCGGACCAGGGCGCGGTGCATTGGCTAGCCCGTCAGAGAGTTAGAAAATCTAACCGTTGAGGTGCGGTACACCGCACGATACTTGCGGTACACCGCAAGAAAGGTTTTTCTGCACAAAAGTTAAGTCATAAGGAATATATCCGTTGGGAGATTAATAGATCCGTTGGACTCAAACCTTATGACCGTTGGAAGCTATTTTCTGCTATAAATTGAGGCTCTTTGAAGGCTACAACTACACCAACTAATTACAAACATTAAGGGGCTTAATTGTTATCATTCAAGAAGGTGTCAAGAGCTATACATAGTCAAAATCAATCTTAGTGAGCTTATAAGTCCTTTCAAGGAGTTAATCAAATAAGCCACAAAGGTTCTATCTACACAAGAGGAGTTTACATGCTTATAGTTATATCCACTCTTTTAGGAGTTTAGTTACAAGCTTTTATAAGCACCCCTTTAAACACTTTGTTCCTATCCTCTTAAGTCTAGGTCTTGTAATAGATAGATTAAGAGAGAATTCAAGTATAGGGAGTATACTTGGTATCCTTGTGTTGTGATTACACAAGTGTTTGTCCTTCGTGTTATCGAAGAGGTTGTAAGGGTTATTGTGTTCTCGACCCGGTTAAGAGAGACACGGGAGCTTAGTGAAAAGCTTGAAATCCTAAGGAGGCTTCCTTAGGTAGTGGATGTAGGGAAACCGAACCACTATAAATCGCGTGTATCTTTCTATCCCTACTCTATTTACTTTCCGCGCTTTATATGATTGATAATATGCTAGCATGAATATTGTGATATTAATTATCTAGTTTATCTATCATATAGTTTTCTAGAGTAGTAAGATATTGGATTGTCGATTTACTTATTATACTTATATATCAAACCTCTAGCTTATCCTTTGCATGATCCTATAAGTGCTTGATATATTAAGTTGACTTAGAAGTTTTCTCTTAAACTTATAATTGTCCAAAAGATTTTTAATTAGGCATTAATCTTATTAGTAATCCTATTCACCCCCCCCCTCTAGGACTTTCATACCGTGAATGTCAATGGAGGGAATCCACCTAATAATTAAAATAACCAAGTTCAAGGTATACCTGAGCTGGGAGTACCTTTTCGAGTTCAACCTCTAGGGATTCGCCCTCTAGCCATTCAAGCAGCGAGATTTAATCACGACATGGGTATGTTAAATCAATTCTCTAGCTATGAGAATTATATTGGAGCCGCACACCAAGACCATGTACGAGCCACTTAAAAATTCACGCAAATATGTGATATCTACATCATTCAAGACGTTAGGGAACAAATATACTATTGTATGTTCAAATTCTTTTCGATCAGGGGTGCAAGTGAGTGGCTAGACTGTCAACCGTCCGAGGCAATCCCAGATTGGGATGCACTTCAAGTACAATTTGTTTACCACTTCTATCCACAAAGCATGAAAATGAGATATCAAGTAGAGCTTTCTATTTTCAAACAAGAAGATGACTAAAGTAAACATGATGGGTTATCCAACTCCTTTTTTTTACATACCTTGTTTAAGAAACTATTAATTCAACTAGTGAAGAAGATGTCCAATTTGATATGTCAAGTTCTTGTCTGATGCATTTGACATTTATCTGCAACACCATTAAAATCCCTCTTGATGTGATAAACCTTCCAATTCGAAATCTGGTCATCCATTTCCAAGTTTCAAAGACCATTGGTCGGACTCTCCAATTGATTTCCTTAATCTTGTTAATACCCTGAATAATTTCAAGGTTATCAAAGTAGAAAGAGCAACTCTAATGATTGAGATCAGCCGTTGATCTCATGACCAATAGGATGACCCAAATTTCTCCTTCCATACTAGACTTTACAAAGCATCCTCTTGTATTTCTATGAACAATGTCACCGTATTAGTTAATTGCAATAGAGTCTATACCTGCTGGTTCATATTCTTTAGACTGTTTCGTTTAACCATATAATACCCAAAGGTTCGTGTAGTACATTATTGTTATTGAATGTGGGTGTATTCTGCTCTATTTAAATTCGATGTCTTCTGTATTTTCAATATCTTCGTTGAAAAGACAGTTGATGAGGTTGTTAGTCATGTTAACGATGTTTACAAATATTCCAAAATTTAGCTTCAAAGAAGCTTTCTATTGTGGCTTTCTAAATATTCCAAAAGCTACAAAAATTTTAAACTTTGATAAAGTTTCTATCGTATCCATTTGAAAATCCTTAGTAGTGCGGGAGATCCAATCAACTATTGATCCTAAAACCACTCATAGCACCTCTCAACAAAATATTATTGGAGAGTTTTTTCTATAAATTGTTTCAGGAATTGGATTTTATAAATAGCTATTCTTAATTTCTTTTTGTTACATAGAAGAGCCACTTTAGACTCAAAGTCATTAACTCGGTTCGAACCAACACCACTAGATTGAATTACCAAAACCCTGGCACAACTAATTTATTATTAAATTTTCATACAAGTGTTTGAATGCCTCCTTTTAGTCTTTGCTAAATTTTATATAAATTTGAATCTAGTTTCGTAAACCAGTAGGTTGGAGCATCTTCATAACTGCTTTTCTAAATCTCCATGTTATCTTCTCAATCTATTTGCGTTTATATTATTTATTGACATATGTAGTTAATCATTCTGATTTGAAGAAGACCAGGAATCATAATCAAAGATAACTAGAATTTACAATCATTTTTTTTCAAGAATAAAAATTATAACCCTACCCAAATATTCAAGAAAAATTTATATCTGAGGCAAAGACATCTTTCCTTTTTATTTTTATATTATATCGAACATGCATTTTCTTGCATTAATAGAAAATGACGGAGTACATAAGATGAGTGGATATAGTAACTTCGTCGAGAGTGAACCTTGCCTGACACCTGACCATTCAATAGCTAACTAGGAATAAAGCTAGGAATAACAATGCATGATCTCAAAGTACTAGGACATGATTGAGCCTATAAAATCTAATATACCAAAAATCATATCATAAATCTCTAACGAAATTATCGTGATTAAAACTTCAAACTTAGGAAAACCCGAACAAGGATAGTAACCCGTAGACATCACCAAATAGCAACAACCACAAAGATGATCAATCATTTACTCCCAAAGAGCACCATGTTGTTCGCACCCTCGTGAAGATGGGGAGTACAAGTCAATGGTGGGATGATATATTTGCCTCTTAGCATATCCATATTGAATTTCAATATTCAGACATTTTTATTTATTCTTAACATCCCACTAATAAGTATTAGAACTGAAGTTAATGAAAGAGAGCAAGGCTCAACAACAAGAACCATACTGCATTATGAGAGTCTTACAGATTTATACTTCTAATTGTCTATATACTTTGATTCGGCTGTTACATAACATGTTCACTAACAATCCCAAACCTTAATACTCCATTATCTGCATGAGAATAAATGCAATCAGAGCATTATCTACAAGATATGTCCCCTTCAGTACCTCAAACTGTGTAACACAAGCATGAATTCAGAGTGTATGGCAAAAGAGACTCGTGTTATTTTCAATCTTTTCAGAAGCAACTGAAATGATAACTTTGCTCCCATACCATAGGCTTAGAAATATATTTCATCATATTTGTGTCGAATCATATCTGTTAGTCACAATTGATGATAGTATTTTCACATACCATTGCCATCAAATTCTTCATCGATCTTGTTTAAACAAATTAAACAACACAAAAAAATTCAGACTCTTAAGGTTAAGGATCTTAACCTGAATGTGACAAAAATTCAAGAAAAATTACACAAATAAATCACACTCGTCTTTCTATTGCTGTGGCACATTAATTGATTAGCTCAAGCCAAATTATAGATTATTAAGTGGCATTTTTCAAATTCCTAAAATCTCAAGCTTCAGAGTTCGACATAAAAATAGTGTGATCGCAGTGGGATTCGAACCCACGACCTTAAGATTCGGAATCTGACGCGATATCCAACTTCGCTATGCGACCACTATGTTACAGTTCTTGTTTTAAACCTATGTAATGCATGATGCATCGTAATCAGATTCCTACAAACAAAAAGACAAAACGAAAATTAAAGGGGTCCTTAGAGATCTGAAGAAGAAACAAAAACAGCTGCAGAAAATCAAATGTATATGACTACGACATTTAAATCTAAGATCTGGGTCACGAGTCTCACCTATGTTAGACACGCACATACACTATATATATGCGTGAAAATGACGTCTCATCTACACAAATAGACGAAGATGAACAGATAAATACATAAGTAATATATATTTTTGGGTACCTTGTATAATATTTGTGTGATCTTCATCTCTGAAACTAAAAGAAGAGTCGGCAATAAAAGAATCGTTCGTGTGTGTTGGGGGAGGCGGCTACTAAAATTAAAGTTATGTTTTACAGAGGAGTTAGGGCAAAATAGGAATTTCACATTCAACGAGAAACGAAAAAAATGTAGTGTGGCTGCTGGGATTCGAGCCCAGGACTCCACGGCCACAACGTGGAATTCTTACCACTAAACTACAGCCACTTAATATCCTTTTCAATCAACAATAATTATATAACTTGTAGATTATGATTAAAGTTTTAATTTTTGTTCCAAGATTAAAAGTTTGTTTAGATTGAGAATGGATTCTATAGTAAAGGAAAAAGAATTACAACAAAGGAAAAGGAAGAGAAATGAGAATATTTAATCTTATATTACTAGCATTTAAACTTTAATTACAATCTTTTATGGATTTGATATTTTTATTTTTACTAATTCCACCAACAAATTTGTTATTTCCTTTCTAAAATTTATAGATAGTGATTCTCTCCTAACATATGTGTTTATGGTGATGGAGTGCCGAGTAATGAAAAAAAAACAAATTCATGCAAGCTGCAATGGTTGGGTTTGAAATTGTTGATAGCAGAATATAGGAGATCCCTGTACTTGATATCCTTTTTCGGGCTACTCCCTTGAAGATGATGATATGGGTGCTTGCTCAGCACAATTTCCAAAACAACCATGATGGTTTTTGGAACTATCAGGAGACAGGGTAACCCTTGATAGTCCAAAACCTTAGAGATATTATCTCTAGGGAGGAGCCATGAATTCTTGGGTTATCCAAAACCAAGACATAGAAGAAAAAATTCTAATGCTGGCTAAAAAATTTAAATTGAAGTTGTTGTGCAATGTGGATCTAAAAGGTACTTTGGGTTGTCTTGCCTTATTTGGAGTTGACAATTTCAAGTATGAGGCACTTTCACCCTCTATGAATCATATTTCTATGTCTCTTTACTTAGATAAGCTCAATACTTGATGCTCACATTTAATTTATACTCACCCTAATATGATAAGAAAGTCACACTCTAGGATTTTATAAAACTTATTAATCAGTCTAACCCTAATTTTCCTAATATTCTCCTAGGTGATTTTAACGATATTAAAATCCCCTTGGAGAAATTAGGTGGTAATCCTAAATATTTATCTGAAATGAGTTAATAATTATATAAACTTTAATGATCTTACATAAACACCTTCCAAAGGATTGATGTCTCGCCTTTTGTGATAGATGAGATGTCATTTGATAGGGGTTTGATGCTTAATTGTGGTATTTATCCCTTATATTTGATATAATTTGATTTAGTATTCTAATATTGGATGATTATATGTTTGGAGAAATCTTGAGATGATTTATGTGTTAAGTGTGACACTCCTATGTACATGTATGATATTAGAGCCCAAGATGAAGACAAGAAGTCCAAAATTAAAGGAGATGCCCAAATCAAGTCCAAAATGAGCCAAGAAATCAAGTTAAAACTCAACAAAAAGTCTTGGTATAACAATTCTGTCGATTAGCAAAGTTCATAACAAATAATTGGTAGTGAATTATAGGGCTGAGCAAATGAGAACCAATAACCAAAAAGAACTAAAAACCCTAAAAAATCGAACCAAAAAAAAATAAAAACCGAATAATAAAGTGGTTAGGTTTTCAATTTTTCAAAATCTGAAGTTTTTTGGTTCGGTTGGTTCGCGTTACCACACAAATTCTGAAGCAAAAAACTTAACAAAACCCGAACCGACGAAGAAAAAAATAGTGAATGCAAGATTTTTTATAAGAATTATGTGGGAGAAACTTTTGGTGAGAATATATCATCAATATGATTTTTTTTCTTTTGTTTTCCTATTCAGAGGTGTTATTAGTGAATAATTTTTTATATCACTCGTGTATCATCAATATGTTTTTTTATATCACTCATTTCATACATTCTACGTGTCGGGAAACATGAATAGAAAAAAGGTACGAAATGTTTCGATGATCCAGATTTTGACTAAAAACTCAACTACAAAGACCTCAAGAGAAATCGTGAGGAAGAAAAAAGAAGATGAGTTTTGGGTGGGGGATGAAGTGGTTCTGAAAGCTCCCATTCCTAAAAATAAACCTCAGAACTACAAACCTACTTGAATCGGGCCATTTACTGTCACAAGAATTGTCTCAGACAAGGTGATCGAAGGACAAGGCAAGAAAATGTGTAAGTTTTTATTGTTGACCTAGGAAGCCTCACACATTAGTGGGGAGGGGTACATCAAGAAGAAAACCTAAGGTAAACACGTCAAACTTAACGACATTAAACAAAAGTGTTGGGGAGAGACAACGCACATTTTTAATTATTTTCTTGTATTTTCCATTAAATTATGTATATTTTTTATCAAGTAGTATACACATAATGAGAATGGTAGAAGAGTTTATTTGATGCGCATGTCGAAATAGGTGAAGTTTGTGGTAAAAAATGAAGGGTAAACTAGAGAAACGATGAAATAATGGAAAATTTGAGCCTTCATTGGAAAATATGAGGGCACCGATGCATCTGGAACAATTTTTCTACTAGAATGGAAAAAATATTTCATCAAATTTCGAGTTTTTTAAGTTTTTTTGTGATTTTATCGAGAAAATAATAAAATGTTATTAGGGCCAAGGCGCTCCCTAAACTAGCATAGGTGCGCTCTAAACTCGACCAATTTGCAGATTTGGTGCCTAGGCGCGCCTAGGTTACATGTATTTGGGCGAGATTAGTACTAGGATGGGTGACCCTCTGGGAAGTCCTCGTGTTGCACCACTTTTTCAAACCTATCCATTTTCTCCCTACAAACCTCCCCCATATACATATCGAGATTTCTCAGTATGATCCCATTCTTTTACGGGGTTCATCTTTCAAGACACTCGACACACTAATTCGCATCTGTGTTGGGCCTACGGGATACGATCTTTCATGACAGTCGAGTTACCTTTTCCGCTACCGCATCGCCCGTCGAATCCCCCACGCCTGCCTTTATAACATACTAATGCTTATAAGTTGATATGTGTGATCATACCATCACTAATGCATTAGATTTTATTAGAACTCTGAAGTGAAGCGTGTTTGGGCGACAATAATACTAGGATGGGTGACACCCAAGGAAGTCCTCGTGATACACCCTTTTTTCGAACTTATCCATTTTCTCCCCACAAACCCCACCCCTATACATATCGGGATTACATCAACTTGATCCCTTTATTTTACGGGGTTTATTTTTCGAGACACTCGACCCACTAATCTACTTCCGTGTCGAGCCAACAGGATACGACCCTACATGACGCTCGAGTTACCTTTTTCGCTATCGTGTCGCCCACTGAATCACGCTTGCCTTTATAACCTACTGATGCACATGATTTTACGGATGCAATCAGACCAACACTAATGCACCAGATCTCAGCAGAACTCCGAATTTAAGTGTGCTTGGGTGAGAGTAGTACTAGGATGGTGAACCCTTGGGAAGTCCTCATATTGCACCTCTTTTTCGAACATATCCCATTTCTCTCCACAAACCTCCCCACACATATACATATCGAGATTCCCTAGTTTTTTTAGTTTAAAAGTTACTTCATTCATTCTAAATCATTACGAAAGAGACTATCCAATACATATTGCATTATAGTCATTAATCACTAACTTTGTTTATTGGGGAGAATGTGAAAACATTCCAAAGCAAAACAATGTGACTTTAAGCCCTTGTTTCGCTACCCAATCTGCAACCATGTTCTTTTTCCCTAGTTTGATCCCCTTCTTTTACGAATTTCATTTTTCAAGACACTCGACTCTCTAATTTCTATATGCGTCTCCCAGTGAATCACGCTTGCCTTTATAACCTACTGACGCACATTATTTTTACGGATGCGACCATACCAACACTGATGCACCAGATCTCTGCAGAACGCCAAAGTTAAGTGTGCTTGGGCGAGAGTAGAACTACGATGGGTGAACCATTGGGAAGTCCTCGTGTTCTACCCTTTTTCTCCACAAACCTCCCCACATATATACGTATTGAGATTCCCTAGTTTTTTTAGTCTAAAAGTTACTTCATTCATTCTGAAGCATTACAAAAGAGACTATCTAATACATATTGAATTATAGTCATTAATCACTAACTTTGTTTATTGGTATGAAAGTGAAACATTCCAAAGCGAAACAATGTAACTCTATGCCCTTGTTTCTCTACCAAATCCGCAACCATGTTCTTTTCCCCTAGTTTGATCCCCTTCTTTTACGGGTTTCATTTTTCAAGACACTTGACTCGCTAAATTAAGCGTGTTTGGACGAGAGGACTAGGATGGGTGACCCTTTAAGAAGTTCTCGTGTTGCACTCTCTTTTGAACCTATCCCTTTCCTTCCCACAAACGTCATGTCCGGAGTTTTTCTAAGGTGATCATGGCTTCTATTTGGGTATGAAAATGATTGGCCCTCCTTGCTTAAGAATTTTTATATCTAATTGTTAGCATGTTGGTAGATGTTGTTGGTGTTGGATCTCTCTCTCTTGTGAATTTTTATTTTTCCACGTAGTTCTAAACATTAGTTATTTGATCATTTTTTGCCACTATAGAATGATTTGATCAATTGGATTGATTCATGCCATGACTGTTTTCCCCGATATATCATTTGCTCTCACAAAACTTCACAAAATCAAATGAGTGGCCACAAATGGATAGGTCCTTAGGACATATTTTTTGTCTGGAATCATCAATACAGATATGACATCTATTTGACCGCTCTCACTTGGATTCATATATGCTTAAGAAAAGGAAGGCCCTGAAAAGAAAATTTATAGAAAACCCCTATGCTTTGGTACTCCTATGCCAAATTTTAATCATATTGAAATTTGTGTTTAATAGAGGACAAGGAGTAGGAATTTTTTTGGAGATAATTCCCCAAGAGGTCTTTAAGACCCCCCCCCCCCCCCCCCCCCCCCCCCCCCCCAACCACATGCACACCTATACTTAGATACTCGTATACCAAATTTTAGTTATATTGACAATGGTAATGACATGGTTTGGGGGTGGGGGTATTTATGGGTGTAATCCAAATACTTTTCCTATCTAGCTTCTCTTGGATGGAAATCCCCCATTTTTCTGGATACTTTGGGAATTTAGTGATGATATCTTCTATTATTGTGATTCGTGAATGTCAGATTTATTCAGTTGCCTATTATGGTGTTCCTAGTGTGGGTTGGATATCTTATCTTTCTGGCAGTTTTAACAACTCTTTCTAAAGATCAATTATCTGGACTTTCGCAATCATGGTTTTCTTCAAGTCGTGTCCTCTTTTTTCTTCTTGTTTTGCTTGCTTGAATAACTTTTGTAATGGCTCATACTCTTTCAATTTTATTAATATATTTTCCCTTCCAACCAAAACAAAAAGGGGGTAGGATTATGAAACACCATTTCCAGAACTAGCAAGGAAATCAAAGTTTATAATAGAAACATAATGTAGTACGCATTCTAAGTCAGATGAAAACGATGAGCATATAATGAACCAAAAAGCAGTAAGCTAAGCTATAAGGAAATCATAATCAAAACGATACTGAGTAAAAAAATATCGATCCACACAATAGAATAAAAAAATTAAGACAACAATGAATATGCACAAAGATGGAACGGAATGGAATTTAAGTAGAATCTGTAAATTCATTCATATATACTAGATAATTGCATCAGATGTTAAAGGAGTAAGAAGCAAATAGTTGGGATTTGACTATCTATCTGTAGGAAATAGGACCAGATCTTGATACTACAAACCTTGGCAATGGACTAGGACCCGTGGTTGAGGACGTGGAGGCATCCATAAATTTAGGTTTGTGTGTGGCACTATAACCTAAAGGACCAGAGCGCCTTACACTTTGAGGAGGATGAGGAGGAGTATCACTTTGATTGTGGGTTTGTTTATAATAAGGTGAATCGTTAATATCACTTAAATCTCCTCTTTGTGGCTGCCTTTGATGTGGTGATGCACTAAGTAATGCTAGTGTTGTTGAAGAATTATATTGACTGTATATTGAACGAAGTATCGTGTATGGAATGTATGATTCTAATGAGCTTCTTGGTAAATATGGCGACATCTCACATATTTGGTCTAGAAAAATCAGCTTTGCTACAAGTGGAGATCTGAGAAAAGGAAAAAAAAAAGATGAAAAAAAAAACATGTTGACTAAAAGATGGATATTAAAACTCACCTATTGTTTTCATTCGAGTAATCTAGAATAAGTCCAGCAGAGAATTTGAGAAAGATGTTCATTTTGGAGGTTATATTTGTGTGATGAGTCTCAGGTTCAGGATTAGGATTAAAATCAGGATGTACGTATTCACTTCCTGCAATAACTGCACAAATACACCTAGCTAAGCAGTGTATATTGTTGTTAAACCCTCCAGTATTGGGATTAAAGGAAGTGTTATTCCATATATCTGATGTCATAAAAATGGCAAATAAATATGGTAACAAATCCCAAGAAGAATCAATACTGCCACTACTTGAATCTTCCAAAATAGATCTCACCCATTGAGAATCATGATGAGTTTTGAACACATCTAAAGAGTTTGCAACTTTTTTAATCCTCTTAATTTCCTTCTTCTCAGGCTCAGTAGGTAAAAGATGTAGATGCTTACCAAATCCGGATATTAAAGAGTGAATCAAAGGTGCGCTTTTTTCAAGTACAGAACTAGAAGCTTGTGCTAGAAGAGAATGAAATGTGATAGCTTGACCAGCTTCGATACAAAACCCAATTAAAGTATCCATTTCAACAACTTGTTGATGAATTTCTAAACCATCTATACACCCAGCTATTGCTTCAAGATTCTCACGATTTGCACGTAATGACGTGTCAATACAATTTATAAGTGCAGCTGTATGATCTTTCATCATCTTCTCCAATTTATCAACTCCGTAACCACCAAAAATCTCAACAAACTTATTCAACTCTTTGAGATCACAAACCCACTCATTACCCCTTGTACTCTTAAAACACTTGTGTAATGGATCAAATAAGACACCACTGTCCTTGACAATATTTTCGATATACCAATTGCATACACTTTCGACACTAGTAGTAGTATTAGTATGTTCATGTGTGGTTTTATTTAACCAAGAAAGTGGACCAGAGAAGGTTTCTGAAAGAATAATTTCTCGGATTCCTTGTGTAAGTTCCATGCTCATATGTTGTTCTGCTAAATGAACTATAGCTGTATGTCTAAGAATTAAAGATGCTTCTACGATCGCTCTTTGAACATCATTCTCGTTTTTCAGTATACTAATCACTCTCCTTCTCAAATTCCCAGTTATGCACTCTCTCATGTACTGCAATTATAATTTCTCCTGTATTAGTAAACTTCTCAAAGAAAAGTATGAAGAAAGTGTGTTACCTCTCTAAGTACAAAGACATGATTGAGAACACAGATAGGTTCCATGTCATTCAAGACTGAGCAAAGATTGGTTAATCTTTGCATTGCAGCTTCTAACCTGAAATTAAAACAAGTAAGAGTAAGAATGTGTGAATTTGAAAAGTTGTTAAGAGAAAGAGAATGAAGGTAACATTTTGATAGAAGTATTATTCTCTGGGTAACTCTCATAGCCTGGGAAATGAAATCCAGAGATGACTTTAGGAGATTTAGCTGAAGAAGAAGAAGAGCCTTTTGATGTTAAATTCATAAGAGTAGCTGCTTGATCTGGTAAAAGCTGCATTTCTAAGGAACCAAATCCAGCTTCTGAATCAAGAATGTTAATTAATCCTTCTAAACCTCCCATTATAGACTCAATAAGTGATTCCACATATACAACTGCATCACGACCAATCTTACTCACCTGTGATACATTATTTGTATCAAATATAATATAATAATAAAAATAATAAAAGAAACATAATTGAAATTATACTTACTTCCTCTGGAATAATTGCAGATGCACATTCTGGAAAACTACTAGCAACTCCAAGCCATGCACAGCAATGTTGAGGACGACCTTCAGGCCCAAACATGGTATTTCTGAACACCTTCAGGCCCATACAGTATTATCAATAAATGTTAGAAAAATACAAATGTTTTTACACATGTTTCTTACTGTTGTAAGATGTTGATGATAAAAATACAGCTTCTTTAGACTTCCATGTTTTAGTAACTGAGATTCAAGTTCATCAACACACCTGAGATAGATACGTAAAAGTGAAAACTGAGCTGTATAAGAAATCCTAAAAAAGGAAAAATGTACCTGGACCAATTATATGCAGCATTTCCTTCTGAAAGCAAACCTTCCTTTCCAGTTGATACTGTAGCTTTTTCCAAATGTCTAATGTTTATTGATGAACGAGCCGAAGTAACAATCATTAATATTGATAACCAATCTTTTCGAAATTCCTGATTATATTAGCCCATTAACAAACACTCTTTTATTAGATATACAAATATCGAAGTGAATGTTATAATAAAATTGCTTACTGATAAATCACGAGTAATGGCTGAAATATTTTCAGCATGTGGCCTTGGTATGTTATCGAGATGATCAAGTATTTTATGGAAAAGATTTTTTAAGGTTAAATCGAGATCAAGAGCAACCATTCCTGGTGTATTAAGAAGAAAACGTATCCTTCCACCACAAGATGATAAGTATGACAATGCATACCCTCTAATGGCTGATCAATCAAAAAAAAAAAAAAAATCCGTCTCAATTTTATTACCACAAACAATCATAAAAATTACAAGAATTACTTACCTGCAATATACTTGCGTACTAGACAGCAAAGACGGTCCATTCCATCTAATAAAAAACCAATAGTTGGATCATTTGGATCCTGCAAATATGACTCACTCTCTCTTAATAATAAATAAATAATATTAAAAGTAAGTAAAGAATAAAGTATCTTACAATCTCTACAGGTACTACACGAGTAGCTCTGTTTCTAACTGAAGCTGCTATTCCTACATGTTGAAAGTACCATAATGCTTCACTTTGAGCAAACGCAAGTGCTGAAAATACCATCTATAGTAACCAAGTATTAGAGTTTAATGATTAATGAACATAACTTACTAAATGTCCAAGTTCAATGTACCTGAATATTAGGAGCTAACAAACTTGGCTGATCAGTAAAGAAAAGAACCATTCTACCAATCTCTTGCTTTAGTAGTAATCTTCTTTCACGGTGTATTGTGTCACACGACCCTATTGCTTGCTCATGCACTTCACTGTATACAATAAACAAAACATCCTTAGCATTTTTTTCAATACTAAATACAAATGTAAGAGATATACCTTAGCATTTTCTCAACTTGCTTTGCAACACTATACTCTAGATTAGCTTCTTTTTGCTTAGTCTGTCCAGATTTAGCCATTTTCTTTGATTCCAAAATCCTTGGTAAAACATATAACTGATAGTCCTCATGTAACAATATATACTGTAAATTCACACACAATATTCATGTATTAGCTGATGTAAACACTGTTAAGTCAATTATAACACAGACTAACCTCATCTCTGAACAAAGAAAGAACAAGATTTTCCTTAAGTACGATCTAAAACACAAGGAAAAATGATTTGTTAGAGCATAAAGTGATTACAAAGCAGAGAAAAAAAAAATGAATGTACCATAGCAATGTCAATACTGGTAACCCTAAGAAGTTCATCTGGGCAAACAAGATAACCAAACAAAACCCATTCTCGATAACAAGTAACATTTGCCAAATCTTGAGCTCTCTGTAAATAATGGAAATTAAATTAATGCTCACTAAAAACACATACAATAATAACACTTATGTTATTTACCATTGGATGTGCAGAATTTGTGAGTATATCAGGGTATCGAGGATGAAATGGACTCAGAAAACCCTCATTTCGTAGTTTCCTTGTATCTGTGGATAAGAAAATTATAGGACCCACAGCCTCTAATACCTGAAAAAAATAAAAAAATAAATGCAACTTGTTACAGAAACAGCTAATTAGTAGTGACTAGTGATGATTACATAAAAATTGATCATAAGCTCTAACTAATTTATGATTCTTTATCTTCTAATTCTCTAACATAAGAATTTACTGAAACATATTGTCATGATGTGAAAGATAAGCTTTGAATCTCTAATGAAGAAAGATAATTAAAGACATGACATAATACCTCTCCAATACGAGGACTAACAAAATTCAGATCTTCATGTAAACCCTTTAGTGGTGGATCATACGAATCTATGAATTGAACAACCCTGTTTCAACATAAATCACTGCATTACTGCAACTTATAATCACTTATATTGTAAAACAATATGTAATATAGTATAGTATTATTCACAATTGAGTATGTGTACAAACACATATGCTTAGCCAAATTTGAAAAGTCAATTAATCACCTGTGGTAAAAATCACAGTCACGATCACTCCTTGACATGGAATGCAAAAGATTATATACTTGTAGCATCATCTTCCTAGGCATCTGAGATGCAAGAATAATATACTCATTTTAATCGTACAAGGAATCAATAAATGAGAGCAAATAATGTACCTTGTCTGAAAATAGATTGACACGAACAAAGGAACAAAAGAGATCCATAAATGCATTTAGTATAAGAAAGTTTTGATGTGGCTGCAAGTAAATAAACACGATTAGTAATCTACTCTGTACTAACTAAGGAGTTATATATCTGAAAACTCACCAGTAAAGTAATCACAGTACTGCTTAGATCTAATATAAGTCGCAAAGCTTGTTCTCGAAAGGCCATGAGATCAAGAAGCATCTGAATCCATGGTTCCAAGCTTTGCATATGAGCTTCAGCACCATCATTCATAGCATCCATGGCAAATTTATCAACCTAAACACACTCATCATTAATAAACATAAAATCCATGTGTAACAAACACAAAGAATTATCATATTCTTACACGATCAAGCTGCAATTTGATATGATGTTCTGGAAACTTCCTGGAAAGTAAGACACATATCTTGGGGTAATTTGGGAAAATACCCGATTTCCAAAAAGCTTCAGAAAAAACATGATTAACCACGTCTGGGTAATCAAGGATCTGATTTAGTCTATACATTTTAGCCATTAGACCTTGGGCAACTTGTGTGAGCTGATGAACCCATTGCATGTTCAAACCTTTTTGACTTGACCCTTCTGACCCACCATTCGTGGACCCCACTTCTTCTCCCAAATACTCAGTCCATCTGCCTGGACCTTCCCATTCTCTTGACCTTCCAACCTCTTCTGATAAACTATATTGCCTTGAATTTGACATTTTCACTACTCCCTAATTATTCCTTTCCCTGCATTATTTAAGCTTAAGCTTATTCTTAAAGTATAAAATGCGTCCGATTTTTAAATTCATTTCTATACTATCTACAATTCAGAAAATTCTGCATTATGTATAACCAAAATATACGAGTTATATAGTGAACCCGCGTTACAGTTTAATATAATGAAAAACAAAAAGTCTAGCAGTTATACGATTAGCTCAAATTCCCTGAATTTACAATTTACTAGCTCGTTTTCCTCTCTAATTGCAATATTCTTCTATAATTTCAATTCCTCAATGCTAACACTACAAAAAATTGATGCACTATAAAGATTAACTGAAGTTAATTTATCAGCATTATAGTATTTAACCAAATCAAACCCAAAAAGTAATCATTAGAAAAGAAAATTATCGCTTCTAAGCAACTGAAAACAGTTAATGAGTGCAACAACATAGATAAATTTATGTAGAGAGAGAATGAGAAATAGAGAGTACCCGTGAATCGAAGAAGATTTTAGGTTAGAGCTTTGTAAAGTTGAGATCTGGTGAGCAAAAAGAGTTTTTGTTGGTGAAATCGGAGCTAATAACTGTTTAGAAGGGATCTAAATTCATCACCATTTTTATAATTGTTGGTCTAAAACACTTAAAATACTGGAGAGTTTTTTTAGTCAAAATATATAGGGTAATGTTTTCTTTCGCATTTCTTTCTCTTTCTATATCTATGTGTGAGAGAGAAGCCACCGGTTTCGTAAAAAAGAAAAAGGTGATTGACTATCTTGGTGATCAATTTTGAGTTTGGGACTTGGTTAGACTTGTAAACAAGTTTAGTTGAGCTGATTACTAGATGTATACAAGTTGTTTGTTTAATTTTTCGAATCGAACTGAACTCAAATTTAAATGATTTGAGTCGAGTCGAGCTCTAATTTTAACGAATTAAGTCTGAATTTTCAGTGATCCAAATCAGAAATTTTAGAGTAATGATATTCGTCATCCTTTTTGTATCACCCTTTTATCACCTCCTACGTGTATGTCTACATGTACCAATGAATTGATTTCTCTATCCTATTTAATTTTTCTCTATCTTCTATGCAAGGAAATCAAAACATATATATAGAAGAGTGATAAAAGGGTGACATGGAAATGGGTGACATATATCATTACTCGAAATTTTAAAACTTATTTGTTTAACTTATAGACCAATCTTTTTTAGATCTGAACTTGAGTTACTCAGGAACAATTTGTTTTTTACGGTTGAAATAGAATTTTCATGAATGACTGGTATTTGATGGAGTGTATGGTATGAAATATAAAACATAATATTAATAAAAAAATAAATGTTTAAAAAAATTAAAAATATTCAAGTTGATATTGAAGGTTTAATAATATATCTATAAGTAGATAATAGAGATATTAGTCAATTAAACCCAATAACCCGATTACCCACCCCTAAAAGAGTCCAGCCTTTATTTCTTCCCCGAACAGGTCCAGCGTCTTTTGTGATATATTATCAATACCCTCCAGCTGATCAAATCGTATCAGAATCTCACCTTAATTATCGCTTTGTAACCAATTCCATATACGTAGCATATCTAATAAATCCCTCAATCATAGCACTTTGATATGGTAAATTTGTTACACGCTTAAACACATCCACTCCAATAGATACACCACCATTTTGCAGCATTAGCATTTCGTAGCATACTATTCATCCACAGTCGATAGCAAGGTATGTATCAAATCAAATGAGATGTTTTATCAAATCATTTCGTAGCACTTTTTTTGTGTAACTTTTCATGTACCATCACTTTTAACAGACAACCCATCAAAATAACAAAGGCAACCCATCCCCGTTTATTTCACAAAAAAATGCAACCAATCACTTTGAACAGACACATCAACATAATTACAAACATTACCCACCCCCGTTTTTTCTGGTGTTTCTTCTTTTTCTCCAAAACCTTGAATTGCCAATCGTCAGCAATGAATGGCTTTACCTTTTTTCTTCGCCTTCGAAGCAACTTGTTCATCAATATCCATTGTTTTCTTCTGGTGCGTATTAGTCGGAACCGTACCAACGAAATCATCGTCGCTTAGTTGCTGAGATGTTGTTTTCTTTTTTTGAACGGTATTTTTTTTCGTCATCATCGACGGTTTGCTTCCTCTTTGTTGCCTTCACACCATCAATAGTTTCCTGTTCTTGAATGGTCTGCTCTTTGTTTTTGCTTTTTTCCATTACTTAGCAGATTGTTGTTGTCTCTAGAGTAGGGTTTGCCGATTGTGTGATGGAAAGAAGCGATGGGTTAC
The DNA here is from genome assembly GCA_029959085.1 of Nemophila menziesii. NCBI lineage: Eukaryota > Viridiplantae > Streptophyta > Magnoliopsida > Boraginales > Hydrophyllaceae > Nemophila > Nemophila menziesii. The sequence goes on along the minus strand of JARWIR010000038.1, from coordinate 4,942,959 downwards.
TGATTCTAATTTTTGTTTTGGCGCTTCAAATTCCACTATTCTAAAATTTGACTGATTGCATGGAATCAGGGAAATTAGTTTTGGTAACTAAACACTAATTAATTGGTTAGTAAGGGCAAGACGGTCTTTTGCGATGGGTTGGACCTAATGGGCAATCAGCTATGAGTTATGGACTCTCCAAGTCAATCACCCTAGATAATATATCAATTCATAATTCATAATTGTAAACGAGTCTTTCACGAACGAGCTCGAGCGAGCTTGTTTACTTAGCGAACTTAAATTAGAGCTTGAGCTTATATATATTCAAGTCGATCTCGAATGAACTTTTCTCCAAGCCGGGCTCGAGCTGCTCGTGAGCGGCTTGATTCATTTACAACCCTAGGTTTGGTTTATCATTCTTCTATAAAGAAGTTAATGGAAAAATTTAGACAAACAAAAAGGATTAATGGAATTTTATGAAGCTAAAATACCACTGGAATATATAAAAAAAATCTTTTTCATCCTTTATTTGTTCCTATTCGCACTTGATTCCTAAAACCCTTTTTTCAAATACCGGTTCGATTCCAAACTACGAAACATGAAAAAATAACGTACACTGAAGGGAATCTGTGATTCAAGATATTAGGTTGTTAAATATTCTATTGAAAGTTAGTGATGGTTTGACCATAGTTTTTTGCTTTTGGAGTCTCGAAACATTTTTTCTATAAAATCCTACTTTTTGCTCGAATAATCGGTGATTTTGCGGCTATAATGACGTTGTTTTGTAGTTTAGTGTCGTACTTTATGATACTTAGTGATTTTTTGAAAGATTTGTTGAAGAAATTTTGTATGTATAGGAGTAAAAATAGATTTTCCATTGTTGAAGCATTTCTAGGTATATAATTTCACCATAAAGACACAAATTATGTCGTTAGGCTAAATTTATTGGACTAATATATCGGGAAAAGTTTCATTGATTCCCTGATTCAATTGGGATGACGCCCCCTATTGCAACCCACCCCCACCCCTTCTAAATCCGCCAGTATATACGGTGGTAAAAATAAGGAGGTAAAAGCGACATGCCAAACAGAATAGTTGAGAGCATTTTCTATATTCAATATTATTATACATTTATGATTTGCAATTTCATCTTTTAAATGGACTAAACAGAGGATGGTAAACAATCACTATACATTAAATTTTATTGAGAGGCAACTTAGCCTGAAAAGGGAGTTTGTTACATACATGGAGAGAATACACTGACAAATGAGACTGTGAATGAAGTAGAAAAATGTACAAACGGCATTTTAACGTGAACATCATCATGGAGCTGGCCGTGACAAGTATTGGAGCCACTCTTCCGGTGTTCCATTTCTTATTTTCAGCATCTTTATTGCTGTGTTTGTAAGGGGTATGGAAAATATGTCATAGTCCTTGGGAGCCTGCAAAATAAATATAGTATTCATTAAATAGCTTTGAATAATGTAAAAAAATTCAGCACACCTTCGGAATTGTCATTAGCTTCATATTGGCTTCCTCTAAGGTTTTTTGACCCTTTTTTGAATTGCATTTTGAGCAAGCTGTAACCTGCATTTTTTAAACAGCTAAGCAATTATGTTAGACCATTCATACTTTTCTAGAATCGGCCCTAAAGTAACTATATTTTTCACTTTATTTGATAGAAAATCCTCTTGGCTCACATATCAATATCCCGTGTTCAATCTATATTCTTAACATCATGCTTGTTTTTGTTTTGCTTTTCGCCTAACTTAACAAGTTAGTAGGCTTTTTGCTTTAGTGCTGAACCTTATATGGGGTCAAGCTTTAAATTCTCCCTATGTTAGTTAAAACTCAAAGCAAAAAGCAAGGTTAATATTAAAAAAAGATATATAATGCATGTGATGGGAAGGTATGAGATTGATTACCAGATTTTCCCATGTCCATTCTCCACCTCGTGAAATTGGGAAAACATGGTCAATAGTCAAGTTCTCGCCTGAAGAACAATATCTGTTGTTAGATCAAAATAATCTAAGTTAGATCATAGATGGTCCCATCTTGTTAAAAATACAATAACTTAAAAAAAAAATGTATGTGATATTTACTCATAATCATATAGAGAGCGGCACAAGAAAGCCTAGCTTTTAGAGCTAATCTAGCTAAACACAAAATGAGTATTGCGAGCATCTGCCATGGTGTGAATCGGCCGAGGAGGATGCGATCTATCTATTTCGTGATTGTATTAAGGCAAAGAATAAGTGGAAGTGTATTAAGAAAGAAGTGGAAGGCAATAGAAGAAGGGGCAGTGGAGTTGTGGACAATGGTGCAACATGGGCTGAGTATGTGCTACGTTGCACGGATTCTTCAAAACGGTGACGAATCGCGATTCGGATACGGAATCGGAAGCGATTCTCCTCGGATTCGCGAATCCTTGAGTCAACGAATTCGGAAGCTTTGACCATTTTCGGAAGCGGCGCTTCTGTGATAGGATTCTTTTCGGAAGCGTCATTTAAGTTTTTTTTAAGATCTAATTTATAAATTTATAAAATTTAAGGGGTTAAATTGAATATTTAAAAGTTTATATTAACTAAACCCTTATTAAAAATATTATTTACGTTTTTTGAAAACAAAAAAAGAAGAACAGTGAAAAACCAAGAGTCGGCCCCTTGCTAATCGCTATCGACGGTCAAGCTTTATCGTTTACTACAATATAGAAAGTGTTTAACTAAATGATGGTTCTATTTCAGTTTTTATTTTATAATATTGCGAATATTTATATTATAATTTTCTACTTAAAAACAAAATATATATATATATATATTTAAAAAAATTAAATATATCGCCGAATCCCCGAATCGGCTTTTTTGGAGATGCCGAATCCCCGAATTGCATCGCATCGCATCGCTTCCCCGCACCCGCACCCGCTCCCGTGCAACCTAGAGTATGTGGCTGAGCTGGATTCGCTGATGGCTTTATTGAATGATGGCCAATCGGCTCCAGTAGGGGGGAGTTTAGATGACAGGTTAAGGCCGCATGCAAATGCAGTAAGGGTGGAGAACACAGCAGGGGGACAAAGAACTGTGTATTCACAGCTGGAACTTCTATCTTTCCCTGTATTGAGGCAGCGACCCATCTCTAGTGTAAGCATTGGTGGTCGATTTAGTGATATATATAATGAATGCAGGTCTGCTGTCAGAATTTATCAAGGAAATAAGGAGGAGGCGAGCGGTACAGATGATGTGGTATTTCATTTACACGGAAATTTCAGGAGCTTTTCCCAAAGGAATGTACCCTTTACTTCACAGCAGCAAGAGCTAGCAGCAACATAGAATGAAGAAGGGGTTTTCGTAGTAACCTCTGTAAGTGCACTAGCTAGTGGAATAAGAATCTGTCGGTTATACACCTATTTGCTAGGGTAAATTGGAACATTTTTTTCAGTGCTTTAATCGGGATAGTTTGGTAAGAAAGAATGAAGCTGTGTTCAATAATATTTTATTTGTAAGAAAAATATATGAATAAATAATTATGTTTTATTTTTTTATTATATTTTTAATCCGCCAAAAGTAAGTTACTAAAAATAAGGTTATTAATTTAAAATTCAAAATTAATAACTGTGGAAGTTATAAAATCAGATACGTGTATATTTAACAACACTTCCTACTTACCCACTATTTAAGAGACAGAGTTATATCAGAAGAGAAACTAATGAATCTATTTCATTCGAACGCTTCTCTTCTATTTTTCTTCTCTCTGCAATTCACTAAATACACACAGATCAAAAATCATAAGGGTCTTAGGTTGTGGATATAGAGGTCTCTCTTCTAGTAAGAAGATCCACGGCCGCAAGATCGCCAGATTCTGAATCAATTCAATTCCGCTGCTCTTCAAGAGGTATTCCTATTAAAACCTCTTGTTCTTTGATTATTATCTAATTAAATATTACAATTGGTATCAGAGCATGTGATATATTAATTAGATTTAATATTTTTGTATAAAATTTCTTGTTCGTTCATAAGAGAATAGATTTTTTTTTCTACTTTTCTGTCGAATGAGAAAAGAAAAAAGGACTCATGTGTTTGCTTGAATTCTTTTTTAAATGTTTACGTATGTTCTTTGTGAACTAAAATGTAATGCCATCATCATACTAATGCATGAATAATAATCTGATTATTTTATTCAGTTGTGTATAGCCATCACATTTAACATTTATATGAATCACATTTAACATTTATATGAATGGACTTATTTTTTATAAAGAGATTGAAAAAGAATTGCAGCATTGACTTGACCTTTTATTTTTTTTTAACATGATGTATGTTTATAAAAAAAAAAGTTGTTTCTTTTTAATTTTCCTTTACGAGAGAGTCGTACATACATGTGCATAATAGAGGACAAGTAGATTTGGTACATTAATTTATTTATTTGGGCGAATGAAATTGTAAATTTCTTTGGGTCTGAATGATTTTTGAGCATCTGTAATATGACTTCTTCTTATATTACACGTAGAAATTTATTAGTTAAATGAAGAAGTTGACTGCATAGACTTAATCTTGTGATGATTCAAGAGTCTGCATCATTTCTTTTGGCTTGATATAATGTTTGGGTTCATTAAAAAAAAAAATCTGATGGGTTATTTATTTTTCTGGATCGTGAATTTTTTTGGCTGGACTACTACTTTATGGAATGTGCAATTGGTTTTAAATTATTTCGGACAGTTTTTGTTTAGTAAAACCGAAATTGTTTTTCCTCGGCTTTTTTATTTGGTAAAACCAAAATGTTGCATTTTGTGGGGTTTGAACTCAAACTACTTCTAGTAGTGACTAGTTGTTTAACCATTTTTGCCATCTAAACTTGTTTTTGATTAATAGAGTGTCTAGAAATATATATTGGTATTGCGAAATATTTTTCTAATCAATTTTGGTGATTTTCATTGACTGTTCTAATTTTTCTAGAGAGAAAAATGGTGTGGATACGATCCCGGGGATCACGAGCATCAAGGCTCAAACTACTGGCAGAGTATGGAGGGCTCCACAAGAAAGTAAGAAATCTTAATGGACCATTACGGGTTCACAGACCAAAAGTTGAAATGACACTGGAACAAAATCAAGTATTTGAGGGTTGCGTTAATGCACTCCGCTATAAGATGAGACCTAATCAACATTAATACAACATCTAGTAGTTGTGAATAAGACAATTCAAATTGTCATTCATTGGGGTGTTCTCATACATAAACATGAAAAGGTTTATACTATTTTCTGTACTTTGCTAAGACGTATGAGAAAGGAGTCTCGACATCTTATCGGAAAGAAAATTTCCCGCGAACCATGTTCATGGGAGATGAGTTGCTAGTCTATGTTTTGACTGAATCCCATTTGTGGATGCATTATATTAGCTTCATTAGGTCGGAACAGTGCAACTGTGGGATGCATTCTAAAACTGTTGATATGGATAAATTTAATCCAATTATTCTGTATAAGGAAGCGAACTTTAAGGAGACCATTCCTAAGTTAATGTTTTGAAAGTTTGCTTAGTAGTTTATTTTGATGTTTTTTTCTTAATCATTGTTCGTTAGGTATTGCATTAGTTGTTTCCTTTAATTCAGTTATTTGCTTAGCAAACTTGTTTTTTCATTATGTATGAATTTAACTTGTTTCTTTGAATATATGTTTAGTTGTTTTTATACTATATTGCTCTATTCGTGTTAGAGTAAGTGGGAGTTCTAGTGGAACTTATTTTGCAGTTAATGAAATTAAGTGAATGGTTAAAACGAACAAAATATGGTGATTCATGATTAGGAACATAGTGAACTTTCTTTATCACTTATTTTGTTATCTTTTTTGTTCATTATATTTGCATTAATAGCATTGGTAGTTAAATAATTGTAAGTATGCTAATGGAAATCTCTTACTTTATAAGAAAATGACATCGAAAACCCTCATGGATGATCTCAAAGGAGACAAAATGAATGGTGAGAATTATACCTTTGGTAAACTCAAAATACATTATGTTATAGAGGAACAAGTTATTCTTGAGGTTATTAACAATGTCATGGCTCAGCCTGAGGAAGGCAACATAGCTCTAACAAAAGGGACATGGAGACTTATGAGAAGTGGAAGAAGAGAGACTCCACTACAAGAGGCATCTTCATAAGCTCCATGGATGACGATCTTGTCTATGAGTGTCAATAATACCCCACTGCTCACGAGATGTGGAAGACTCTTAATGAAAAGTACGAGGGTACGACTATGACTAAGTTAAGTCAATTGATCATTAAGTTTTGACACTTACAAGAAGAATCCTAATCGAACCATGCAACAACATCTCCAGGAGATGTCTAACATGATTAGGGAACTTAAGACTGTAAGTCATAACCTTACTGATGAACATTAGGTTCAAGCTGTGATCCGATCTCTTTCAAATAAGTGGGAGCATATAAAGATAAACTTGACTCAAAATGACGACATCAAAATTTTTGATGATGTTGCTCGTCATGTGACGTTGGAAGATGAACGTATTGATGCAATTAAGCCCCAGGGTCAGACTTATATGTTGATGAGTCAAGTTCCCACAAAAGTTCTGGAATTAAGTGCAAGAACAATGGGAAGAGAAACGAAATTGAGCATGCTTCCAAGAAGAACAAAAATGGTGGTAACGATAAAAGAGAACGATTTTGGTATAAAAAAAGACAAGAGTAAAGTGAAATGCTATAATTGTGACAAGATTGGTCACTTCGCTTGCAAGTGCAGAGAAAGATAGCAATGCCATTTACTTCTTGTAACTTTACTTATGTTACTAGTAATGTATTACTAGCTGATTCTAATTCTTTGTGGATTATGGTTTCAGAAGCGATAGACCATATAGCTAAAGACCGAGAGGCATATGTAGAGTATCATCTAATTCTAGAGGGAACGAGATGAATTTATGTAGGAGACAACAACAAGGTTGTAGACAAAGGAGTTGAAACTTACAAGTTGAACTTGCGAAGTGGTCATACCTTGTGCCTGCTTAATGTACTTTACACACCTGACATTTGACGTAACTTGGTCTCAGTCACTGTTCTTCTAGGATTACATTTTAATATGCATTTTCGTAACATACAAGTGGATATCTATTATAACGCTAAGTATTATGGTTCTGGTTTTATTTCTCATGGTTTAATTGTACTAGATGATGATAACTCGTTCAATAGTTATTATGTAAGTGGTTGTTTTTCTACTAATACTTCTTCTAGTAATTCTAACATAGAAGAAAGTATATGGCATGCTAGACTAGGTCATATTGGTCAAGACCGCATGAATTTGTTGGATAAGGCAAACCTTTTTCGGTTCATTGACTGAAGTCAACTTTCCAACTTATGAATATTGTCTAGCAGGTAAAGAAAAACAAAAACCATTTGGAAAGGCTAAACGAGTTGAGTACCCATTGAAAGTAATTCATTCAGACATCTGTGACTCAATAAATGTTCAAAATAGATGTGGGTAATATTATTTCATCATTTTTATAGATGATATCACTAGGTTTGGTTATGTCTACCTGATTTTTCATAAATTTAGAGCATTGAAATGTTCTTATGATATATTTCAATGAAGTAGAAAATCAGTTAGAGAGGAAGGTGAAAAACCTTAAACCTTAATCGTGGACGTGAATATCTATTGAGACAGTTGAAAGAACTGTGTGATGAAAGAGGGAGTACTCTCTTAGAAATGGTTAAGTCTATGATGGCACAAGCTAATCTTTCAATATCTTACTGGGGAGATGTCTTGCTTACCGCTAGTTATATACTTAACCGAGTACCCACAAGGACCGGTCTATCAACTCCTTATGACTACTTGCGATCTTGGGGGTCGGCAGGTTATGTTCATGATTTATCTCATAAATATGGGAAAATTAGGTCCAAGAGGCACCCATAGCACTCAAAAAGATATGTGTTTATTGGATAACACAACGATGGAGGTCTTACAGAAATTGAATCACGAGATGTTACATTCTTAGGGAATTATTTTCCTAGTAGAGGTGAGGCTGAAAGAAATTCTAATATATGTGAATATAATGGGATTTGGATAGATGATGCAAACAAATGTGACACCTGCTGAGGTAACACATACTCAAGAAGTATAGAATGACAATCCTATATAACTTGAGACGTTTGAAACCATTGCATCTTCTAATAATCCTATTTCTTAAGATTCTCAACCTAAGAGAAGTGCTAGAGATTTAGTTCCTCGACATCGATTTGAAATCGAAGGAGAAGTCTTTATGATAACTCCACAAGACAAGGAAGAACCTTGAATAGTAAATGAAGAACTTTCACATCCTGCTAAGAATGAATGAATAAAAGCAATGGAAGACCAAAATGGATGTCAAAACTGCATTTCTAAATAAAGATTTAGACGAGGTTAATTTCAGGGAACAACCCTCGAGTTTTATTGAAAAAGATCAAGAGAATAAATTATGTAGATTGTTAAAATCAATCTATGGTCTTAAACAAGACTCGAGAAAGTGGAATTTGAGATTCATGAAGTCATTTCATCAGATGGATTTGAGATGATAAATGAAGAACACTCTGTTTATATTAAACGTTCCAAGAAAGATTTTGTAGTTTTATCTCTACGTGTGGATGACATCCTATTAGCTGGGAATGATAAAGAGTTTATTCAAGCTAATAAGGAGTGGCTAGCTTCTCAATTTGATATGAAAGATATGGGAGAAGAACATTATATTCTTGGTGTTAAGATTCACAAGGATAGGTCTAGAAGACTATTATCTTTATCTCAAGAATCTTGCATCATGAAAATACTCAATGCAACTAACACTCGTGTAGCAAAGGGAATAAACTTAACTCTCGACATGTTTCCTAGTACTCCAGACGAGAAACAGAATATGTATACAGTTCCATATTCTAGTGCCATAGATAGTCTTATATATGCTATGATATGAAATAGGCTAGACATATGTTATGTGGTAGGTTTAGTTAGTCATTTTCAATCGAACCCGGGACAAGAGAATTTAAAAGCTGAGAAAAGGATATTGAGATATCTAAAAGGCATTATTGATCATGCCTTATGCTTTCGAGGAAGTAGATTACATGTAGAAGGATATATTATGCCATTTGGGCTAGTGATATATATGTGTGTGCATATCTACCTCAGGTCATGTATTCTTGTTAAACAATTGCGCAGTTTCTTGAAGTAGCAAGAAACAAACCTGTGTGATTTTGTCCAGAATAAACTGAGTTTGTAACATGCTCAGTTGCGGTAAAAAGGTTCTTTGAACATTTAGGATTCTCAAGCAATAGTGGGAGTCCTATTACTATACATTGTGATACTCAAGCTGAAAAGGCTTGTGTGAAAGCTCCTAAGTATCACAGTAAGACCAAACACATGGATATAAAGTATAACTTTTGTTAGAGATATTATTGCACAAAACCATGTTGGTTTGCAATACATACACACACGCAATACGCTTGCTGATCATTCATAAAGGATATCCCAAGGGATATATTTATTGATTTGTTAGATCTATATGATTAAGCAAGATATAATGTATGAATATTGCAAGTTTATGTGCATTTATGTATATATTTTCATTAGTATGTTTATTTAACTGTTTCTTTTAATAATATCATGTTTGATATATATTATAACGCGTGTGTTTTTGGAAGGATGTATGTCATATAGACTGAGATTGGCCCTATCACACGGGCAATCGCCTTTGGCACAAGAAGTGCGCAAAGATGAGACTAACTCATAGTAGTGAAGAACCCTTGAGAGAACTTGAGTTAAGATAGTCGCCTTAACAAAGTGTTAAGATGAGATCATAAACATGGATGATACATGTTAAGCGTATATTATGATCGAAGTAGAATCCCACTGTCTACTTAGTCTATAATAGCCAGATATGAGTTGCTTGATTGATTTCATAGAAGGGTTGATCGATCGAAGAACTCATCTTAGGCAACGAGGCTTGTCTAATTATATATCTGTATGGTATTTATAAAATTGTGACATACTATTGGAGCTATATGAATAATACCATAGCACGTGTGTCATACCACGTGTGCTTTCGACCAGAAGGAAGTGAAGAGTCGATCCCTGTCTCTTCACTGTGTGATGCCTTTAATTGTGCCCTTATTACTTTTGACTATATTTTGATATTTTGATTAGGTGTATGCTACTTTGAATATATTACCAATGATCATGAATGATTCGGTCTAATGGGGTGTGTTTGGGAAAGCAACCTAATCAACGTAAAAGGATCTAAGTGTAAAGGGAAGACTAAAATTGTGTATCAAAGTGTGTGCTTGCAGGTATACCGATCATGAAAGTCAATTTGGACTATAACATGGTAGTGAGACACATGAAAATATATCAGTGAACTCTTTTGATCACATAAACGATGTGATATAAATTTAAAGGGGTCAGAGTTACTGAAATATGATACAACAAATTATTAGTCTGGGGTACTGCAGGATACGTAACGAATAAGAATTATTTGAGCAACTATGTACCCTAACAGGTTATTAGTAACGTATGCTCGTATGCTTGCCGGTCGCACGACCTATTTGCCAAGTATGATGATACTTTGATGCAAGTGTGTATATGAGAAGATAGTGGGGCGTTGGTACCATAAAATTGATGTAACTTAACTATCGGCGAGTGGGAGAATGTAAGAAAAATATATGAATAAATAATTATGTTTTATTTTTTTATTATATTTTTAGTCCGCCAAAAGTAAGTTACTAAAAATAAGGTTATTAATTTAAAATTCAAAATTAATAACTGTGGAAGTTATAAAATCAGATACGTGTATATTTGACAACACTTCCTACTTACCCACTATTTAAGAGACAGAGTTATATCAGAAGAGAAACTAATGAATCTATTTCATTCGAACGCTTCTCTTCTATTTTTCTTCTCTCTGCAATTCACTAAATACACACAGATCAAAAATCATAAGGGTCTTAGGTTGTGGATATAGAGGTCTCTCTTCTCTAAAGAAGATCCACGGCCGCAAGATCGCCAGATTCTGAATCAATTCAATTCCGCTGCTCTTCAAGAGGTATTCCTATTAAAACCTCTTGTTCTTTGATTATTATCTAATTAAATATTACATTATTCCCTAAGAGCGAAGTACTTATTAAGAAGGCTAAATACCTCGCCACGGAAAATATACAAATATGGAGGAGTAATTCTGGAAGGATGCAAAGACAGGGATTTTGTCGAGTTCACTGGGTGGTGCAACCAAACCATGGGGTCAAGCTAAACACTGATGGGAGTTGTAACCGAAGATAAGGCCTGGGGGTGCGAGCGGTGTGTTGTGAGATACAAAAGATATTTGGATTCGAGTTTTTTCCATAAAATTATACTGTTACTCGCCACTATTTGTAGAGATAGTTGCACTTTACGAAGGTATGTAATTGGGTGGGGAATTAGGAAAAGAGAACCTTTGTATGGAAACAGATTCAAGAGAAACACTCGAGGTAATTTCCCAAGTTGAGGCACCCTTGTATCCTTGCTAGAAAAAATTCGGGTTATACTGGCAAGAAATAGTTTGTTCGTAATTAAGAACATATTTAAGAGAAACGAATCATTGTGCCGATTGGTTAGCTAGATTTGGCTTGCGTCAAGAACATAGTCTATCAACTTATATCGACCCCCGGATGGAGTTTGGGGAATACTTACGCGTGATCATTTTGGTTGGAAGACACCTAGGTGTGTATAGTCCAAATTTAAGGGTGATATGGTTGTAAATTGCATAGTCAAAGGAGCAAGTCTTTGTGGTTTCATGATTGAAGCAAACACATTGATACTCAATATCATTTCATCTGAGAGTGTATTGCAAAGAAAGAAGTTTAAGTGAAGTTCATACAAGCAAATTGTCGATGTATATACAAAACTCCCCGGGAGAGAATTGTTCGAAAAAATACGAGTAAATTCGATAATACGAGAATTAAGCTTAGGAGATAATGGGTGTTGGAAATTAAACTTGTATAACAAAATTTTATACCAGTTCAGAGTTTGGAATGTATTTGAAAGAATATATGAATGTGACTTTTGAATTTATTCATGTACATGGGATGAGTGAACTTAATTAATTATATTCATGTATTATTATATATATTCTCTCGGTCCTAAAAATAATATCCACTTAGAGTCCGTTTGAGATTGATTATTTTCAAAGTAAAAGTGTTTTTCAATTTATATTGAAATATTGAAAAAAATATTAAACAATATTTTTACATCTAAAATTAATTTAAATGATTATTTTAATAATCACATATCTAGTGGTTTTTTCTAAAAGTAATTTTGTAAGCCTAAAATATATTTTTGGGACTAAAATCACTTCAAGTGATTATTTTAAAAGGTAATCTCAAACGAGCTCTTAATTTTTCACACAAAATAAGAAACCTAATAATTGTATATACACATTACAAAATTACCCCTAATAAAATATCTTGATATTTTAAATATGCATTAAAAGTATAATTTTTTTTAATAAAAGTAATAATAAAAAAGTTAGAAAAAAGTGTCTAAATATTTTAAATGAATAATAATTTTAGAATACTAATTTTAGTAATGTGGACATTAATTTAAAAAAAAAAATACTATTAGATAGATACATTCTAAGAATATATAATGATTCATTTTGTATATAGCAGAAGGCGTGTTTGAAATTTTGTTGAATACGTAAGAAATATATAGGAAGTGCTTTTTATATTCTTTCCAAAACAACCTCTCTCATTTTTAATTTATTTATTTATTTGTGTGTTATTAGGAGTGAATTGTTCTACTATTATTCTATCAATTATTATGATCCGCAAACGAGAACCCATATAAATAATATATTTGTTAAGTAAGTTTTTTTAATCTTTTATATATATATATATATATATATATATATATATATATATATATATATATATATATATATATATATATATATATATATATATTAAGTCATATTATTTTTATATATTTATCACTAGTTCAACTGACCCTATTTTGACATACAAGCGAAATTTAAAAATTTAAACTCGAAACAAAAGTAATTAGGAGTGAATTCGTTAAATAAAAATGTTCAATTGTTCCACTAGTCTTCTATCAATAAGTATGAATTGTTTTGGCGATGGGCAAAATAGGATAGACGAAATTAAACACGAAAGTTAAACACTAACTTTGTATCACAAAAGCACCGAAGATGTTATTAAAATGAATTTAGTAAATCTTTAAATGATTTTTCTAATTTATATAATTATTTCAGATATAATATCTTTTTTTTAATAATTGTTTATTTTATAAATTTTATTAGTAATTTCTTTTTATAAAAGATTTAAAAAAATTATTATACGATAAAATGTTTTATTTTTTTTCTCGCCTTCGGTACCCAAAATGCTTGGACCGGCTCTGCTAACGTGGGTAGGTGGCTTAATGCATGAAGAGACTATGTAAATTTGGTGGAAATCAAGCAGGTCGGACATAACGGAAAACACGGAAAACGTGTAATAAATCCAAGAAAATGAAAAAAAAAAGGTGGTGACAAATAATGGTTAAGATGAGAGAAAGCTATAAAATGAACCATGGTTGACATGATGATTGATACCAATTACCATATACCAAAACCTAGGAAGGGCGATACAAAAAGTTATAGAGAGCATTGTAACTTTAGAGAAATCGTTTTTTTAATACATTGGAAAGCCATTTTAAATTCTCCAATCTAAATTTAGAGTCATTGACTCAATTCAAATATGTACTACTTAAAAAAAGAGTAAAGACCCTATTCAGTTGAGCTAACTCTAACTAGTTAGAGAAATAAGTCTTATCGCTAACTACATTACAAAATATATAAATTTTATGTAAAAGTCATCAGTAGATTAGTACTTACTGGCAAATGAAATTGTCCCGGCATAGAATATTCTTGCGACTGAGAGTTCTCTTAATTCTTCTCCATTTTACAACCTGTACTAAATGAGGAACCTGAAACAAAACTTATTGGCCTCAACTCAGTGGCAATTAGTAAAATTAAATAGTTTTATAAAATCCAATGATACATTGACCTTAAATATACCCTTAAGACAGCAGGTATGTTAAAGGAGCCATTGGGAGAATTTACACATTGGTCATAATATTCCAATACATCAGCCTGCATGGAATCAAGATCAAACTCTAAAAAAAATTCCTTAAAATTTATCGTTCAATCTAAATAAAATTAAAATTTTTAAAACTAGTGTAGAAAACAAGGATGACAAATGTCTAACCTTCTCCATGAATTCCAAACAAATAGCGCGTTTCCAACAAACAACATTGACAGGCCTGTGGGACATAAACACATGTGATTTTTGAATATATAGACATCTAAGTCATAATCATCAGAGTGACAATTACTGATTCTAAAAGAACCATATTGAAATATAAGTAGCTAGAAAATCCCCCCTATATTTCTCCTCCTTTCGGAGTTATACCACATACAAACTACACTGTAAATTTGACTATACGTTGAACTAGTTGAAAGCTATTGTAGTAGTTGAAGCATGTTATGATCAAGGACTCAAGCAATTGAATCACACATCATAACCATGGCACTTTTGTACAAAAATTTCATTAAAAATAATAAAATATACACTATACAAATATTTAACTACCCAGACTCGAAAAATTATGATAGTCCCTATCTATTCGCTATCCAAAGATCTTAATGAGTTACAAGTAAGAAGCCTTTCTCATCCGTGAATGCATGAATAGGAAAATATAGTGAATAGAACCGAAAAAGTGCACAATTTAATCTCCTTGAAAGCTTTTTCCTTCAATAGGGTTTTTGTTCTCATGGCAAGGTTGTTCCTCATTTGCCAAATATGATAGATACTAGCGGAAAGGACAACTTCTATACTTTTCTCCTCCAATTCTTTTGGACTTTTAGTTTCGTAAGCCACTTGAGAGCACTCAAGATCGTGTTCATTTCTTTCTAGATCCCTACTAACTCCTCATTTCATCACAAACAAGTTTTGCAAATGCACATTCAAAGAAAATATGTTTATTCGACTCAAAGTCTTCTCCACACATATCATAAAGTGGATTCAAAGCCATATCAGTCATCCTATCCTTTGTGCTCAACCTCTCTTGTATTGTCATCCAAATACTTATGACATGTTAGGCACAACACAAAAGTCCCACACAATATTCACTCAAGGGTTAGTGAAAGATCAGTGGCAAAAAATATCATAAGTCTTCTTATACAAGAGTAAAACTCACCGGTAGAAGACTCATTTGCAGTGGAGCAATCCCTAATATTGGAGAACCATTTTTATAAGATTCCTTCTCCTCCCTCATTTTCACCCAAAATTCCAATCTCATCCTTTAATTCTCAAAATTATTTCAGAAGTGGAGAATCTATGTTCTTAACTTGCCATAGCCAAAATCACTTATTTTCAAATATTTCTCACGCATCCAATTAATCCAAAACGAGATTTTTCAATATTCTTCCATAACATCTTCGTTAATAATGTTTAATTCCACGCACCAAGATTATTAATGCCAAGCCCACCCTCATTCTTAGAGTAGCTATAGTTTTTTATTTAACTTGTGACGTTTTTTCATCCCAATAGAAGTTCCTAAAAAATACACACAATTCTATCTCACACACAAATCAGAATAAAAAAATATAGATAATCAATAGCACATAATGCCTTGAAACACCGATCTAATGAGTTCAAAACAACCCGCATAAGAGATAAGAGAGAGACAAATAATTCCACGATCTAACATAACTTTCCAACTTGTAAATGAGAGGTTTATAGTCCCTCTAGATAGTAGAATCAAAACTCCAAGAGGTACCCCCAAATAACAAAATAGATAACACCTTTTCAAGTTGTGTAGTACCTAATATATCTTCAACATCTTCACTCTTAATCCCCACATAATAAATATTTGATTTGAGGACATTAAGGTGAAGTCCCGCGTAATTCTCAAATTTCTTCAAACTATCCATGATACTTTTAACCGAAGCATGGCCACATTTAGCCAAAAGTATGAGATCATCGAAAAAGGCTAGATGTGTTATCTTTGTTTTCCCACATTTCGGGTGGTATCTGAACCCAACATTTGTATTTCTCTTCAAATGTCTCGAAAGGTACTCAAGACACAAGATGAATAGATAAAGGGATAGAGTATCACTTTTCCTAAATTCCTTATCACCTTTGAAAAATCCATGTACTTCCCCATTAAGAACAACTTGATAGGAAGGTGAAGTTACACGCTTCATGGTCCAACTAATATAAATATCGGTAAATTATATCCTTTAAGTACCTCATGAAGAAATTTACAAGAGATCGAGTCATATGTATTGCACAATTCAATTCTAATTGTGCATGAGGGTGAACTACTATTGTTGTCGTAGCCTCTCAATAACTCTTGCATAAGGTGGATATTCTTGGTCATTAGTCTTTCTGGTACAATTTTCGTTTGTGCTTTATCAATAAAACCTTCAAGCACCAATTTCATACGATTACAAATTATCATAGTGATGGATTTATAGATGGCATTACAACTAGATATAGGCCTATAATACTCCACAGTAACCGATGTATCTTTCTTCAGAATGAAAGAAACAATCGTAGTATTTAATTGTTTAAGTAGAAAACCGGAGGTAAAAAATCACATATCGCTTCCATAACTTCACCTCCAACAAGATCCCAAGATTTATTAAAAAAATATGAAGAAAATTCATCGGACCTGGGAGATTTATCATGAAATAATGACTCAAGGGGGTTTTGAAATCCCTCCTCAAGACCCAAGCACCCCCACCCAACCTACTCTTCTTATTATAGTCACTAAGAATGTTTTACAATATAAGCCCTTTTTCCACTCCACTATTCTCTCTACCCCTCCAAAACTAGCATATCTATCTCTCTCTCTCTCTCTCTCTCTCTCTCTCTCTCTCTCTCTCTCTCTCTCTCTCTCTCTCTCTCTCTCTCTCTCTCTCTCTCTCTCTCTCTCTCTCTCTCTCTCTCTCTCTCTCTCTCTCTCTCATGGCTACAACGAGAGCTTGAATCCTTCGTCGTTCCATCTCCAGCAGCAAATCAACGATGAGGAGAGAGCTTGAAGCTTTCTTCTTCTGAGTTGATTCATTCTTGTTTTGTGAAGCCATGCATCTTAGTGTGTAGCCATGGAGCTCCGAGATTGATTTCGTGAAGCCATAAATCTTATATTTTAGCCATGGATCTCTGAATTTTGTTTGTGAAGCCATGGATCTTCGAGTCTGGCTATAGAGCTTCAAGTAGTTTGAGTTTTGTAAAGCTTTGAGCAGTGAAGTCATGAGAAGTGAAGTGTTGAGCAGTGAAGTTTTTGAGCTTCGTGAAGCCCTGAGCAGTGAAGTTTTTTAGCTTCGTGAAATCCTAAGCAGTGAAGTCCTGAGCAGTGAAGTTTCGAGTTTTTGACCCTAAGTAGGGAAGTGTTAAGTAGTGAAGTTTTTGAACTGAGTATACTCAGTGGTTTTCCTATTGCTCAGAGAAATGAGTACTCAGAGAAATTTCTCGATACTCAAGTAAATCTCGGTGGCAGCGCCAGGGGTGGTCGGTGGTGGTGCCCGGAGATGACTCAATGACTTGGTGGTCCACTTGTTTTTTGTATTTATATGTTGTTACCACTTTTCTTTTATCTTTTTGTAATTTTTTAAGGGTATTATAGTATTTTACCTTTTTAGTGGCCTCTTTGAAGAAGGAATCTATCAATGAGTTCCTTATGTGCCATAAAATTATTCTTTTAAGGCTCCATAAGTCAATCACCCATTTATCATTTACAATACGACAAATCACCTTTATAATCTTTTCATCATAGACATTTTATCAACCATTCCTTGATTCGATGTACAAGTTCAGGTAAGACTTTCATATAATATTAAATGATCTAATATATACATCATATTCATTATCTATTATAACAAGATACATGTCATGAGATTAGTTATATAGTTATTATAATTAGTTTATGTAACTATAAAACATGAGTAAATGTCATTGGTTAATATTGATAGTGAAACATTTAATATTGAAGGAAAGATATTATAATGCATATAAAATTGAGTTGAAAGGTAAAATAAAATTTATTGTTATACTTCAAATTTTCACAACACTTATTTAATTAATTAGTGGAATACTCTTATCTTTATTTTTATTTCAAATTTAAGCTTATCAATTTAGTTTTAGGGGCAATTAACAATAAAGTTAACACAAAAGTACTTATTTGTTTAAAAGATAAATGATCAAAATCTAATCCTAAAAATATAATAAGTTAAAAATTTTTACTCTCAGTTACTATAAACCTATTCTAACTATGTATAATCGAACATTATTTATAAACCAAAATTTAAAAAACTAAAACCACCTCTCCCTTCTCCACCATTTACGACAACCGCCAAAGGCAAACCCCAAAAAATAAAACTCTACTGCTAGCCACCATCACCCCTCCTTCCCGATCTCTTATCTTTGCCACTAATCGCCGCCACCACCACTCCTGTCTCTTGATCTTCTATCTCCGATCGCCAAGGCCATATTTGTTGATATGCTTACAACAAGGTATTGGGTGCCATTGCTCAGGTGGAGTCTCTTTGTTACAAGCTCATTGGTGGTCAAGCTCTGAGGAGGTAATATATAACACTGCCTTTTGATCCATTCCTCTCTATCCTAGAATTGCATCGTGTAGATCACAATTAATCAAGTTGTTTTTCTGGAATATGAGAAAAAATTGACAATAATCATGTCTCATTGTTCTATTTTGTATTGTGGCTTGGTTTCGAATACATGTGATGTAATTTTTCTTATTTATCTCATTTGTGGTGTGAGATATTTAATTAAGTGGAGTAGAAAACATTTTTAAGGAAATAATCTATTAAAAATAGATGGGAGTCTTATAGGCTCGAGAACAAAAAAAATACTAAAAACTACATTGTGAATATGAGTTTGTTCTAATATAATAGAATGAGATCCTATTTATAGGACTATAACTCGGTGACAAAAAAAATCTTATACTATGTTAATAAGGAAACAAAAATAATATGAAAACAAATTAGTCTAATATGGTAATAATATATTATGACATAATATATTTAACACCCCCCTCCAATATAAGTAGGTCGGAGAAAGAGAGAGAGAGAGAGAGAGAGAGAGAGAGAGAGAGAGAGAGAGAGAGAGAGAGAGAGAGAGACTTGGGTTTGAAATCTGGATCGTTGATGAAAATTAAAGTTGTCCCCACAAACCATGTATGATTAAGCAGTTGCTCCACATTAATTGGAAGAGAAGAAATGCATTAGTAGGTATTTATTAATGAGATTCTTTGATTTCTTTTATCCATTAATTGTTAGGATGATAAAAAATAACCAATTTGGGTTAGCTCAACTAGCCAGAGCTTTGGTTATCCATCTAGGCAGTACAGGTTCGAATCGTGTCAATCACACCGAGTCCAAAAGCGGCTCACCCATGTAACAAAATAAAGTAAGAAATAAATGAGAATATGTATGATTAAACTATTAATTTAGCTCTCTGGGCATCTAATGCTTTTATTGGAATACAAATGATTTCCTCATCATTACTTGCATTAGCTACCCTTCTTCATATTCTAATATCTCCTCAATCTGAACAACCCGGCTATGAAAGCTTCACAAATGAACTACAATCAAACCGAGTCCAAAAGTGGCTCTCCCATGTAACAAAAAAAAGTAAAAAATAAATGAGAAAATGTAGGATTAAACTATTAATTTAGCTCTCTGGGCATCTAATGCTTTTGGAATACAAATGATTTCCTCATCATTACTTGCATCGGTACCCTTATTCATATTCTAGTATCACCTTAATCTAAAAAACCCGGCTATGAAAGCTTCACAAATGAACTAAAAAACGCGTCTAAAGCTAGCGTTGTGGCAATTATTTATGCAGAAAGATTGTTCGCATCTCATAAATGTTTTCTAGACTTTCTCAAGTCGAGAAGTACTTACATACTTGCATTAGCTACCATTCTTCATATTCTAGTATCTCCTCAATCTGAAAAACCCGGCTATGAAAGCTTCAAAAATGAACTAAAAAACGCTTCTAAAGCTAGCGTTGTGGCAATTTTTTATGCAGAATGATTGTTCGCATCTCATAAATGTTTTCTAGACTTTCTCAAGTCGAAAAGTACTTCCATACACCCAACTTCATATCGGTAAGTTAGTGGAAATTGCGAGTGTACAAGAAAGGAAAATGGAGGCGAAGAAAGTTGAAAGTGTGGAAATGGAAATGAACTGAAGAGAATCTTTTTGAAGTCATCAAGAAGATGAAGAAATTGAAGTAATAGAGTAGAGAGATGTTATTAGGTAGTGGATGGTCTCAATTACAAATGGGAAAGGTGGTTATATAAATTGGAAATGGTGTAAAGTTTTTGGCATAGTAATGCTCTAGACTTAGTATAGTAACATATTTTTGCTCAACTTTTGTTTCTCCATCTCTAGTTTTGTGGATTGTTGCATATGTATGTGTTATAAGCTTGTAGCCTGATTTAACGTTGCGTGTGATAGATGCATGTTTTGAAAATTACCGAATTTCGGTATCAAGACTTATGATTATAATAAGTACTTTCATGTGAGGATGTTCTTGCAAGCCTTTTAGCTTGCTACTAAGGATAGCCTTCTAAGCACTTCAATATACTTGGAGAGGTTGTAAAAGTGGTTATTTTAACAGATCCAAAAAACTGGTAATTTAAAATATGAAAATTTGTGTTTTTAGTATGAATTTTTGTTTAAAACTTTTTCGAATAGAAAATTCTCTGTTTGAAACAATTTTAAACAATGAAATCCTTATTCGAAACATGCAATTCTCTATTTTAAACTATTTCGAATATGAAATTTCTTGATTCAAGTATGGAATTTTAGACTATGAAAATTCATGTTTGCAACGGTTTCAAATATGGGAAACATGAAACTGTTTCGCAGAGATTTTCAAAAATAGGTGACCAAAAATTTGATATTAATTTTAATAGGGAATCCTTTATTTTTAAATTGTTTCAAATATGGATTCCTAATTTGAAACTGTTTTTTAAAAAAAAGAATTCCCTTTTTGGAACAAGGAATTCCTTGTTAGCAGGGTTGTTCATCAAATATCGTTGGTGGTGGTGGTGATGAATCTTTGGTGGTGGCTGATGGGTGAATTCCTTGGTGGCGGACGATCGCGATAGTGATAGTGATGGTCGGTGGAGGTGGTGGCTGGAAAAAAACCTAACCGGAATTGGTGACGGTGGTGGCCAGAGATGCGGCTAGCCATAAAAAAATTAAACAAAACTAATCGAAGTTGGTGGTGGTGGTAACAATAGCGGTGGTCAGAGATAGTGATGGTGATGGTCGAAAGTGTGCTCTTAAAGATGACATACAAAATTAGTGCAATTATGTTGGAATTATACCATAAAATTATTAAATTTTAGTTTGTCATCAATGTTGGAACTATACCTCTTAATTATAAAGTACACTTTCTATTAGCTAATGATTGAAAAATATTTTGTGAAGAAGAACGTTAAAAAATAATAGCAAGTTATTGAAATTATGTGTGATACGATCACTTATATCAAATCTATTAATGATTTACAAAACCTCAACTCAAAAATCTAATAAAAATAATAAGAAAATAGATTAAATTATTATTCAATTGGATTTGGGGTTAAGAAAAAAATATTAACATACGCAATTTATGGACACTACTTGCAAAAATGGTTATTTAAACTTTGAGATATTTTTCTAAAAAAATTAACATGGATTGATAGTCAATTCGGTTTAAAATATATATTTTCAAAAATTAGTTAGTCTTATATAGTATCAAAAAAAGATGCCCTTTTTGTTTATGTTGGACAACAAGAAACTGATAATTGTTAGAATATATTAGTAGAAGATTTAAGAGTTAAAAAAAAGTACTTGGTGATCATGAAAAACAACTAATACCATACAAAGAGAGATAGAAAATATGGAAAAAGAAATATATGAAGGAAAGTCAACATTATTAACGTGTACACATTGTTAAACAATGTGATCAAGTTCAAAAAAAGTTTGTTGGCGGAGTGCCATGTCGCAAAAGAACCTATGAATATAGATATTTTATTCGCAAGATTAGGGATTGGATAATGTATAGGATCGAATAACAATCAATGTTGGAAGTAACTCACTTAATTGTTAAGTACACTTTCTATTAGCTAATGATTGAATAATAATTTGTAAAGAAGATCGTTAAAAATAGTAGCAAGTTAGTGAAATTAATGTGAGACGATCACTAATATCAAATCACTTGACAATTTACAAAACCTCAACAAAAAATGTTTATTTCAATTTCTATATATTTTTCTTTAAAAAAAAACCACAGTTTGATAATCAATTCGGTTTAAAATATACATTTTTAAAAATTAGTTAATCGTATATATCATCATAAAAAGATGTCATTTTTTGTTGGACAACAAGGAATTGATGATTGTGATTTGTGATTAAAGAATTTCAATTAACATCTATATTTTTATAGCGGATGAAGAAAAACCTACCTGTAAGAAATGTCGAGGACTAAACCTCTGAAAGAAGCCAAATCATCTTTTTCAAACTCAATAATTTCCTCCAAGTCTCCATCGCTATTAAATTCCTTTGATTTGTTATTAGGTGGTAACGATGATGAAGATGAACGTGAGGCATAGACTTTGTTCCTACAATACTTTTTAACTGAGGGTAAACTAGTGGATCTGATTCTAAACCCTCTACCATTGCACAATTTTATTATGAAGCCCAATACACATTCCATCTTTTTCCAGTAGAGGCTTCAACCGAAACTGTGCCATTTCCTTTTTTCCAGAATCACTTGCTGACACGTGTCTTTGTTTTGCTGTTTTAGTTAAGTAGTTTGTGGAGTAATATACTAGAAAACGTCTTGGAAGTGGGGAAAGGAAAAACGATAGAAAAGACTCGTACCACAAATATTCTCAAAATATCTTTCTTAATGAAACGGAAATGACTATTTTATCCTCTCCATAATATGATAATATCACACGTTTGCTTATTGACCAAACTTTGTTTTAATGTATGTCGTTTTTAATTTAGATGATTACATACATTATAACAACAAAAAAGTTTACAATAAATAATCCATCATACTGAAAAGCAGGGGATATTAATTGATCATATCCATTACACAATTCTCTAAATGATTATCAATGAAACAAGAGAGAATGGTGAATAATCCACTACTGCTGGTTCTTTCTAAACTCTGTAAGAACAGGATATATATTCTCAAAGGCTCTATACGTTTCATCTCTCACCTGTTTTCATAAAAGAATAATAAGATTCACAAATTACATAAAAATACAAACATCACAACAAAAAAACTAACTATACCTTAGCTCCTGTGAGTACAATCTTTCCTGACACAAATATGAGAAGCACAATTTTTGGGTTCTTCATTCGATAAATTAGCCCCGGAAACAATTCTGGTTCATACTGATAACATATACACACATTATTCAATTTTCTCAAAAATATAACTAATTAATAAATACTTACACTTGAAAACGGACTGTGGGAATATGCTAAACCTTCTAGTCTGATTGGAAATTTCACATCACACGACCCAACAATATTCTGAATCTTGAAATCCTGAATTAAAAAAAAAAAACAAATCAACAATTCTATACCTTAAGCCTCAAAGGTGTTTGATCAATTGCATACCTTGAATTTTGCTGGAAAACCAAGCTTTTGAATAATTCGAGCATACTGAAATGAAACCAATACATTAAGTTTACATGTTTCTAAGAATGTTTATGTAGTCAAAACTAACCTTCCTTGCTGCAAGTTTGGATTGTTGTTCACTCTTTGCCCCAGTACACACCTTAATAAAAGGGTCACAGTATATTGTAAGATTACCATTAGCATAATTTAATGATATCACAGTAGACTAACCATTTTCCCGGAAGCAAAAATCAAAGCTGTAGTTTTTGGTTCCCTGATCCTCATAATAACAGCAGCAAAACGCTGTAGGTAAATTCATGTAGGGAAATTCATATAAAAAGATAAATAAGATTCATTAGTAAGATATATTTTGCAACAATTATAAGAAAGATAAACACACCTTAGGATTGTATTCAGCATTACGAGCTTGTAATGCGATGGCCTTGAGATCCAACTTGCAATCTAAATTGACAGTTGAAACAATGTTCCTGAAATATAAAACAAAAGATAATTCAGGCAAATTATGAGCTAAAACGATGATTGAACACACAGAATTCTATTTTTGATTCTCTAAATACTTCACTAGCGCTAGCGCAAACTTATAGATAATGGACATTGAAAATGTATAATAAATTACTTTTGAAATAGTGAATCCCAGCAAATTAATTATACTTCAAATTTACTAGTATAGTTACTACCATAGACATCCCAAATTGTGAAATCACAAAAAGATACAAACTTTTGGTTTTGTTTTCGGGGATTGAAATCTGGAGCCTTGGCATTATTATTACCAATAGGTCAACCTCTTTGATTAATTAAGACAAAAATCTTTTAACAAAACCCATCACCGTTCAATATACACAGAAGAGTAATGATATTTGTCACCCTTTTTGTATCACCCTTTTATCACCTCCTACGTGTATGCCTACATGTACCAATGAATGGATTTCTCTATCTTATTTAATTTTTCTCTATCTTCTATTCAAGGAAATAGAACATATATATAGAAAGGTGATAAAAGGGTGACATGAAAAGGAGTGACAAATATCATTACTCTACACAGAAATAAATCAAAACCCAAAAATGAATACATTGTTTGATTTAACACCCATCGAATGATCGAAAGAGAAGAGGGGTAACCGTAAATCTATACTTACTGAAGGGTAGGAACGATCCCAGAAGGATGAAGTGATAGATCTACTGGTTGACTCCCTTCCAATCCCTGATCTGCCATTCTCTTCTCAATCCCTCAACTAAATTGTTCTTTGATCAATAGATAATTATAAAATTATACTTTTATAGATGATTTAATTTGCAAATTCAGTTTTGATTCTTTTATACATCCGTTCAAATGAAGATTATTACCGTTGAAGCGGGAAATTTTTTAAAGCGAGATGGTTTTATAGGTATATGTAGCTTTTATAAGAGAGAGAGGCTTTTGAAGTTTGAAGGAAGAGATATATATGAGAGGTGGAAAATATATGAAGGCGGCTAGAAGGTGAGAGGATGGGGTATATCAACCCTTTGCCTGGTATATATAGAGGGTGACCGGTTAGGGTAATAGCAAGCCGGTTAATGGGCTTCTCACCGGCAATAGTCGGTTTTCTTTTACATGTCCAATGCACCCAAATGTCGAAGAAAAAAGCCCAGACTAAGATGTTACATCGGCCTGGTTTGTAATAATCAAATTTTACTCGCCTAACAAAAATGTCTTGTTGCAAATAATTGAACTCTATAAATTGGATTGTTACCTCACTTAAATGTATTACGCCGTTAAAAAAAATAAATAAATAATTGAACTCTATAATATTATATATAATATAAGATAATTCCAAATTTTATTTTAATACATTAGAGAGTCATTTTGACTCCAATGAGATTCGATACAGGAAGATAATTCCAAATTTTAAGTCTAAATACCAAATTTTTTCTATTATTTAAAAAAATAAATTGGACGGTCTATCTGATTTGATGATCAATGATATATGGGTGAATGAGTAATGTTATACAACACTCATTTATTATTGGTATATTCTGACAATTTTTTTTATTAGTATATCATCCTTAGGTAAGGAAAAAAATAATTAAATAAAAAAATGATCTAATTAGAGGATTAAAATTTTCACCTAAATGATGATATAAGATTATAAAAACAATGAACGATACATATTTTTGTTCTGCTTAATAAGTAACTTGGTACTTAATGAAGCGATATCATTTTTGTTGAATACTTTAACGCATTGATTACCTATAACGCTTGATCATGGGTTCATTACGTGGCTCTCATTTAATCATAATGAATGACTATATATATGAAAAGAAGTTGTATTTTCTTCTGTGTTGGTTGAATATTTATTTTGATTGATTAATCGTGTCAAATCTTTCTCCTTTTAGTTGGTATAATATTATTGTGGCTATAATCATGTGTTTTAAGTCTATTTTAGCAAGTCATATGTAATCGAGATATTATTGCGCATAACTCAATTAGAATTAAGCCAAGTTAAGACCTCCAATACATCAAGAGGAAGGGTCATCGAACTTAATTTGAGAATTTGATCAAGAGCAACTAAATTAGGACCTCTGATAAACTCGATTATCAGACCACCGTAGTTCATCTAAAAAATTGAGCAAATGCAACTCAAGTCGGACATCCTATAAACCAGTCCACCAGACAACTAAAGTCTGTCCAGAAATTTGGTCAAGTGCATATCGAATACTAGTCCTCCAAAGAATTGAAGACCGGATCACCGAAGAAGACAGGGGACACCGACATTCAAAAATTATAGACCTCTAAAGTCTATATGAGAAAAGCTCACACCTCCGAAGTAGAGACCGGATATCCAATATTCAAATAACGGACCTTCGAGAAGCAAAAAGTGGACCTCAATGCCACATATATGATCTTATCCAAAAGGTGTTATATAGTATATGACCACTTAAGATCTCATTTTCTATATAGACACGGTTATTTTTTGGAAAAAAACTCTTGTAATCAACATATTTCAAACCCTAAAGAGAAAATCATCAAGAAGAATTCACTAGCAATCGAAGCCAATTTGTAATTATCTTTTTTTTTTTTTTGGTACATGGGTTCCGGGATTGCTTGCGCGCACCCGACTAATCCCACGGGGATATACATGCCTCCCCATGTATATTCCCAGGTAAATCAGAACTAGGTGACCCATGTTCAGGGAGGAGTTCGAGCCTTGTACCTCTTACTTTACATCCGTTAAGAGCCTTGTACCTCTTAATTTGTAATTATCTTTTGTTACTATATCTAAGCTACATATTTTGTAATATACTTATCAAGGAGTTTAGCATTGTTTGGATTCAGATTATCAAAGGAAAGGAAAAGTGATAACCGTGTTTAGATTATAAAAATATTAATAAAAGAAAAGAAGTTAAATTGATTAAGGAATCACTTGTTTGGATTCAAATTAATAAAGGAAACAAAAGGATTATTTTACATAAAAAATTTATACCCTTTTTATGTAATGTAAAATATTATAAATTAAAATTACAAGGATAGTTGTGACACTTTAAAAAGTAACCATTTCCTTTCTTGTGAAATGACTCCAAAATGGGAGGATTAAATAACTGACATAAGAAAAACAAAGGTTATTGTGCAGTCAATTGGATTCAAACAAAGAAAGGGAACATTTATTCCTATAATCTCCTTTCCTTTCCTTTAAAAATCTGAATCCAAACAATACATTAGTGTTAGATTAGATCCAAATCTCAAACCTTGTGTTTTTCTCTTTGCCTATAGTTTAGGAAATGAGTATTTCCATGTAAAGAAAAAAGATAAACACTTGAGTATTATGTTAATTACTTGATTCCTTTGTTGTGATATCACAAGAGAATGCTTTAATGATATGAAGTGGTTGTAAAGGTTTATGTTCTCACCTTAGTTAAACAAACTTTTTATATTCTTTGTTTGTTCTAATTTTTAAACGTCCCGGTTGTATATTTTTTTTATTAATCTTTAAATTTATTATTTATTTAATATTCGGAATGTGAAATCGGATATACAAATCAAAATGGAAAATCAGAAATTTCAGAAATTCATACGTGGTTTCAATTCCGATCCGATTTTTTCGGAGAAAATCGGAAAGTCATTTCGGAACATTAAAATTTGTTCCAAAATTGGATTTTTTGGATCGAAAAAATCGAGAATTTAGGATCCTATGTTCAAAAAAATCGAAATTCAAAACATTAAACATCTCTTACGAAATTAAAATTTTTGGACTGGAAAAACCGGAAATCAAAAGCATAAATACATATATAAGATGTGATTATATATTAATATATATTTTTTATCGGTTTTTGAGCCAATTTTTACAAGTAATAAAATAATTTGCACTTTTTTAATGTATAATTCAATTATGAATATCGCACAAGCTATTATAATTTTTTAAATTAACCCAAGTACCTTCAGGTACGGGACATTTCCTAGTATATATATATATATATATGGCTATTGTGCATCATCTAACTCACCTCTTATAGCCACACTTCACCATCATTTCACCATACACTTCAAGAAGAGTGTACAAGTCATAACCTTCATTTTATTATCATAATTACAGGCTTGCTGTTTTTCATTGTAATAACCACTCATTAGGAGTTACTATTATCGTAATAAAATATTTATCAGAAACACGATAGTAGCTCTTGCTCTAGAATAGGATTGAAAATCCAAGTGAAGAGAATAACGACTCGAGCTCGGTTTGAAATCGCCTAAGAAATTTATACAGTATGGAAAAAAGAAAAAACCCTAAGAATTTAAATCTCAGATTCGTATAAGATTTCAAACTCTGATACCATTGTTTTAAGTAATACACAAGATTCAATAAGTTTTATGGTTTACCAGAAAACATGAAGAACAAATTAAAGTGTAAAAAATAAAGAATAAAAACGCTTTAGCGTGGTTCGTCAAAGTCTACATCCATGTTGAACTTTAGTGAGAGTAGCTCTTCCACTTGTAAATGCTTCTGATTACATATTACAACATGATCTCAAAGTTTTAAAAGTCAAAACAACCCACAAACCTCAAAGCAATCAGTAAATCACCAACCCTAGCCAATTATTCTAACTAATCTAAGTATTGTACAGTACGAGTTGATTTACTAGCTATTGTAGAGTTTTACAAAAAATTAGCTAATTTATATGAAATCCTAGTTTCATATAAATAAAAAGAGTCGAGAAAGAAGTTAAGAATGTGAAAAGAATGAATGGATAAGTCAAAAAGTAAAATCACACATTTTAAATATAAACAAGAAGGATCTTAATTTTAGTCGTTTATGTGTATCATAATCACGAGTCAAATATAAATGAGTAATTATATATACCATTCAAATACCACTCAATGACATGGCGTGAATTGGTTTGTAATAAATTGTTAATTAGATTAAGAAAATAAATAAATTAACAATTTATATCCAACCAATTCACGACACATGATTTTAGATGACATTACTCATATAAATCACGTATTCCACCGTTATAACAAAACAACGCGGTTTAAAAGATGATCTAAATAGATATTACAAATCTACCTTGAACTTTATTCGGTCAATTTCAACACTTCACAAACATATATATCATATTATTATCAACATATAAATCTGAATTGAGATCACATTGCTCATGGCATTAATAAAAACTTATTAATAGAACATTTTTAGAATTTAATTAGAATTATTGTACAAGAAATGAATGTCGCAATATATATATTTTTTAAAAGGCGTGGGCAGCCTGTTAGCCTTCACGAGGGATCAAAGTTTTCTCCACTTGCAAGCCAGGAATATTATTTTCTCATCTTAGTGCGCCTCATCCTCATTCGTATCATGATCAGATGATCAATTCTCCCTATCTTGAGAAGAACAAAAGCAAATCCCAAAAGTTTCTTAGATAATAGTACACGAATTTGGATTTTCATCACTAAATACAGAACCAATGTTTCCACTGTTGTTGTTTCCCATTTGGTAATGGAAGTCTTCACTGTAAGGCACTGGCCTACTGTAATGTGTAAACGGCATTGGTGGTGGTGCTGCGGGTCTGACATATTCGTATTGTGTCACGTAAGGTGACGGCCTGTAAGTGTTGTAGCTGTGTGTTGCATATTGAGGTGATGGTGGCTCAGGCCTGACGAAGGATGGACCACTAGCATATGTGCTTCCATAGCCATGGCTGGTGTTGTTAACATAAAGAGGTGGTGGTCTGAAAGCTGGCTCGCCAGCATACGTGTTTGAATGGCTGGCATAGCCATGGCTGATGTTGTTTACATGAGGAGATAATGGAGGTGGCTCACGTCTGAAAGCTGCCGGACCACTAGGATATGTGTTTGAACGGCCACCATAGTTGCTGTATCCATAGCCATAATCGGGTGGATAATGGTATATTACGTGCACCTCTTCAACATCTTTTGGTCTTGTGGGTTCACGTGGTTGCAGGTTTGGTTGAGCAGTGCTCTCAGTCGTGGATGGTGGTGGTGCTGCCTCGGGTGATGATTTTGTCTCTGAATCCTTTGGTGGTTCCGATGGTGGGGTTGGTTCAGCTGGTGGAGGTGATTCACCTGGTGGGGGATTTTCTGTATCAAGCGGTGGTGCTCCACCATCGCCAATAGGTTCAGCTGGCTGAGCTGGTGGTTCGGGTTCTGTATGTGAGCAAATAATGGCACTTTTTCTTGTTTTCTTGATAGCTTTAACTATTTTCTCAGGATCTGCCCAACCAACTATTGTTATCTTTTGTTTAGGTAAATCAATATAGAGATCTAATATTCCTGTAAAACCATGATTAAAGTTAAAACTTTTAATGATCTAATTAAGAATAAACTAATATGAGAAACAAAAAGGGCTACCTAAAATATACTTACAATTGATTACTCACCATTAACACCGTGTAAAGCTTTCTTGATCTTCTGAACACACCCATTACAGTCCATTCGGACCTGGATTTCTGTAATCCGAGGTTTCTGCATTTAATTGGAAAAAAATACTTAAAATGCTCTAAATGAAACTATTGCAAACTCTTGATATTTACAAATTCAAAACTTGAAAAAGTGGTTGGGAGCATACCTGGACCTCTTGAGCCATTATTGAAGATCAAACCAAAAGAATGGAGAAATAGTTGTGCCTAACTTTGTATTGAATGGAGAGGGAATGTGGAATAATTAGATGGCACTTATTTGTGCATGGCGAGGGAATATATAAAAGGTAGTAGATGTGGGTCATGCAAAGAATCTCCTTTTGATGACCAAAGAAAAAGAAGAAAACGAGTTCAATTTTTGGTAATTTTATTTGATTTGATATTTAAGCTTTTGGAAGTGATATTCAATCTTTTAGGGGGTTTTGTTTGGACCCTTGAAAATGTTGAGCCATAGAGAATTTGCTTTTTAATGTTGAGATATCCAACCAAAACCGTCCACAGAAAAAAGGTTAAATTAAGTGATGAAAGATGATCACGTATGGGATGGTCATGGGGACAAGAGTCAACCCATTGAAAGTAGCTTTGTATGTAAAGTGGGTGTGAAATTGTAAATGCATATTTGGGGAATCCTTTTGTTACAAGCTAAAACGACCATTAACTTAAAGGGATATAAATTTATACTTATATTGCCAATTTTTTGCTATAAGGGCAATTTAAAAAAGATAATGGATAAACACGAATTTGAAGTTTCAAATTTCTTTAGTTCTAAATACTTTTTAACGATGTAGATTAACTTTTTGGGATCAAACCTTTTTAAGATGAGATATTTGAATATGTCATGAAATTCTTAGTTAACGAGCATGGAGGTGGAGGATATTTCATATATAATGCAAGACTATATTTAAACATGATGTGTAGAGATATAGTAATGAACCAACCATACCAGTTAGAAATGCGATATCGTAGTGGAGTAGATATTTGACTTGTTGAATTCATAGAAGGGCCTGTTTGGAAGTGCTTATTTTAGGGGAAAAAAGCGCTTTTAGAATAAAATTCAAATTTTAAAAAAATTATTAAAAATAATCTTGAAATCGAAAATTATTTTAAGTGCTTTTTTTAAGAAGCACCTATTTGGTGCTTTTCAAAAAAGTGCTTTTCAAAGTAAAAAAAACTCTTAAAATGCTAAAAGCACTTTTAAGTGCTTCTCCAAAAAAGCACTTCCAAACGGGCACTAGGTATGATGTAGGGATGGCAATGGTTCAAATATTAACCGTAACCGATGGATATCCGATCTGATAAAAAACCCGTTAGTGGAACCGATGGTGCATCCATGAGGGTTTGGTTCTCATAAAAGGTAACCGTTGGATTATCTGTTAGGATTTGGTCTTTTACAATAATCCGACGGATAATCCAAAATCCGAATAAAAATAAAAATAAAAACTAAAAATATATATACTATATACAAAGACATTCTATGTATGCAAATTTCATACATAATATCGATCAAATATAATTATTCCATACATAAACTAGCTAATTGATTATTATCTATTTTATTACTATATTGCCTAATATCATTTTTTGGTCATCCAATAATTTTGTAGCTAATTTTATATTCTAAAAATATTTAATAATTTATTTTATTTAAATCATTTTAAATGATTGCGGATACGGATTAACCGCGGATAAACCGCATCCGTCGCGGATGCGGATTTGGTAAATAATTCTGAAATCCGATGGTTAATGGATGCGGATTTGGTTATCGATTTTCTTAATGGATGTGGATGTGATTATGCGATTTTTCGAGGATATCCGATCCGTTGCCATCCCTAGTATGATGGTGGTTAGGAGGTGTCACGAAGCAAGAGTTCTGGCCATTAACAATAGGGTAAAGGCCACGTGTGGCTAGGGATGGCAACGGATCGGATTATTGCAAAAAATTCCAAAACCATGTCCATATCCATTTAATTTATCAAAAACCAAACCCTAACGGATTTAACCATCGGACTTACTTTTTAAAATCATATCCGAATAATTCGGATTCGGGTTTTTAAATGGTTTTTCGGATTTTAACCATAACCTGGCTCGCGAGGCGTCCCTCTCGCAGTAGGATTCCTTACCTTTCCTCTCTCTTGTGACATGCCAAACTATAACTCTCTAAGTATATTGAAAATATTGAAACAAGATCACAAATATATGAAAAAACTCCAATATATAAAATATTATGTTGCTCTTTAATTAAATAATGTTTTTGTTAATTCTGATATTCAAATTTTAGTTTTGAGATATGAAAATACTTTTTTTATCTATATTACTATAAAATATACAAAGGTAGATGATAATAAACGGGTTTTCGGTTATTCGGTTTTATTTTTATCTAAAATTTTAACTTAAAGGATTTAACCATCGGTTACATTTTTCAGAACCATAACCTAACGGTTTTATCCATGGTTGCATAATCGATTTTTAATCGGTTCAAATTTTCATCGATTTTGATTTTAAACCATACCCATTTCCATCCTTATCTATAGTTGGGTTGAGACTTTTGGCCTTTTGGTAATTAAAAATAAAAAAAATATAAGAAAGATGGACTTCAAAATATAGAAATACATGGACTTTAGCCTTTAATAGGTAAAATAAAATCATATTTATATATATATAAATATATATATTTATATATATATATATATATATATAACGGATTTTCGGTTTTTCGGGTTTTTTTAATCTAAAACCATAACCTAACGGTTTTAACCATCGGTTTCACTTTTTAAAACCAAACCCTAACGGATTTAACCACGGTTACATAATCGGTTTTTATTCGGTTCGGTAATCCGTCGGTTTCGGATTAAAATCATAACCATTGCCATCCCTACGTGTGGCCCTCTATCTATACCTAAAATGCACGGGCCGCTCCTGATCTTCAAAATTACCCTTTTACGCCCCATATCTTCACCTTTTGTGACACCGTTAGCCCTTTTTTCATTTTTCTGTCAGTTGACCGTTAGTCAATGCCACATGGCGCCACGTCAGTGCCACATCAGCGCCAACTCACCGCCTCTGTCTTCGTCAGCATCGTCCTTGACTTAAAAAAGAAACTTTGAAGGTTTGAAGGTTTGAATGCTATAAACCTTCATCAATGGAGGATTCCGAAAAAATCAAAAAAATTGATAACACTTTGTCTCACATTTTAGTATATCTCTATTCAACCTTTGATTCCTTGTAGAATCACTTTACCGAATAAGCATACAATTTTATTCTTTCAATTTTCATATGCATAATTTAGACAATTTAATAAAACAAAAATCATAGAAAATATGAATAATACCCAAATGAGAGCATTTTCTATGATTTGGGTAGGTGACTTTCCATAATGCAGGAATTTACTGAACCAAATATCGAGTCTCAATTAGATGGAGCTGGAAAAAGGAGTTCATTTTCATGGAGGGTTGAAAATTTCTTGGCATTCAAGGAAATAATGGAAACTCGTAAAATCTTCAGCAAATACTTCCAAGCTGGTGGATGTGAACTTCGGATTGGTAGGTGACTTTTCATATGCCTTTTTTGGTATGATAATTGCTTCTCACTTCACTTAATAATATTCGTTTAATCGAGGTGTAATAATTATATCTTTTATCTGTTTTACTTCAGGTGTATACGAATCCTTCGATACAATTTGTATTTTCTTTAGAAAGTGATCAATCTGTTGGAACTGATCCAAATAAGAACTTTTGGGTGAAATACAAAATGGGTATTGTGAACCAAAAGAATCCTTCCAAAACCGTATTACTCATTTGGGTATTATTCATATTTTCTATGATTTTTGTTTTATTAAATTGTCTAAATTATGCATATGAAAATTGAAAGAATAAAATTGTATGCTTATTCGGTAAAGAGATTCTACAAGGAATCAAAGGTTGAATAGAGATATACTAAAACGTGAGACAAAGTGTTATCAATTTTTTTGATTTTTTTGGAATCCTCCATTGATGAAGGTTTGAATGCTTCAAACCTTCAAAGGTTTTTTTTAAGTCAAGGACGATGCTGACGAAGACAGGGGCGGTGAGGTGGCGGTGACATGGCGTCATGTGGCGGTGACTAACAGTCAACTAACAGAAAAATGGAAAAAGGGCTAACGGTGTCACAAAAGGTGAAGATAAGGGGCGTAAAAGGGTAATTTTGAAGATCAGGGGCGGACCGCGCACTTTGGGTATAGTTAGAGGGCCACACGAGGGCTTTACCCTTAACAATATGCCAACAACTAGAAGCATCAAACGTTACATAGTATGCAAAGACAATGCAAGAGGGAAGCGGAATAGATTAAGTAGTTGATATCCTAACTAATTTTTGAATATATATGTGAGCAATTGATAAGTTATAATGAAGTGTCGAGAGTATCTGGTCCAAATAAAGTTACCGTCGAGGATAAATACATGCTCTCATAATTTGATTAACAGAACAAATACACTCATAACTAGTGATCGAATATATTTTCACCACAAACCCAAAAATGGGAAACGACTGATAAAGTATAATATGGTAATCAATCTTTTGATCTAATAGATCAGTCTGAAACACAAACATGAAGTGTCGATGATATAAGGGAAGACGAACCTGCTCCCAAAATTAACCACATACTTTGTTGCCTCTAACTGTTTCTATATTTCTGGAACGTAGTGGAGGGCTCCTGAAACTAGACACTATGTTAGGACCATAGGTAGTTTTGCTACCAATGACACTCTAATACTCAACATTAGTATAATGTCCGAGGATATTCTTATGACCTGAGAGATAGAGATTTTTGACTGTAAAATTACCAAAATGCGGTTTTAGAGAGAGATAGAAAGTGAAAGTGTACGTAGTGCATATAAGTTACCCATTTCAAAATATGAGTGGTAGGGTTGCACATGAGGCTATTGCAGGTATGCCTTGTTAAGCTATCACGAATACACATGTTTAGATAGTTGTGGGGCCCGAGTTGCATTCTATCCCTCTTACGAGACGAGGTGATGTCTTCACATATTTGATTAGGCAAGTACCCTTCTTCTTCGGTTTACCTACGCTTGTCCCAACACATCAATAAAACGCTTTCGGTAGTAGGCATTTTTCCATTAGACAAGATGGATATCACCGACTCTATTATTATAACTTCGTTTTTGTCCTTTACGCGCTTAATTTAGTATCAGAGTTTATCTTTGGATTACAAATACCCCTTTATATTGCGCGATCGACATTTCATGTTCAGATTTGATAAAAAAGATTTATTTGATTCTTTTGTGATTTTGCTGATAGTTGAACAGGTTTAAATTTTCTTTACGCCAACTCTATATTCAGTCTTTCAAGTGTTCTTTATCTAAATGTTCCAACAAACAAGTTTGTTTGTGGCGTACATGCTAATTGAAAATAGATATTTTGAGTTATTTTCCCAAGAGCGTGCCGATGTCTTAGGTCGGACTTTTATAGTCATGGCGATTAGAAATCGGTCTTTCGGTATTTTGGATGATGTCGATGTAAGAATAGGTTTTTTTGACGATATCGGCGGTCCTTAGAATCAAATTTAGTAGCCTCCTATAATTTTTTTAAATACATAATTCAAGAATTGTAGTTATGGCTTATAGCCATGTGCTTCGGGACACATGTTGTTTCTGAAGTGGCATTAGGTTTAATTTTTAGCCTAGTGAACGAATTGCCAGTGATACGCGATATATAAGGGTTGTGTTATCATCTACCTTTTACTATTCTATTGCCTCAAATTATCCCTTTAGAGTGAGACAACTTTTATTTTTGTCGCGTAGTTTCTCCTTATGGTTGGCTTCTTACCTCAGGATCTTTTTACAAGGTATTGTTATTTGCTTCAAATTCTCTCTTTTTGATTTCTATATTCTTATAGAGCATCATGCCATCAGATAATGCTTCGCGAGTGATCTCCAAAATCACAGTTGAAGTTTCAAGCAGTTTGCCATCAGATAATTTTGCATCTATAATTTCTTTAGATCCTCGAGATTTGGACGATTCCTTCTTGAGTGATTCTTCTTTGTCTTTTAATGTTGAACACCCTTATAGTAGGGTTGATTCCTATTTAGTATAAGGAGAAGAGATAAATTCTCATGAAGGAGAAAAGACAATATACCCAAACTAGTAGGCCATAGGATAACGTAGGTTCTCTTCCCTACTCCAATCCTCATAGGATGGCAATATACAACCTTTTTCACGCTACAAGAGTACACTTACCTAGGGGAATTGGAATGAGAGAATTGGGCACCGAGGAAAGAATATATGATCTTAGCCTCGACAAATTTTACAAATTTGTTAACTAGGGAGACTTCTCCTTCAAGTTAGAGATCAAAGTCCCCAGGCCGAGGAACGAGCATGCAGACCTCTTCGGGAAAACATTTCCATCTATATTTGTAGTTTAGTTATGGGACTGAGGATCCCTTTTGTTCCTTTTATTGCGGACTTGCTCAATGCGTATGTTATTTACCAAAACCGATTGGTTCCAGATGCCTAAGAGACCATTGTGATCTTCTTCACCAGGTGCGAAAATGTTTTGGACTTCACTCCCTCAGTATCCGTTAATTTTATCGACTATCCGACTATAAGGGGAAAACATCAGATGGTTTTTGGTATGGTGTCTTCCGAGGTGTGATATAAAATCAACACTCATGGTAGTACTTCTCACAAGTGTATGAGTCTTCCCAGGGGAATTGAAATGAGACAATTTGGTATTTAACCACTAAACACGATTCATCTATCCTCTTGAAATCCTGCCAAGTATATAAGGGGTTGCCCTTGGTACTCTAACAACCTATGTCAAGTGACATTACCAAGTATTAGAACAAATAAATTCTAACCATGTTTTCTATTGTATTAATCAAGACCACGCGAATGCACATCAAATTAATATAAAATACACTCCACAACCCAACCCCCCAGCCTGGCAATAGTTAAGTTGCTATACTAACCTATTGATTGACCAAAAGAATATAATCACACAATTAACAAGTTTATATTCAACAGGAATAAAATAAATTCATTTAAATATAAAAACACCAAATTAATATAAAATCATATAAATCATTATTTAGGGTTCATATCCTTATAATTTTCAAGTTATATGAGATTAACTCATAATGGAAAAGAGAAAAACAATGTTGGAAGACATACTGAAAAGTAGAACTGAAAAGAGGTAAAAATTAATTATGGAAAGAAAGTGTTGTTCTTGACTCCTATCCCTCAATTCCTTGCTCTCAGCGTTTCTCTCTTCTAATAATGATAAGTGGTTTGTTTTTCTGATTAAAACGATGTCTTATGGGTTTATATCCTTTCCCATTTTCATCTTTACAGGGACACTTATTGTATCATATTAAGGGTTATATATTACCTATTATCTCAAGAACTTATCCGATCAACCTTTTATTATAAAAAATAAAGTCATAGCCCAACCAACCAAAGTAGCCCAAAAAAATTCCAACAAATAATCATAGCAAAACAAGATTATCCTTTAATTTCTTTTCCCAAAAATCAATTACTATATGTGTCATTGTTCCAAGGTAATGCATTGACGCAACAGTCAAGTGCTTGTGATAAATAATAACAACATCTAAATAACAAGTTGGGCTAGTTCATTTGGACAGAGCCTTGCTATCTTCTGCACTTCAAGGGGTGTGAAGTGAGAGGTACAGGGTTCAAATTCCCTCCCTAAACATGGGTAGCCTAATTTTAATTTACCATGGAGATATGCATGGGGAGGCATGCACGTTCTCCGTGAAATTAGTCGAGGTGCACACAAGCTAGGGCAGACCACCCACATAATAAAAGAGAAACATCCAAGTTGTTGGTTCAATACCGACTAATTATAGTTTGAAAACAATTTGGCAAAAACCTTATAAAATTAACTAGTTGAGATTAGCTCACTGGCCAGGACCTTGGTCATCCAATCTAGTGGTGCAGGTTTGAACCGAATCAATGACTTCGAGTCCAAAGTGACTTCCCTATGTAACAAAAAATCCTTATAAAATTATCCACGCATTGTATAAGGTTAACCAAACTTGCAAGCGGATCAGTAGTAATAGTGCTATGATGTTGTATTTCCACGTTCCTTTTGTAGAAAAAAACCCAACTATGGTTTAAACAAATCCAAACAGAGCAGATAACGATTTAGGGACTCCTTCTCTCATAAAATAAGTTCTCTCTCTCTCTCTCTCTAAATATTCTTCTCCTTCTCAATCAATTTTTTGGAGATTAATTATGAGCATTGAAGGTGGTGTTATCTAGCATTTAGAAGATCAATCGAAGACTTCTCTCACCATCTTTGCATCTACTTTCTAATTCCCTCACATTTTTTTTGTTCAAATAAAAAAATGGGAGGGAATTCACGGATTTCAGACTAGGTAGAATAGATGGGAAAAAAGACAACACATGATATTCTATATGATTCTTTCTCCAGTTTAGGGCGTAATAGTGAAGCTATTATCCCTAATATTGAGTGAGTAGGGAGCAATATCATTGGAGTACTCGAGAATTGGGCAGTGGGTTTTGGGTGTATGATTTGTACTATGCAAGTATCTTTGGAAGTCAACTACAAAAGATGTATTTAGTAGATAAAATTTAAAAGGTGAAGTTTAAACTTAAGAAACCTAACCATGTGTTTTTTAATCATAAAACAAAGATGGGATTAGCTACAAAAAATGTTAGAAGGAATTCCAGTCCTAATAGGGAAGATGATACTAATAGCCTAGGTTTGAAGATTCCACATGTAGTAAGAAGACAAAGAGAAAAGTTGATTTTTAAACTTAAAGTAGTAAAAAGTGTTATGATATATATAAGTGTAGAGAGTCCATTTAGATATCTAAAGGGATCAATGTTATTCATAATACCAAGGCTAATCAAAATTTCCAAGTTGTTGGCTCCAAGGGTGATCTCTTAGGTGCTTATATATAGAATAATGGAGAGGTGTAGCACGATACTGGTTTATAGAGTGAACAAAAGATTGAGTATATTGATAGAATTGTGAGTTGTGAAATTAAAAACATAATCTTTTTCAGGTCATCATATTCAAGAATAAAAGGGACTCATAGGACCTACAAAATGGGAAGAAAATGTTCTCTTTGTTATTAGTAAAGTTATATCCTCGAGTCATAGTGATATTATGCTAAAAGACTCGAAAATAGAGGAAGATCATTCAAATAGGGGGATTAGATCTAAGCCTCTATATAATCTCTATGATCATAATTATGATATGAATTGGAATGAGATACGCGAGCATGATACTATGGATATACGTTGCAGTTGTATAAAGGGTAGAGATGAGGATCTAGCTATAGTTCAGAAAGAGGAAAATTGTGATTCCAGATAAAGAAACTAGTACTCATAGTACTAGAAGGGCTAGTGTTGGGTTCCCATGTGTTATGATAAATCTACACCAAAAGTACGACAACTTCCCGCAAGCATATGGGTCGTTGACAAGTAACATATTGATAAGCTTAAGGGTTATCATGTCCACAGGGACACTAAGGTTGAAATAATTGTGTTTTGAATGTAATGTAATATAAAGTTGCGATATAAATAACAAAAATATAAATGATAAATGTTTGGTTTTCGATCAAAAACTATTTTGTAATAAAGTAAATAATTAACTAAAAAGACAAATGATTAAAATGCTGAAGATGAGAAAAGGGGTGAGAAGTATTGCTTGATCTTACGCGTAATCTTGCTAATCAACTATTAACTTTGTTAATTGGTATAAGGTCGGATTGGGTGATCCGTAGCCGGGATTCAACTATCCTTCTAACTTTTCTCGGTAGTTTAGAATGCAACCTTCCCCTATTAGAGACTCCTCTCGGGTGGCCCTAGAAATGGTTTCCGATGAGTCAAGTTCTAACCCTATTGACTACCTAGTTAGGCACGACCTCCTGGTTCACTTCCACACACTGGGCATTTATATACTATGTTCGAAATCCGACCCCCTCCTGGGTGATAGCCGAAAGTCTCAAACTACCCAATAATTGATCAAGTCATGAATAGGCAACAAACATAAATATATAAATCAAATAAATAAACAGAACCTCAATTCATTTCAATAATATAATATCCCAAATATTCAAAACAAGTGTAATAATTAAATAGGGTTCATACCTGTTGCAAATCTCAAGCAAAAGGCGTTTAGTTCATACTAAACGAGTGGAAATAAATTAAAACTAATATTAGAATCATATTAAAAAGATAAAATGGACTAGAATTAACCTAAAATACCGAATGATTGGGTTGTAGATAGTGTAGAATGATGAACTTGGGTGGAAACCCTCCTTTTCTTCTCTGCCACACAATTTTGCTCTTCTCTGTTCAAAAAATGTGATGTGAAGTTAAAGTATGCTGAAATAGGAGCTCTAATATGCTTGTATACTTGGACAAAATTCTTTTGGGGCCTTATGGGCTGACGTAGGTGAGATGAAAATAGCCCAACTCGTTTTTGACTAATGTTGTCTAGTTTCTAGTCATAGTGGGAAAAATGGCATAACTCTCTCGTCTCAACTCCGAATTGACTTTCGTTACTTCTAACGCGACACTGAGTTCAATATATATCTTAATAAAGAATATTTTTTCTCAAAATCTTTGAAAAATTTGTCGTGGTGACTGAAACAATGTGACGCCAAGACTTTTCTAGTAAACGCTCTAGCTTTTCCAAAGTGACTTTGAGCTCTTTTTATGCTTTGGGTTGGGTTTGGACTTCACTTCTTGACTTATCCTCATCTCCTTGGACTATAGTGTCAACCATATACCTAAACTCTACACACTTAACCCACCATTAAAGCACAAAACCTATATAAATAACATAATGTCCAAAAGAATGTAGAAAAGTAAGATTTGGAAAATATTAGGGAAAAATACATCACTTAGGTCCCGTAAAACCTCAAATATATGTCTTGTAATTAGATTAATATATCAAAAAAGAGGAGACATCAAGACCCCCAACTCAAAGTTTTGGCGTCCTGACAAAATAAAAAAATAAAATTGAAAGGGTCCTAAGTCAAATTAACCCAAGAAGAAAGGATGAAATAAAAATATAATGAATAAACCTAAAGAAATTGTAACAAGTCTCATATAGTGGTGTCCAAAAAATAGTATACAAATACACGTAATATACTAACAATCAACATCTAACAAATTCAAAATTGAGTGCACTTCGCAATGCAAGAAGGAGCAGTTCTCACTTAGGTTGATATGAAGGCTATGAGGTGTTTGATGTCTCCCTTTTTGTGAGAGAAAACACCCTTAGGAAACATCATTTTAGGTTTAAATTGGATTAGTTAGTTGATTTGTTGTCATAATTTGACATAATGCACTTTCTTCCTTCGTTTTAGAATTATTTGTACTTTTAGAGTTTTAGTGCATTAATTTGTGTGCTTAGTGTGAAGTTTTTAGGTTTATGGATGTTAAGAGGCACCAAGATTAATAGAAGAAGTGAAATTTAAAGTCCAAGATCAAGAAAAGGTGTTAAAAGAGCAAAAGGAAGCACTTTAGTGAAGGTGGAGAAGTCCTAGAAACTGGAAAGTCGTTACTTGTAACTCTTCCCAAACCCAAATAGTGCAGATCCAGAATTAGTGGTTCGGATGAAAAAGATGGGCCTCTTAGTTAGAGAAACGTGAGAAGTGGTTTAAGTGGATTTAGAGTTACAATGCAAAAGTTACAGCCTTTTTACAGACGTAGTGTACAACAGTGAGGATTTATTAAAATGGACTTGTGACCCTTAATCACTTAATTAAGACCAAGTTAGATGAAATACGTTTTTTTACCTCTATATAAGGCTTATTAGACCTCTTAAATAAGCACACTTTATTTTACTACTTGTTTTTAAGAGAGAGTAAGCGCTTGAAGCAGGGAGCAGAAGAGAAGAAAATTGATCTTCGACCAATCTCCAACAAATCAGCACCAAATCATGTATTCATTTATTTCTAATATTCCCACAATTTTTATGTGCTAAATTTATTATAATTGAGAATAGCAATTAAGGGATGAACCCTAAGTTTTCTAATTTAATGTTTTTTGAATTTAGGATACTAATTTTAATTGAGTCGAAGTATTTTGTATTGACTATATTCTTGTTCTTGTTTACTATCAATGACTTAGCTAATTAGGGATAGGTTTTAGTAATTACGCTATGCGTTAGTGGCGACAATCATCCGAAAGGGGGGGGGGTTTCTAATTACTGAACTAGGATATAGACGTGTGGTGTCCATTATTGAGCCTGGCGGCCTTAACTAACCACGTAGCTATTTGGGTATAAGCTTAATTATTTGAAAGTAGCTTATAGTCACCCTGACTGAGTTAGTAATATCGTAGATAGCTTCCTAAGTCTACCCTGACGGGATTTAGGAAGATATTAGAGTCTCGGCTAATATTAAAATACCGACTTTAACCTTAAACATATGCATTAGATTATTAACTTCAGTGATTCCCTAGCGAGACCCAAGTATACTTCTCATATTTGCGTAACATCTTAGTAGTTAATATTGTGTCAAATTTATTTTATTTTTAGATTTACTTTCTTGCATCTAGCTTATAAACACAAAAACCAAACAAATATTTATCTTTACTTGTTTTAGCAATCAATTCTACTTTCTATTTAAACACCTAATCATAACCTTTTAATCCTTGTGGAGGCGAATTTCCTGTATCTACTTATCTATTACTTGGAATGACCCGTACACTTGCGGTTAGTTGTTTCTCTTCTTTTGTGTTGAATTATATCACACTCTAGGAGCAACCAAGTTTTTGCTTCCGCTGCCGGGGATTACAATGTTAAGTTTATTCAGTAGAATTAATTGTTTTTATTTTACGTTTGGTTTTGGTTTTTGTCTCTTCCACATGTTCTCTACTTAGGGCGATGATCAAGAAATTATATTAAATATGTATAGAGCATATTACCCGACTTCCGGTCCATTCGACTATAGGGAAAACTCTTCAGGATATCAACAACGGGGTAGTAACTTTTGCCAACCACCTTATCAATACCTGCATGAGCAAGGGTGGAACGATCAATGGACCAAGCATATGTCCAACAACTTCCACAACTAACTCTTTCCGAACTGAATAAAAATGTGAAGGGACATCAATATTACGAACTGAATGAGATACAAAAGGTATATTGCGATTTGATAAAATAGTCTTGTATTGCGGTAAAAAATCTACAAGAAATTCAAGGAACTAGAATCCAAGGACTACGAGAGGAACATGACTAGACCCTCCTTGAAATAGGGCTAGATCGAGGGTGTCCCCTAAATCTGTTAAGTCATAATCATGGATACTTTGTACGCTCACCTTGCACCACCACAAATCCACCAAAGCATAGATTGGAAGGAGTTTGTAGATTCTAGGAATAATAAACATGTGAATGGAGATGCTGGATCACTTGAGATAGAGGCATGTATAGAGGAATGTTTTCTTGCGAATAAATGGATTAGAGCAAATCCTGTTGAAGATCAACGGGTAATTAACCCAACAAGAACAATCCTCATATATCACGTGGAGGAGAATGAGTTTAGTCATGAGAGCAAGAAGGAGAAACGGAGATACTACCCACCCTTTTTCAAAGATCGATTGAATCAAAGTTTAGGTGGGAAAGTTCCAAAGCTTCCATATCAAGGGAG
Organism: Nemophila menziesii; assembly: GCA_029959085.1. Lineage (NCBI taxonomy): Eukaryota > Viridiplantae > Streptophyta > Magnoliopsida > Boraginales > Hydrophyllaceae > Nemophila > Nemophila menziesii. The sequence continues at coordinate 4,898,701 of JARWIR010000038.1, read as the reverse complement.
AGACGAGTTTAAGCAGAGGAGTACCGCAAGTACCTTAAGACAATCTTCGTGGAAGGTAATGTGTCGAACTTAACGACGTAATAAACAAAAGTGCTACTTGGTTGACAACCCATGTTTTAAATTGCTTTCTTAGTTAAATGTTCTTAGTATAAATTAGTAAGTTTAAATTCGTGATTTAGTGTGTATTATAGTTAATGAGAAGGTATATAGTGTTTTTGATGTGCATGTAAGTCAAGGATTGAGTTTGGGGTGAAAGAAGTGAAAATAATTTGTGCTCACAGGTCAAAAAAATGTAGGTATCCGCGGTGTACTTCAAAAGGCCATACTTTTGCGCTCAGATGTCAAAATTAACTTTTTCTCGAGCCTAAACCGCGTATTTTTTTGAGATCTGTCTAATGGAGAAGTCAGCATGCAGTGCATAAGGTTGAAATACATCGAAAAACCTACTGGACAAAAGCAACCAAGACCCACTTCAACATTGCGTCAGCGAGAAAAGTCAACCGCGACTGGCGACCCGGCCCTGTAACGGGCATTGCCAGTCAGTAAGTCAAGCAACATCGCTGACTCTCTGGATGAGGGACACTTGGACACAGCTCGTTCATGCGTCAGCGACACACAAAATTTGCGACTGGCTACCCGGCCCTGTGACCGGTATTGCCGGTCCACAAATCCGAACCTATTGGAAGTCATCCATGTAGACGCACTTACGTCTTGTGAACAATGAAAAGAAAGAAATTTCCCGACCGCAGGGACGGATCCAGGTTGTAGCATTTGGGGCCTGGGCCCCCGAAATTTTCCAAAAACCCCATTTTCACCTTTATAAAAAAATGAAAAAAAGAAATTATTAAGCTTCGCCCCCTAAATTATCGGAAACCCTTCCCTTGACCCCCAAATATTGAATCTTGGTTTCGTCACTGCCCGACCGGCTACCCGACCCTGTGACCGGTATGCTGGTCGAGTCTTCTTATTCTTTTCCTTTAGCCTCCCACACAAGAAACTCCATTATGTGACGAACCAAAAATCTAAAAACACCTACAATATACCATAAAACACAACAAAACACCATCAAATCTTCCACAACACTACAAGATATCTATTACCTAACTCCTCGATCACCATAAAAATACCAAATCCATCACCAAAAACATTAAAAGACATGAAATCATCAAAAAAATTAACCTTAAAAAAGTTCAAAATCAAGAGTTTTTGAGTTTTGAAAGTTTCAAAGTAATCATCCAAGGCATCATATCAATTTAAATTCAAGCAATTAACATCGGTACAATAGCTAATACTCCTCCTTTTCTATTTCTGGCCAATTTGGGAATTGGGAATTTTAGTTATATTATTTGGAGATATGATCCTCGTGCTCTAGTATGTGCAAGTATTTTTAAGCAAGTATTTGATAATTGAGTTGGGGGTGATTCATATCACATGATTCAAATGAGCAAAACATGCGTTGAGGATAATCAAAGTGCGAGGAGAACCAGAAAAAGTTGAATAGATTGAAGCCTCGATATAATGGTAATAGAAATAGTTCTATTGCCTATAAATATATGTTTCGTAAACTCTCATCTCATTATTAGTATATCTTATTAAATTTATTGCTTATAGACTCCTTTCGTGTCGTGGGGACATGACTCAATTTTGAGTCGGGGGTGGGGTACTTGTTGTTCTCATCCCCGGTTTTATGTTTTTATCGCTTTCGTTTTTTTAAAACCAAATAAAAATTAGTTTAAGGAACGATTTGGTTGTAGAGTTTGTTGAATGTCCCCATAAGCAAGCTTTTTGTAAATTAATTATAGAAAATAGTATACCTTAGATTTAGTGTATAACACACCTTGAATGCATGCAAATGCTAAATTGCAGATAGAAAAATTTAATGAATAATGCAAAAGAATTAAGCTTGTACTTAGTAAGAATGAGTGGTGTGCAAACCACGAGATCTAAATGAGTATATAACCAACTTGATTATGAATTAGAGGTGAGAGTGGAGTGAAACTACGTAACTAGGAAAATGATGGAGGCAGTTCTTTGATAGCCACTGAAGCCTGTTAGCTTTCTAACTAAATGTTATGTATTTATGTAACTCTCGTGATAATAATAGGGAGGTTGATAACTCTATGCGCCACACCTACATAAATGATACCTAATTGGATATTGATGGAAAAAATATTTATCACCATTAGTATTAATGGTAATAGTGGAGGTGGGTCATTCTTATCGTCGATGTCGTCATGAACGACTTCTTTCCATAAGAGAGCCCTTATTTTCCTTATTAGATCTCCGATTCTTTCAGATACTTTTGTAGCAACTTCCCCAAGACTCTCGAAATGGATGGAAGTTTTGTGGAGGATTCCTTGTAGTGCTATCAACTATTCCCTTGTGGTAGTATCTTTTGTAATGGTGTTTACGTATGTTATATACTCCCCCCGCCCGCCCTCCCGAGACCCTCTATGTAACTCTCTATTTTAATATAATTATCTCTTTGAGAACAAAATATTTTGTAAGTTTTTAGCCATCTCCTTCACGTTTTATCTACCAAAATACAATACAGTAGAACAACAACAAACAAAACTTACCAAAAAACATTCATAACTTTGATTTTATTCAGCCAAATTTAGCATAATTTATACCGCCGATTTCACAAAATTTCATAGAATATAATATCACCAACAATTTTACAAAACAATATATTATGCTCATATAAAAAAACAATAAAAATAAAAATTATGGAATTTAACATGTTTATTGATAAGATTGAAACTATGTACCATTTGTAATAATAAATAGGTAATCAAGGACACCTCTTACAATGGAAACGCGTTTAAATCGACTAACGTATGTTTTGCCTATACAATACAAGGTAAAAAATGGCTTATATAAGAAAGTTTCAATTATTTATATAACATTAAATAACCGTTTCCTCCAATAGTTAATGAGACATGGGTATATTGGTTGTCCCATCATGGACGAATGAATCCATTGATATACCCTCAGTAACCGATCCACGATCTTGTATTCCAACGGTAAAATAACATATAGAAGTTTTTGCTTGTTTCTTCCTATTAAAATTTGTTGCCCTGTGAGTGGCTTAATAATGAAGCCTGTTGGAAGATTCAAACCTCGTGATTACATGGTATGTGTAGAAAAAATAAACCTTATATCGCCATGTGAACAAAGTTGTCTTCTTATGCGTGGGATATCTGCAAGTCTCGGTGCTTGTCTAAACATTGTAAAACAGTCAAAGGGGTTGACTATTTCTATATTCAGACTCATAGCTATAGTTTGTGATAAGGGATGACAATAGTTATGGTTTAAAATCGAAACGGATGAAAATGCAAGGTGATTAAAAACCGATTATGCAACCATGGATAAAACCGTCAGGTTATGGTTTTGAAAAATGTAACCGAAAATTAAATTTGTTAGGGTATGGTTTTAGATAAAAATAAAACCGAATAACCAAAAACTCATTTATTATCATCTATTTTTGTATAATTTATTATAATAGATAAAAAAGTATTTTCATATCTCAAAACTAAAATCTTGATATTAGATTTAACAAAAAAAAGTAACAAAAAACATTATTTAATTAAAGATCAACATAATATTTTATATATTGGATATTTTTCTTGTATTTGTGATCTTGTTTCAATATTTTCAATATATTTATAGAGTTATAGTTTGGTTATGGTTAAAATCCCAAAAACTGTTTGATAAACCGAATCGGAATTATTCGGATATGGTTTTGAAAAGTAAGTCCGATGGTTAAATCCGTTAGAGTCTGGTTTTTGATAAATTAAATGGATATGGACATGGTTTTGAATTTTTTTGAAATAATCTGATCCGTTGCCATCCCTATTTGTGATGTTCTTAAAGGTGTGAGGATGTCAAGATCCTTGAGGATTATCAACGTTGATTTGAACCCCACCAGATTCTAAGGCAACGAAGAATTTATTTTGCACATAGTTAGTGAACACAAAATATTAATATAATCCTTTGCAAGAGGTCTTATATGAGATAACAAACATAGGCGTCGATAGTAGCATCAAAAGAACGGGATCCTTTCATAGTTATGGTATCTTCTTTCAAATGTGTCCTTGATGGTTGGGATGTTGTTATGTGATTTAGTGCACCCAATAACAATTATTTCATTCCAAACAAAGTTTAAAATCAAGGTGGACCGAGGCTTGGACTGGACGATGTGCAAATTTTTGTAGTATGATATATCATCGATATGTCACAATATTACATTTGCATTTGCTTGAGATAGTCAAAAGGGTGGATCCTTCATAAATAATTGCAACTATTATGAAGGAACTAACTTTAGGAAACCAATTGGACATCCTTCTATTACAACCAGCTATGAAGATGCTCCATTCTCCATTTGATGAATATTGTTTGATCTAGCATATATATATGAACTTCATACATTGATATAATTATGCACACACACTTTGATTTGTTTTGACCCACAAGTTGTAACTATGTAAAGATCTAAAGATCTAGTAATTTTTATTTACAAATAAGTCAAAACAGTGCATCTTTTCTAGCAAACTATCATATCGAATTGGTTGTAACAGTGATATTTAATAGTAGGTATTATGATCTTCTATCATTTAGTAATAACGTGTTTGACGAGAATGAATTTTTTTCCACCCAATAAAGGATGGTGTAGTATGAATTGGATGTAATAAGTGCCAAATAATGGAACAAATTATGACATTTGCGTATTCGAAATTATGTTTTAGGGTCAATGACTAATATAGACAATATTTAGGACCAATTAGACGTTAAAAGGTGTGCTCCTTTTTTGATAATTATATAGACAGAATTACCCCTACACTAATTGAAAATTGAAGCACAATAAAAACTAGGGTATACATAACGGGATACATGTTTAATGTCTAACAACCTTCCTTCCTCCATTTCTACCAACAATTAGGTGAAAATCTTGTTGAAGATTTCATTAAATAGTCAGAGAGAATAACATTATTAGGAGGATTCCTACTAATCAACTCGTTTTCATAGCTTGAAATGCTCAAAAACAGATATCATCTACGTCTTTTAGTTCGATTTTCTTGTAAAAATTAATATCAAAATTCACATTATAAAGTATTAGATTTGTTATGATGTGATAATGTGCTTGTGTGTGTATGTTTAAACTATTTAAATGAGTTTCTAATAGAAAATTACGTTTATTATGAATCTATGTTGGATATAACTCATCAAATATCTTTAGGAGGTTGGGCTAACTACGATTTAATGGAGTATAAAAATCTTCGTGGGGTGTATGGTAAGTCTAATTGTATGTGTAAGGCTATGAAGCAGACCTACCACATCTGAGCATACTTGATTTTATACTTATTTGCGTTATGAGAATTTTCCTATAAATATGAGACATTTAATTATTTTGTTAAACCGATAGGTCTTGCTAAGACAGGTAACAAAAGTTGTTTGTCAGTGATATATGTCCCATAAATTTGACATGTACTCACTTATGGTGATTCTCAAATTACCCCCTACAACTATGTTATATTGAAATATGGGCAGGGGCGGAGCTAGGTATTTTCTTTAGGGGAGGGAAAGGGGGTTTGGGGGGACACTTCAGTAATTCAATGTGTATATAATGGATTTTTTTTGTCAAAATATAGGTATGGGGAGTGGATTAAGTTCATCATACCAAGTTCTAAATAAAAAAAACACCGATCAGCATGTGTAACTTTATAATATACACCTTTCTATTGATTGATAAAAGTTCTATACAAAACGGTCGACATACCGACTAGCCTAAGGATTAATAGTTGTGCGAAAAATACTATTGCATACACTTACGAACGAAGGAGAAAGGGGTTTTGTACAAAGGAATGCACTGTAAAACTGACAATGAATGATATTTCAAAACTCCCAGGGGTCGAAGGGAGTGACATGGACATACCAGATTATAAAAAGAAGGACGTGCTTAATTCAGCATAGTACAATGATATGTTCTACGATAATATTATTTCGAATGAACTTTTGTATTATATTTTTATGTATTTTGTGTTACAAGATAAGGTGCTATTTAAAGATGACTTTGGCATATTTTGGTGTGTTGTATACATACAAACTCACACAATACAAACCCATACTAGCTATAATTAAGTGTCTAACAGATTTTTTCATATAGCTTAACTACTAGCAACTCTTAATTCATGTTTGTTTTGCCTCACCTTTATCATCCCACCTCAAGCTAAGCATGTGAAGAATGGGAAGCTTGGAGAGAAGAGAAGTAAATAGTGATGTAGCAAGGCCCTTAGTAAAAATATCATCCACCTACAATTAGGAAGCAACATGATGAATATGAAGATTATTGGACTTTACTTGCTCACGAACAAAATGGAAGTCCACGTCAATATGTCTTGTTCTTGTGTGCAAGACCAGATTTGATGCAAGAGCAATGGGCGATAGATTATCACACGCAATATCAGGTGTAGCTATATCAATATGAGGACTATGCAATAAGATACGCAGCCGCTTCAGTTCAGCTGAAACAAAAGCCAAATCATAATACTCAACCTCAGTAGATGATCTAGAATCAATAGATTGTTTCTTCGAACCCCACACAATTAGATTTAAACCAAAAAAGATGCAATATCCCGTAGTAGAATGACGATCAACTGTACAAGCATCCCAACCGGAGTCGGAGAAAGCTCTAAGTGCAGGCTGAGAAGGAGTAAAAAGAAGGCTATAGTTAAGGGTACCTTTGATGTACCTTAGCATTCTTTTAAAAGCATCATAATCAGCATTCGTTGGTTTACGCATAGTCTGACAAATAAAGTTGACAGCAAACGCAATATCAGGTCGGGATATGGTTAGATATTTAAGAACCCTGGTTAAATTTATAAAGAGGAAAGGATCTTCAAACTCTTGCATCACATAATTAGAATTAACCGTATATTTATTTAGAGAAGGAGTAAGACTAGCTTTACACTTAGCTAAACCGGCTTTATGAAGAATAGACCATGCGTATGAGTCTTGAGAAACCACCAAATGAGAAGAAGAACGTCGAATTTCAAGTCCAAGAAAGTAGCCAAGGTCACCTAAATCCTTCATGGAAAACCTAGCTTTTAGAGCTGAAAAAACGTTCAATGTAGAAGAAGCATCAGCACCAGTGACAAGTATGTCATCAACATTTACTAAAATGATTGTGCAAGTAGAATTAGAACCCTTCACAAACATTAAGGATTCAGCCTCACTCACAAGAAACCCATGATCCAAAAGAAACGCATGTAAATGCTGGTACCAAGCGCGATGCGCCTGCTTCAAACCATAGAGAGAGCGTTTCAATTTACAAACAAAATTAGGCTTAGGTTGATCAACAAAGCCAGTAGGTTGAGTCATAAACACATACTCATTAAGCATGCCATGTAAAAAGGCATTAGATACATCAAGTTGACGGATTTGCCAAGAGTGAGTGACAACTAAAGATAGAACAATGCACACAGTTTGACGCTTCACAACAGGGATAAATGTTTCCATATAATCAAGCCCATACACTTGTAGAAACTAAGAGCAACGAGTCTAGCTTTATATCACACAATAGACCCATCAACATGTCGTTTGATTCGATAAATCCACTTACAGGGAATTGGTGACCTACCATGTAGAAGAGGAACTAAGTCCCAAGTTTGTTATGATTGGAGGGCATTAAAATCCTCAATCATTGCTAATTTCCAACAGGGGTGAATAGAGGCTTCCTTAAATGAAGAAGGCTCAAATTGAGGGGAAGATGAAGTTGTGTTTTGACACTATAAGAAGGATGCAAAGAACCCGTCTTAAAACGAGTGACCGTTGGATGAGTTGGAATAGAACTTTGAGATGTTGAAGAAGAACTAGAAGATTGACTGGGAGGTGAGGAATTGGACTTTAAAGGCTGGGTAAAAATAGCCTCAAGTAGAGGTGTAATAACCAACGATTTAGACAAAGCATTAGGGTTAAAAGATGACTTATATAAGTCGACAAAGGTTGAAGGATGAGACTCAGAAGGAGGAACAAATGAAGGAAGAGATTGAAAATGAAAAGTTTGTTCATTGAACAAAACATGGAGGGAGACATAAACACGATGAGAAGAGATAGACAAGCACTTATAACCCTTGGAAAAAGAGAAATAACCCAAAAACACACAAGGTTGTGAGCGAGGAGAAAGTTTATCTTTGACATAAGGTTGAAGCCAGGGAAAACATAAACAACCAAATACTCGCATATGAGTATAAGTAGGAAGAGAGTTGAATAACATTTGAAATGGACTAGAATTAGACAAACTTTGGAACAAAATAAAGAATTGGACAAAGTTGGAAAGAAAAGCAATTTGGTTATATATATATTGCAGTAGAAAGAGCCTCTAACCAAAACTTTGAAGGAAGAAAGCTATGGGATAAAAGGAAGCGAGTAGTTTCAATCAAATGTATATGCTTACGCTCAGAAAACCTATTTTGTTCAGGGGTATGAGGACACGATGTTTGATGCAGTACACCATGATTTTGAACAATTATTGCAAGGAGGAGCTCAAGTACTCACCACCATTATCCGAGCGAAGGACCTTAATAGAAGACTCAAATTGTGTAAGGACCTTTTTGTAAAAGACTTGAAATATATTACAGACATAAGATTTTAGTTTAAGGGGGTAAACCCAAATAAAGCGAGAAAAATCATCAATAAACAAAACATAATTTTTTTAAGAAGAGCATGAAGCGGTTGGGGAGGGACCACAAACATCACTGTGAATAAGATCAAACTGTTTACTACTAGACGTTACAGACAATTGAAAGGGTAATTTATGAGCCTTGGATACATCACATGAATAACATTTAACACCGGTGAAGTCAAGACACGTTTGAAGTGTTGATGACAATGGAATTGAAGCTGAAGAAGAAGGATGACCTAAACGTCAATGCCAAAGCTCAACAGAGGATGATGACACAGTTGAAGAGAGACACAATAAGGGAGAAGAACTCGAACTTGAAGACACAAAACCTACACCAAATGTGAGTGGATACAAGCCATCTTTACAACGTCCCTGAAACATCACGTGTTTTGAATGATTCAATAATAGACACAAAATCAGAAGTGAAATTTACAGAGCACGCATTATCAAGAGTAAGTTTGGAAATATAAAGTAGATTAGAAGATATATCAGGAACATGGTGAATATAATTAAGATTAAAAGAGGAAGAAGAGATAGATAGCTTACTCTTTCCGATGTGGGCGATATCAAGTGACTGGCCATTACCATCTGAGACGGTCTGAGAACCATTATAAGGTGTTGCTTGTTGTAAAAACGTAGAATCATTAGTGATATGACTATTAGAACCTGAGTCAAGGTACCAAAACTTTGGATAATAGTTAGATGAAGAGGAATTCGAAGCTTGAGCAGCAAGAGAAACACGATTGTTAGCTTTCGGTGAAGGAAAAGCAACAAAATCAGTCCTATACCAACAATCTAATGCAACATGACCAAACTTAAGGCATATTTGACAAGTCGGAACTGATGAATTAGATTGTATACTTGTAGACGGGGGCACACCCAAAATTGACAGTGAATTTGGGTAAATACCGTAACCCTGACCCCTTCCATGAGAGAAGGAGCCACGACCTCGATTATTAGATGCATCGAAATCAGATCCAGATGGAGTGAAGAGAGTCGTGTGAGTAGCATGAGCATGATCATTCATGTCGTTCATCTTCATGTGAACCTCCTCAGAAACCAGATGACTTCCAAGTGAATGAAAATAAGGTTGAGGTTTGAGCATTTGTAATTCTAATGCTCGATTTAAACTGATTATAATCAGCTGGTAATCCCTTAAAGTGTATACATAAAAATATATTCTAGAGGTAATGAGGATTTAGCGGTATCCAAACCATCACACAAATCTTGAAGATCAGCTACACAATCAGACATAGACCTATCACCTTTTTGAATGTTTCATAGCTTTATTTTGAGGTGATGCACATGAGTACGACATTGATTCACGAGTCTTTCTTCTAATTTGTGTCAGACACCATAAGAGCTTTAAAGTTTGACAACTTGAGAAAGAATCGAAGGTATCATGGAAGATAATAATGATACCTTGAGTTGTTGGTGTTCAATAACCCATGGTGTGAACTGAGAATCATTAGAGGAAAGAGGCTGAATTGAGCAATTAGATAACCATGTCTTTCGAGAATTGCTTCAAGTCGTGCTCGCCATAAGATATAATTTGTGGAATCAAGCTTAATCTGGACTAGAGAGGCCCAATTTTGTCGAAGCAATAATAAACCAGGTAGAATAGAAGAGCTAGAGGTAATATTTAGAATGTGCGCTGAGAAAGAAGTCTCTATTAGCAAAAGAGAGTGAGGATAAGGAGCGGAGAAATGCTTAAAGAGGGCGCCATTAATGGCGAATAAGAAAACCTTCAAAGTCAATTTTTCCTTTACCTCTGATATCATATTAAAGAATAGTATTCAAAATGAACTTTTGTATTATATTTTATGTATTTTGTGTTACAAGTTGAGGTGCTATTTATAGATGACTTTGACATCTTTTGGTGTGTACTTACACAATGCAAACACATACTAGCTAGTATAACTAAGTGTCTAACAAATTTTTTCATTTAACTTAACTACTAGTCTACTAGCAACTCTTAAATCATGTTTGTTTTGCCTCTATCTTATCAATATTAACTTGGGACAACCGAAAACATGTTTTAATGATTTATTTTTTTGCCTCTATCTTATCAATATTAACTTGGGACAACCGAAAACATGTTTTAATGATTTTTTGAGTGAAAAAGTGAATGGAGAAAGAGTGAATGATTTTTCTTGACTCGTGTGAAAGCTTGAACTGCACACAGTTTTCTTCCCATTTAGAAGAGAAAAAAATAGATTGGTGGGTAATCAAAGTGTGTGAGGACCTCAATAGACTGGAAAAGTATGAGTGTCTCTACTGCTTATGACAAACTTACAAAATCGTTAAAAGTAGATAATTTTTATTCTCTCAAAGGACCGAACTGCGTTATAATGGTAATATGAAGTGTAACTAATGTATCACATACAAAGATAACAATTATGTTTTATGCAATTTAATTAACAATTTGATATGTATTTATGAAATTGTTCTTCTTTGAGCACGTTAAGACATGATATATGAACAGAAGGCGAAAGACGGTTGTGCCATAAAATTCTTAAGTGATTCATGTTGCAGAGACACGTCTCGTTCAAGGCTGGGTACGTAGACATAGTAGAGATAGTCTCGGTAATGCAAATTTTTTAAGTGTTTGTATTGTTAACAATTATGGGAAAATCCCATAGACACTGTGAATATGTATTGATCCAAAAAAATGTAAACAATAGTGTTTGGCGCTCACATATAATTAACAAAAAAATTGTTTGTTTTATGTAGTACTTTGCAGATAAAAAATGAATCCTTATCACTTTAGGGAAATGAGAGTCTTTTCTTACACAGAGATGAAACTGAATCAGAAGAAAAAGACCATGAAGTAGTTGAAGATTCTGAGAATATTGAAGCAGAGGCTGAGAATGATGAGGCTTCTCAAAGAACACCATTGAAGAAGAAGGCAATGAAAGATAATAATCCTGTCAGACTAATAGACAAAGCAAGACCGGAAAAAGTTAGAACCTGCTCACCAGCTTGGCGACAAAGATGCCAGAAACAACCAGGGTTTAGTCAATCCACAACAAAAATGTGACAATTGCAGATTGCTTCGCGGTTGCTAATGAGGATGGGATTCTAGTATAAGTATAGTTGAATTGAATACATTCAAAATTAGATTACTAATCACATCACAAAATGAATTTATAAGTTTGTTTTAGAGAGTTTTCTTACAATTATTATCCATATGTCAGTAGAACACAAACATGACTCGTTACATCTTTAGCGTATCCATGAATCTTTACTCAATAATGTGTATGTATATTGACTGTATATTAATAGATGCTATGCTCTACCAGTGGGACTAGCGTATTGAAGAACATTATAAAGGGGTTTCGTAGAGTAAAATTTCATGGCATGTGCCACAACCTTGACTAAACATTTTTCAGTTCAAATTATGCTACAAAATTCTACTTAACACAAAATGTTCTTCAATACTCAGGTTTGGGACATTTTATGTGACACACTGGTACGTGCTCTTCCTGATCCAAACCAAGTGGATTGCAGGCCATTTTCTGGACAATAATAGTTTGGAATCCATAATTGAAGGCGTTCTACCATTACAATTCAATGTTGACAGATACGTCTTCGATGGTCGGTTCAATAGTGAGCGTGAATGCACAAAGTAATGATGAAAGTGTAATCAATAGGGCTCTCAAGCTTGAGAACATCCTGACAAAGTCAACCAAGAAACTGATTCATATTTTTTGTCAACACCAATTTCTAGTAATTAAACACCTGCTTTATACTAATGTTGTTTAAATGTTGTTTACATCAGAGGAATTTTCAAACAAGAATACACGAAAGCAGGAAGACGACCACTGGAGGCAGCGTATCCTTTCATGAATGCTGCACAACAAGCATAAGCAGGTTGACATTGAGAAGATCAGTAAAGGTATTGATAAAGAAGAACATAACTCTGATTATTGTATTTAGTGAAAGAGTTTTGTATGCTGCAAATATATGTACTTTCTTATTTAAATAGAAATGTTGAACGCATAAGTAAATGTTATAATTTTTTAAACCATTTCAGTTCAGTTTTAAATATATATCTGTTGTATCTGTGTTTTGCTTCAGTATATGAAGATTTGAAGACATTTTTGTTGAACAAATGTGGAGTATATGATTGAAATATTGTATTAGAAACAATGACCTCAGTTGAGGTCATTTCCAATATATACTACATATTTTTAAACTAATGTTGAGTCATGAGAAAATTCTCTATATCTAATACCAACATGATCTCCGTGCTTACAACCATGGGTGTATAACACAAAAATGAAAATAACATTTGTGAATGAATAGCTTCAATTCATTTATTATAACTAAAGAAACCAAACAAATTAATCCATGTGAGAACCGTACAACCATATAAAGCTATGATACAATCATATCCAAGACAATCAGATGTGATATTTCGGTCTTCAACATTCGCAATGCCTCTTGCATATGTCAAACTCATGTAATAGAGCGATACCAGTTTTTTTTTTCTTTTTGTCTACTAGTAGGTTGTTGTTCACATACTCGGTAAGGGGTGAATTTGAAAATTGGATTGTAGATAGTGTGGGGATGGATCTTGCATATGACTCATGATACTTTGAAGCATAAAAGTACTCCTCCACATAATTATATTAATGGTGCTTCCACCAAACTCCAGATAGACAAAGACATGTGTACAAGGAACTCTTTTTGTTTGGAAACAAGAACACGATTGTTCTGCAATGTCAACCGTCATAACCGAATCAGACTGTACCTGAAAGACAACATCACTTGATTCCCTAACTGTCCCGACAATGTAAGATTTCTCAATTCGCCATTGAAGAGTAGAGTTTGAGCTTAGGAGTTGCAGAATTAGTATGAAGAAGGAGAAGAAGAAGAAGAAGAAGAAGAAGAAGAAGAAGAAGAAGAAGAAGAAGAAGAAGAAGAAAGAGAAAGAGAACAGATCTTTAGCTCATTTTCTTATTAGTTGCGTATGATTACACGTTATAGTATATATATACAATCTAGAATCATGAATTCATTCGATGATCTAGTCTACATTCAATTACAGCTGTATAACAGCTTTTGTAACTAACTTTGATTCTCTAGTTCTAATATTTACAACTAAGTCCCTGCAGTTATGTTTTGAACTTCTTGATTCTCTATAGTTTTCATTGTATTCCAAGAGCCCCCCACAAGCTGAGCATGGATATCGATAATGTTCAGCTTGGACAAAATGTGATGAAACAATAATGATCCAAGTGGTTTAGTAAAAACATCAGCTAGATGCAAAGAACAGCTTAATTATACCAGAAGATATCTTTTCCCGAGTTATCTTGCAATCAATGTCCACATGTTTAGTTCTTTCATGTTGAACAAGATTTGAAGACATAGCAATAGCTGATTTGCTATCTGAGAAAACCAAAGCAGGATGATCATGAGAGAAACCATAATCATGAAGAGCATATAAAATCCATTGAATTTCACATGTTGTAGCAGCCAAAGCCCTGTATTCAGCTTCAGCTGAGGATTTACTTATTGTGCTTTGCTTCTTACTATTCCAAGAAATCAGAGAATCACCAAGAAAAATACAAAACCAGTGATACTTCTTCTTGTATCAACACAACCGGCCCAATCACTATCACAAAAGGCTTTGAGCTTGATTTCCGAAGATGAAGAGAAAAATATACCTTGACCAGGAGTTGATTTGATATATCTAAGTATTCTTTGAGCTGCATTCCAATGATTAATTGATGGTTTAGATAAAAACTGACTTAAACAGTTAACAGAGAAAGCAAGGTCAGGTCTTGTGATTGTGAGATAGAGTAATCTTCCCACAAGTCTTCTGTAAGAAGTAGGATTATCAAGTAAACCTTCAGAGTCTTGTTTAAGCTTTAAATTATGCTCCATTGGAAAAGCTACAGGTTTGGAGGCTGAAACACCACATTCCTCAAGAATGTTAAGGGCAAAATTTCTTTGGCAAAGTGATATGCCTTTAGCACTTCTTGCTACCTCTATGCCAAGAAAGAATTTAAGTTCACCAAGGTCTTTGATGGTGAAAGCCTGATGAAGATAATCTTTTAATGACTCAATTTCAGTTAAAGAGTTGCTAGTAAGGATTATATCATCAACATAAACTAGAATTGCAATAAAGCTTGATGAAGGCTTCTTCAGAAAAAGACTATAGTCACTATCAGAGTGAACAAAACCATATTCCAAGAGAGAGATAGAGAGTTTAGCAAACCATTGTCTTGAGGCTTGCTTCAAGCCATATAAACTTTACCCCAGCTTACAAACTGAGTTTGGAGGAGTATTTAAGCCTTGAGGAACTGTCATGTGAACTTCTTCAAGTAAATCTCCATGTAAAAATGCATTATTTACATCAAGTTGATGAAGATGTCATTTGTTAATTGGGGCTAAAGCTACCATAAGCCTTATGGAAACAATTTTTGCCATAGGAGAAAAGGTGTCAAAAAAATCTAAACCTTCCTGTTGGTTATAGCCTTTGGCTACAAGTCTGGCTTTATGCCTTTCTAAAGTACCATCAGCCTTGTATTTAAGCTTGAAAACCCATTTGCATTCAATAGGATTAACATCTGGAGATAATGGAACAATGTCCCAAGTGTTGTTATCTTGGAGAGCTTGTAGTTCTTTGTGTATGGCAGTCATCCAATCAGGATTGGTTGAAGCTTGTTTATATTTTCTAGGTTCAGTTAGAGAGGTTATTGCAGCTACAAAATGAAAGTAAGAAGGAGAAAGTTGTTTTGAGCTTAGAAAATCTGTTATAGGATAGAGAGGTGTAGATGATGTGGAGATACAAAGAGAGGTGTGAGGTGTGATGTAGTCTCTGAGATAGGATGGAGGATTTATGTTTCTTTTTGGTTTGTTAGTTTGAGAAGGAATAAGGGTAGTTGTTGAGGTAGTAGTTGTATTATTATGAATCTCAGAAGAAGTATTTGATGGAGGTTTGGGGAAATGGTCTATAAAATTGTTTGAAGAGGGTGGGAATAAAAAGGTATGTAAATTGGTTGGAGGAGGTGTTTGAGAGAAGGGAAATATGGTTTCATGAAATACCACATTTCTCGAGACAAAGATTTGATAAGTATTGGTATCAATAAATTTGTATCCTTTAGTTGCAGAAGGATAGCCTATGAAGATGCATTTTCTTGCTCTCGAGTCAAATTTTGCTCTATTTTGTGATAAGGTAGAGGCATAACATAGTGAGCCAAAGACATGCAAATGGTTTAGTTTTGGGGGTGATTTATATAGGAGTTCATATGGTGAGATATTGTGTAGGAGAGGGGTGGGAAGTCTATTGATTATGTGAGTGGCCGTAAGAACAGCTTCAGACCAAAACTGTATAGGTAATTTAGCATGAAACATGAGAGCTCTGGCAGTATTAAGAAGGTGTTGATGTTTTCTCTCCACCAAACCATTCTGTTGTGGAGTTTCAACACAACTAACTTGATGAATAATACCTTTGGCTTTGTAAAAATCAGATAGAAAGAATTCAGCTCCATTATCTGATCTAAGTACTTTGATATTGGTGTTGAACTGAGTTAAAACTAAATTGTAGAAAGTATTAATGTGTGTGTGAGTTTCAGATTTATGTTTCATCAAATAGAGCCAAGTACATCTACTAAAATCATCCACAATAGTGAGGAAATATCTAAAACCACTGTGTGAAACATGTTTAAGTGGTCCCCAAATATCACAATGTATCAAATCAAAACAATGTGAAGATGATGATGTAGAAGTAGGAAAAGTAAGTCGTTTTTGTTTGGCATAATGACATATATCACACACATTATGAGGAACAAAAGTAATAGCAGAATCAATAGACTTTAAAGCCTTCAACTTAGCTGCAGAAGGATGGCCTAATCTTGAATGCCACAGGTCAAACTTCTCAGTTGAAGCTGTAAAACTTGAGTGAATTTGACACTTTGACTTCAAGTAGTATAAGCCATCTTTTTCATAAGCAATCCCAAACATCTTCTTTGTTGAGACATCCTGTAATGTGCAGTAAGAAGGAAAGAAAACAACCAAAACAGTTGATTCTTTAGTTAGTTTAGAGATAGACAACCAGTTGTGCTTAAAGATAGGCACACATAACACATTCTTGAGAGTGATTTGATTGTTAAGTGTTATGTTTCCTCTGTGTGTAGCATATACAATTTGACCATTAGGTAATGTAACAGGAATTTGAACCTTATATATATCATGAGTATAATAAGATGGAGAGTAGATTAAGTGATCAGTTGCTCCTGTGTCAAAAATCCAAGAAGAAGTAGTAGAATTACCTTCTTGAAGAGACACTTGATGAACAGCTGGTGTTGTGGAGGATGCACCATGAGAAAGAGCCATTAACTTGCTTACTTCTTCAGGTGTGAACTTATAGAGATTCAGTGGCTTGCTCTCGTGTTGATTCTCATCATTTATGACACAGTGAGCTTTTGATTGTGAGGTGTTGAGATTCATTTTACCTTTAGGTCCATTCCATCCAATAGGATATCCATGAATTTGGAAGCATTTGTCAACTGTGTGACCATTATAACCACAGTGAGTACACACAACCTTCTTCTTTTCAGAATTGTAAGTCGGTTTTGAGGTATTCTTCACATAGAAGGCTTGATTGTAAGACTGTTGTGTGGAATTAGTAATGGACCTTTGGCTTTCTTCTTGAATAAGCATAGCAAACACAGAATTGATGTGAGGCATAGGGTCCATTAATAAGATTTGACTCCTAACTGCAGAGTAAGAATCATTCAATCCGATGAGGAACTTGATCACAAAATCATGTTGTTGTCTTTCAACAAGTGTATCAAATAACTTGCAGGTACATTGAGCCATGGTTCCACAAGAGCATGAAGGAAGAGGTCGAAAATGGAGATGTTCATCCTAGAGAGACTTGAATTGAGCGAAAAACTCAGAGATTGAGGATGAATTCCGAGAAATAGAGCTCAAGGCCTTTTCAAGCTGAAAAACGCGTGTTCCATTGCTTTTCGAGAAGCGAATTTTGTTTCATTGTATAAATCAAAAGCAGAGTTAACATATAAGAGGCTACCTTGAATTTCTTTGGAAATTGAGTTGAGTAACCATGAGAGAACCAGGTTGTTAGCGCGATTCCAAGCGTTGAACAGAGCAAGGTCAGTCAAAGAAGGTTGAGTGATTTATCCATTGACAAAACCGAGCTTATTTTTTACAACAAGAGCAATTTCAATGGCGCGAGACCATGAAAGGTAGTTGTCGCCATTAAGAACCTCAACAACTAGAGAAGCGCCAGTATTTTCACTTGGATGTAGATAGTAGGGGCTAGTGAAATCTTCAAGGATTGAAGAATTTTGAGGCATTGTTGATGAAGGATAGAATAATTAGAGAGAGTTTGAGTGGTGCGGAAGTAAGTTTTCGTCTGATACCATGTAATATTTCTCAATTCGCCATTGAAGAGTAGAGTTTGAGATTAGGAGTTTCAGAATTTGTATGAAGAAGAAGAAGAAGAAGAAGAAAGAGAACAGAGCTTTAGCTTATTTTCTTATTAGTTGCGTATGAATTACACGTTATAGTATATATATATACAATCTAGAATCATGAATTCATTCTATGATCTAGTCTACATTCAATTACAGCTGTATAACAGCTTTTGTAACTAACTTTGATTCTCTAGTTCTAATATTTACAACTAAGTCCCTGCAGTTATGTTTTGAACTTCTTGATTCTCTATAGTTTTCATTGTATTTCAAGAATTAAGAACCTCAGCAACTAGCGAAGCGCCAGTATTTTCACTTGGATGTAGATAGTAGGGGCTAGTGAAATCTTCAAGGATTGAAGAATTTTGAGGCATTGTAGATGAAGGATAGAAGAATTAGAGAGAGTTTGAGTGGTGCGGAAGTAAGTTTTCGTCTGATACCATGTAAGATTTCTCAATTCGCCATTGAAGAGTAGAGTTTGAGCTTAGGAGTTGCAGAATTTGTATGAAGAAGAAGAAGAAGAAAGAGAACAGAGCTTTAGCTCATTTTCTTATTAGTTGCGTATGAATTACACGTTATAGTGTATATATACAATCTAGAATCATGAATTTATTCTATGATCTAGTTTACATTCAATTACAGCTGTATAACAACTTTTGTAACTAACTTTGATTCTCTAGTTCTAATATTTACAACTAAGTCCCTGCAGTTATGTTTTGAACTTCTTGATTCTCTATAGTTTTCATTGTATTCCGAGAGACAATAGTCAAATTTGATATCCTAATTAACTCTATAGAATGTTTGTACAAGATTTTGCTGATGCAGAACACTGTACATTTGATCCATTCGCATATTGCAGATGCCATCAATAAGCTCAGTGATCGGCAGCTCACGCTTCGTCTTAATTTGATTATTGAATTACTATATGGCATTTAATGTCATCTTGCAATAACGTTTTCACATGAAAAAAATGCTTCTGAGTGTTGCTCTGAATGAGCTAAAGAAATGGAATAGGTGCAGGGACCTTCTACCTCTATTTATCTTTCAATATCCTGGTCATGGTCCTCAATATTCATGGCGTGATAACAATAGTCAAGGTGGCGATGTCGTTGACTCGGTAAACCCTTTTCTACCTTTACTACTGAACTTAAGTTTTTCTTGATGCGGAGCATATAAAAAGCGTGATAGGCTGATGGGATGACCGAGTAACAGCTGCTGCAGTATAGTGTGATGGTCATCCTTATATGGACGCAAAAATCGAAGAAATGTCCAGTTTTCAGTTTTCACTATCCTCGGTCTAAAAGAAATGCAAATGGATTTTTTTTTGGACTAGAAATAGAGAGTTATATGTTGCTAATATTACAAATCACCTACAAATAATTGAAAGAGTTAATGACCAAGGTATCTTTTTTAAAAGGTCAATATTTTTCCTAACACATAACGAGTGAATCCGCCACAAAATTAAACCTTCTACTGACATAAAACACTTTCCAAAATTTGATATGAATACATTATAGTAGAAACTTAAAATCTGATAAGTTACACCAAATAACAAACTTAATAGAGCATAACAAACTCACACAATAGTGTGAATAAGACAAAAGCTGGTTAGAATATTATACACACTTATATACGTATTTAACACACACTTAGCATCTCTATATAACCAAAGTGTAATGTGTAAAACAATATACGGAAACGCAATACTGGCGGTCTTTTAAATTTTTTTGAAGCTTTACTTCTCTGCTCCCGATCCTTTCCGCTGCAGATCATGGAATCTTCTTCATATACTCCAAACATTACATCAAGCGCTACTACACCAGCTGGGCTTTTGCTTTTACGCCAAAATTTGTCGAGTTTAGTCCAAATCAAACTCGATGCAACTAACTATGTGCTATGGAGAGCGCAACTTAAAGCGGTCTTGAAGCACATGGATATCTCAGCCACATTAATGGCTCCTTCTCTCCTCTTCAGTCATCCGATGCGTATTTTTCTACATGGCTAATCGAAAACCAACAATTGAAGGTCTCATTACATTCATCTATGGTACCCTTTATTCTCTCTCAAGTAGTGAAGTTACAACACGCGTTTGATGTATGGCATAAACTAGAAGAGATATTTGCGTCACAATGTCGAACCCACGTTCATCAACTAAATTTGAAGGTCTGCAACATTCAAAATGGTGAGCGTAAAATGAGTGACTATCTTGCTGAAATCCAAGACATGTGTGATGGATTGGATACATCGACTCCATTACTACCTCTAGAGGATGTTATTATGTACACTTTGAAGGGCTTACCATCCGAGTTCAACACATTCAAGTCGATTATCCGCATTACCAACGCAGAATCCTCTACCTTAAGCTTTCACTCACTT
Source organism: Nemophila menziesii (assembly GCA_029959085.1). Taxonomy (NCBI): domain Eukaryota; kingdom Viridiplantae; phylum Streptophyta; class Magnoliopsida; order Boraginales; family Hydrophyllaceae; genus Nemophila; species Nemophila menziesii. The sequence continues at coordinate 4,878,193 of JARWIR010000038.1, read as the reverse complement.
GGTATCTTATTAGTTTTAGAGGAATTTCATATGAAAATGGCGGATTTAAACACAAATTCATCCTCTCATCACACATCTCTATTCTCTTATTCACAGAATTTTCCATCTCAGACACAGGGACGTGGTCGTGGTTCGTTTAATCGAGGTAGGAGAAGAGGTCGATCTTGAGGTTTTCATTCGAATTCATCCTCAATTCTTGGTATGCCTCCTTCATCACCTAACCTCTCTTCAAATTCTGTAACTACATCCCAAATATGTATTTGGTATGGCCACTCTGCTATTGATTGTTGGTATCGTTCTGATTTTGTGACAGTTTCTTCACCTCGAGCTCAAAATTGGGTTGTTCTAGCTGCTCAGACATCTCAGTCATTACCTCAATCCTCATCTCAAACTGCATCTACTAGTTATGACCCTGATATGTGGTACTTGGATTCAGGTGCGAACAGCCATGTGACTAGTGATATTAATCTTCTAAAACAATCAACATTCTATCATGGTGCTAATCCAGTTAGTATTGGTAATGGTCATTGGTGGTCCTTTGTGTGTTCTAAAATAAATGCAAAAGTAATTGAACCACAACCGCAAGTGTACGGTTGTCCCAAGTAGTAAAAAGTGATTCTAGGATCGTTCGCAGGGACGGTTTGGTTAACTACAATGCTTATCGAATAATGAATGGTTGCACTTATGAAAGCAAATAAAGATATAATGATTGATTTGGTTTTTGTATTAATTCTAAGTGATAAAAGACTAAATGGAAAATGCAAGTAAATACTAAGACGCAAGTAAATAAATGTGAAACGCAAATATGAGAAGGTAGCACTTGAGAACGCAAGGGATCCTCCTAATCCTACTTCATAACCTATGCTGTTTAAGGGTTAAATTGGTCATTTACAATGGTCGGGATTCTAAATTCCTTATACCCCCGTCAGGGTGGACTATAAGGCTATCCTAGAGTGTCACTAGTCCCGTCAGGGTAAATATGATCCACTTTTAGATGATTAAGTAATTTACTACATTGGCCCTAAAATTAGCTACGTTCGTCAGAATCAATAGCTTCTATTTTAGATTGAATAAATAAGTCTATAGCTAAACCCTCTGTCAGGATGATCCACACGCCACGTATGTGGAATATCCTAGATACTAATACCTATTCTTAGTTCATGACTCCAAAAACAGTAAATAATCTCAATTTATTGAAAAGAGTAAAAGACCCAATTTAATTTAATTTAACAGAAACCCAAATTCAGACATAGAAATTCAATAGAATTGGGATTCACCCATAAAGCATTCTCAAGTACTAAAAAGGAATTAGCTCATACTAATTAAAAAGAAAACTAAATTAAAAGAAATGGAATTCATAATGTCTTACAAAATTAAAACTAAGAAAGACCTAATTTCCGGAATTGGATTTGGCTGAGAATGGAGATATAGACTCTCTCCAGCTCTACAACTTCTTCTTCCTTCTGCTTCTTCTCTCTTGATGTTTTATTTTGTAAAAAGTGAATTGTGTGAAAAATAGAAGTCAAGAGCTCCTTTTATAAGGTGAAATTCGGATTAGGCCTTGGACCTAAGAATAAAACACTAATTAAATGTCCAAGCCCGATTTCTAAGCCCAAAATCCCGTAACTGCTGCACCACCTCCACTAAAACGGCTCTAGCCGATTCGTTATAACTCCGATTGACCTGAAATCACTTTCAAATTTCCGTAACTCGATAGTGAACGTTTTCTCTTCAAATGTCAGCGGATAAATTATCTCTTAAGTGCCTCAAAATCAGCAATCTTTGGCCTGTTTTCCAGATTTGCAGCTCCAAAATATAATTCTTTCGGGATTTGTCTTCGCGCTTTGACTCCATATCACGATCTTTGACTCTCTTCTCGGATTCCTTTCCTAGCTAATATTCAAAACCTACAAACTTTTCACTAAAATACACAAGATTACGCGCAAAAGTTTAATAAATAAAAAATACTAGAAATAAAATAGGAATTCCGGATTATTGCATTTTTAACTCAAAAGTCTATCAAAATATTCAATTAAACATAAAAAATTATGTCTCCCAAGGGTCGAAAATAAGAACAATTAGGGAGACATCAAGACCCCCAACTCAAGCCTTTGTCGTCCCGACAAAGTAAAACAAAACAAAGGGGTAGAAGTAAACGCAAGAACAAGTAGAAGCTTGCAAATACACCTAAAGCAAGTCTTAAGATAAATCTCATATAGCAAACTCTAGAAACTAATATACACATACATCTATAATGCAAAATCAAACACAAATAATCTCAATTATAAAATTAAAGTCGCAATGCTTGAAGATTACACTTGTACTCATCTCTGTATGATGGCTATAGGGTGGTCATTAATCCTAAATCGCTTTGAACGCTCCACCTAGTACATTCCCTATCAACAGAATCATAAGTTCATTATGCACTTAGGAATCACGAGGTATTTATGGTTTTAATAATGGCTTAAGGACGGTGTGGGTGTAAATTTGGTAAATTTGAAGTGAGCTTTTGGCTCTCTCCTCACTTACCATCAACAATGTCCTCGAGCTTGAGTTTACGCTAAAAAATGTTCTCACTCACCCATATACGCAACAATTTAGCGTCCCATGTCTACCCATTATAAACAAGATGATTTTTTTCGGAAAAATTCCACTTTGCCGGATGTTTTATTCATTCATATTTTTTTTTTCTTTTCTCTCTTTTTTTTGTACAGATGCAAACCGGATTCCCGGTTTTGTGAAATCCGGGTACCCGGTTTCTACTGTATGAATTTTCAAAATTTTTCGTTTTTTTCTTTCTTTTTCATTTTTTCTCATTCCCGGCAAAGGGTTACAAGTATATATCATCTGCAATTGTGCTACAATACAAAGAACATCAATCCCAACCCAATAAATTCCCCATAAGTGGACCCACCACCCCAAACTCAAGCTCGAGACATGTCTCGGGATTGTGATTCAAGTGCGGGTCATATGGTCATGCCTAATAATCTCAGGGATAATGGCTTATATCGTGGCTACAAAGAAAAGTCTAAAGGCTCAAAGTGGGCTAAGACGAATAATAATTAATACAAGGGATAGAAGGCTAAAAGGTCACAAATGGCTAACAAAGAACTGCCCCTATCATTTTCCTAAGTACATAGCTTGTCTTTAGTTCATATCTAGGTGGGTTCTTGGTGTGGCCTAAGGTGTGATAAAAAGATGATATAATTTAGATACAAATAAACACCCTAAGCTAACACGGTATTGCAAGTATTACAGGACGTATGCAAGTTTTAATGATAAGAAGATTCGTTCCTCAGGGACTGACGAAAGTTAGAGAGAACTTATGCAAATTATCAAGTGCAGATATAAAAGATAGAAAGATAATACGCAAAGAAAGAAAATGAAAATAGATTTTTATTTGGTTTCTATAAAGAAAACTAAACTACTAATTAAAAGACAGAAAATAAATAAAAGCAAAGAAAAGAAGATAGTATGAAAGATATAGCTTAGGTTTTACTAGTATGCACCAATCCTTCTAATTCTATCTATTAGATCTAATTTATAAGGGAGAATATTAGCTCTTGGTATACTTAGTCAGGATTCTAAATTCTCATACCTTAGACCTTGAGAGCGACTAAGGGGGCTACGACACAACCAAGAAGTGTTTTAAATAGGGTTATCAAACGCCACTAAGGCCCTAAACAAATACTGCAATCCTGGTGATATGGTGGTTAAAACAAACCCTATGACTATCTAGTTAGAATCATGTTTTGTCAGAACTAATATCGACACTAGACGTTATGTGGTGGTTCAATAGTTAAACACCCAGTTACGGTGACCATCTAACTACTATTAAGGTAATCCTATACTCGTGCACTAGCAAGGAAAACAATCATTAAATCAAAACACATAATCAAATATAAAGGTAAGTAGCTAATATCAGATTAAAACATATAATTCCCAAAGAAACTTAGATAGAAGAATTAGAATTCATAGTTTATACATTATGCAAAACCTAAGCTAATAGAATTAATTCATACAAAGAAAAGAAGAAGAAAGAATTACAAAATAAGAGGTTGAAGGAGACATGATTGATGCACAGCTCCTTCCAGACTTCTTCTCTTGTGTTGCAGCTTCCTCTTGGCCTTAAGGTCTGGCCAAGGATGATTTTAGAGTGTTAAGAGGCTGTATTTATAGGGTATAGGAAGACCTAATTCGTTTTCTTGAAGGAGAAGGAAAGTAATGGACTCCTAGTCCAACTCAGATTCGTATGGAAATAAAGATAAACACTGCTGGACCGTTTTGAGCATATTTTCTTCGTTATTGGTCGGTTTGAGCTCCATAAGATACCAAAAGAATCGCAACAGAATTATCTCTGCACCTATGAAAGGAAATTACCAAAATCGGCCTATTTCTTGTCTAAAATAGCACTTCTTTAGGCGTGTACTGCAGAATTCAGATTTAGGCAGCTTTTCCTTTTCCTAATTGAACTCAGTTTCCTTCTATCTCCAATTACCATGCTAATCTCTTTCCATATCTTGTAGTATTTGACTTGGACTCTAATTAATCTCCATAATTATCTTTAAAGCTTCACACTAAATAAACAATTAAACCCAATATGCTCTAAAAATAATAATTAAACAAATCAAGACTCAAAATAGGAAAGTGCACTAAATTAAGCTAATATCGACCTATAAACTAATAAATAAGCCTAAAATGACGTCTCTGAAGTATATGTATTATCACAAATGAGGAGACATCAGTTCTCTACTAATGAGGATTTCACGTTCTACACACCAAACACATTCCTTAAGTACAAGCTTACTTCATTTGCATTGTTCATTAATTTTTCCTATTGATTACCTATGTTTGCATGCAATTCTAAATGCGTTTTATATCAATCCCTAAAGTCCACTATTTACTATCATCGATTCATCAAAAGTATGCTTAAAGGGATATTTAAAATTTTCTACAGTCAAACGCAACTCCGAAAAATCTTTTATTGAAAGCACTTAAAACAAAGAGCACATAAAAACTGGGATGAGGCAGCGAACCCCACCACAAACTCAAAAATGAGCCGTGTCCCCACGACTCGAAAAGACTCAATAAAGCAATTAAACTAATCTACACTAAGAGGAAGGATTAGAAAACGTATCTTAACCAGCGGGTGGCTGGTTACCGGTGTTGCGTTCTGGACCTTTATCTTGCGTAACAGCATCATACATCGCGTTTTGAAGTGTGTTTACGCCTAAGATCAAAGTTCGAAGCAGGTCCAATTCTCTTGTAACGTTTCCCAAGGTAGCAATCATCTTCTCTTGATTCTCTTCCAACACCCTTATTTTCGATTCCAACTCAGGAGCATTCTTCGCTTTCTTTGGTGGAGGAGCTCTAGGAGTCTTCGTAGCTCGTGTTGCTTCATCATGGATATTCTGAATTGTATTCAATGCCATGCTGACTCCAACTGTCACACCATCATCCTCAGCGTTCCTACGCGGAATCTTTGCATCTAGGCACAATTTAGTAATAGTATAAGGGAACTTGAGATTCTGTTGTTTCATCGGAGCTCTCGCGAATTCCATGACGGTGTCATAAATAATCTTAGCAACATTCATCTGTTTCTCCTCCAAAACACACTTGATGAAAATTATATGTTCCTTCTTCAATTCAGATGTGTGTTTAATTCCAAAGAAAGTAGAGATTATGAAACGAGACCAAACCTTCGCACGAGGTGTCAAACTACTGCTGTAAAACTGTCCAGGATACCTTTCTCCTTCAGGAATTGGGCTAGCCCCATTAATAAGCACAGTACCCCAAAGGGATTCATAATCAAAAGAAGGGTCACTAAGGGTGTCTTGGAACGGACATGAACCAGTAAAGCTGGGTAATTTCAAAGAATTCCGAATAAGTTCAATAGAGAAAGGAACTACCTTTTGCGGATTTCAATTGCCTCACGGGAAATAGCTAATCCTTTATAAAATTCTCGCACAAAAGTAGGAATAAACTCAAGCTTCCTTTCTCTCAACTCTTTCCAACCAAACTTGTCACAAACCACAACATATTCTTTGTGAGCACTACCCATGATACCCTTAGGAAAATCCGTCTCCTCACCAAATTTCAAAAATTCAATTCTTTCACGAACCTGATCATTCCACGAAGTATAAACCCTCTTAGGCTTGTGGGCCCACATCTTCATTCGCGGGGGTTTCTGTTGAACTGGTACTTTCGGAACTTCTTGTTTAGTTTCATCCTCAATTTCCTTTTCAATCTTATCTTCATGTTCTTCCTCACCTTCTGGCTCATCAACTAATCTTCTCTTTAGACTTGTGATTTCTTTTCTCTTGGGAGCAAGCTTAACTTCATCAATTTTTCGTTTAGGACGTGAATCAGGAATCTCAATAGCTTGTTCTTGGGTGCCACCAATGGTGGTTTTCCTTCTAGGAGTAGTTCTTCGGAAATCACCGTACCTGTTAGTCATCTCTTTCCACCCCAAACTCAAAACTTCAAATAGTGAGAAACTAGAGAAAAGTTTAGAAATTTGATGTTTTGAGGCTTAGGAATTGAAGAACAAGGTGGAATAGGAGATGGGTGTTGTTCAATTTGAATGGGAGAAGAAAGAATTGGGTTTAATATAAGGATTGGGTGAAGAGAAATCTTTGGGAAAACTAAGGATTTGATGTTATTTTGGAGAGGATATGAGTTGATCTTGTGTTTTTTGTGGTGAAAGAGGGTAGGATTTGATGATATATAAAGGTTTTAATGATGGTTTTTGGAGGTGGGGAGGCTATTGGTGCGTTTTAGGAAAAAACTTGCAGAACAGCCTAAGAAAACTAGGTTAAAAATCTCAAAACCGCCATCACAGCTTCAAAACCGGGTTCCCGGTTTTTGAAATCCGGGTACCCGGTTCCGCGTCGCTGTGTCGGCGCGGAAAATTACTTAATTTTTTTTTTTACCTCAATACGCAACCAAAGGCTGGACCCTAAGACGCTGGGTCAGAACTTCTACCCTTCGAAACCGGGTTCCCGGTTTTGCGAAATGCGGGTTCCCAGTTTTCGTCGATGGCGTGGACCAAGACGCGAGCCAGGACGCAGCCAAAGGCTGGCCCCGAAACGCTGGGTCAGAGAAGTTTGAAAAATTACAGCTCCGAAACCGGGTACCCGGTTTTGCAAAATACGGGTTCCCGGTTTTTCGTCGATGGTGCAAGTCAACACGCGCCCTGTTGCGTTTTGGTGGTTGGCTACAGCGTTAGAACCGGGTTCCCGGTTCTTGCGAAACCGGGTACCCGGTTTCCCCTGGACACCAACCTTTTTTTCTTCTATTTTTCGCCCTTTCGACCCCAAACTCACGACCTTTTTACCCCTGAAATCATCAAAAACAACTACCCTTCCTCATTTCTTAATAATAAACACTAAAATTATGAAAATCAAACTATTTTACATTGCGAAAATTAAAAACTCAAACTAATATACAAAGAATTGGTTTTTGTTTAACGTCGTTAAGCTCGACAGGTTACCTCACGCTTCTAAGGAGTCTCGAGGAGATACTTGACCTCCCCGGGATGTGGATCTTCCAAGTTGTTGGTATATTCACATCCATGGTATATCTTTAACCGAAGACCGTTTACCATGAAGGTACGGTTCTCGAGCGGATGTTCTATTTCTATCGCCCCATGAGGTGTAACTTTGGTCACAATGTATGGACCCGACCACTTAGACCTTAACTTACCCGGATAGTTGCTGAACTTCGAATTATACTTCAATACTCTTTGTCCCACTTCAAAGTTCTTTGTACGAATCCGATTGTCATGCAATTTCTTCGTGTTTTCTTTGTAAAGTTTAGCATTTTCATAGGCATTCAATCGGAATTCGTCAAGTTCATTAAGCTTCATCATCCGATTCTCTCCGGCTAAGGTAGGATCTATGTTCAGCTGCGCAATCGCCCAATAGGCACCCATTTCTAGCTCGAGAGGTAAGTGACAAGCCTTACCATACACCATACGATAGGGAGATGCACCAACTGGAGTCTTAAACGCAGTACGATAGGCCCACAACGCATCATCTAACTTCATTGACCAATCTTTTCTTGTAGGACCAACGGTTTTCTCTAGGATTGATTTCACTTCACGATTCGATACTTCAGCTTGACCATTGGATTGTGGATGATATGCAGTAGATACACGATGTCTAACTCCATACTTCTCTAGAACAACCTTCAAATACTTATTAACGAAATGAGATCCTCCATCGCTAATAATCACTCTAGGTGTACCATGTCTAGTGAAAATATGTGACTTCAAGAATTTAATTACCACTCGTGAATCATTGGTAGGTAAAGCCACGGCTTCTACCCACTTAGACACGTAATCAACAGCTAATAAGATGTAGAGGTTACCATTTGAAGGAACGAAAGGAACCATAAAGTCTATACCCCAAACATCATATATTTCAACTTCTAACACATTATTACGTGGCATCTCATCCCTCTTGGATATGTTTCCGGTAAACTGGCATCTTGTACATTTCTTAACATATTCATGACAATCTTTAACAAGAGTAGGCCAGTAAAAACCTGATTGGAATACCTTAGCAGCAGTTCTATCTCCCTTGAAATGTCCTCCATAGAGTGAATCATGGCACCCAGCTATAATGGCTTCTGTTTCCTCCTTGGCTACACATCTTCGTATCATTTGGTCAGCACACACACCTTGTAGAGGAAAGGATCCTCCCAAAAGAATTGTCTAGCACGATGAGCTAACCTTTTTCTTTCTTGATAAGTGGATCCTTCGGGAAAAGAACTACTCACCACTAAATTCGCTATATCCGCATACCAAGGAGCTTCATAATCACGAACAGCAAACAAATTCTCATCAGGAAACTCTTCTCTAACTCTTTCAGTACCACTATTCATCTCTGAACCTTCAAGACGCGATAGATGATCTGCAACCTGATTCTCACAACCCTTTCTATCTTTGATCTCTAAATCGAACTCTTGAAGCAATAAAACCCATCTGATTAACCTCGGTTTAGCATCCTTCTTTTCCATAAGATATCTAATCGTTGAATGATCTGTATAAACAATAACTTTCGCTTCAAGGAGATAAGAGCGAAATTTATCAAATGAATACACAACTGCTAGCAACTCTTTTTCTGTAACTGTATAATTAACTTGAGCACCATTAAAAGTTTTACTAGCATAGTAAATCGAATGAAATTTTTTCTCTTTTCTCTGTCCCAATACATCTCCCATACACAAATCACTCCCATCACCCATAACCTCAAATGGTAAACTCCAATCTGGAGGTAACACTATAGGAGCAGTAATAAGCTTTTCTTTGATTGCTTGGAAGGCCGCTAAGCAAGCTTCATCAAAAAGGAATTTGGAATCCTTTTCGAGTAAGTTGCATAACGGTTTAGGAATCTTAGAAAAATCTTTAATAAAACGCCTATAAAAGCCAGCATGGCCTAGAAAACTCCTCACCCCTTTAACAGAAACAGGAGGGGGAAGAGTTTTAATTACCTCTATCTTTGGTCTATCAACCTCTAATCCAGCACCCGAAACTTTGTGACCCAGAACGATACCTTCGCGAACCATAAAATGACACTTCTCCCAGTTTAAAACCAAATCCGTTTCCTTGCATCTGATTAACACTTTCTCCAAGTTATCTAAACATCTATCGAAATCATCACCAAACACGGAGAAATCTTCCATAAAAACTTCAAGAAAATTATCGATCATATCCCAGAAGATGGCCATCATACATCTTTGAAAGGTACCAGGTGCATTACACAACCCAAATGGCATTCTGCGATATGCAAAAGTACCAAAGGGGCATGTAAATGTTGTTTTATGTTGATCTTCTGGAGCCACGTAAATTTGATTATTGGTGGGTCCTATGGTGTTATAAAATTAAGTGCAAAATAGAGGAACCACTTAACCGCAAGTGTACGGTTGTCCCAAGTAATATATGATAATCAAGTTCGTTCTCAGGGACGGATTAGGTTCAACCCAAATATTAATCAAGTAGTAAGAATAATTGCTAAACAGAAAAATAAAAGATAGAATTTTTGTTTGGTTTTTGTAAATTAAAAGATGCAAATAAAGTAAAGACTAAAATTAAATTAACAGAATGGAAATAAAGAAAATAAACGACTAACTTTAGATAAGAGAGATACTTGAGTCTCGCAAAGGAATCCACTTAATCAATATAATATATGCTATGTTTAAGGGTAGAATTGGAATTCGTATATTAGTCGGGACTCTAATATCTCCTAGCCCCCTGTCGGGTGTACCTAGAAGCTATCCTAAAGTATCATAAACACATGTATGGTCGAATATGGCTCTTCGGATGATATGAATTTACCTCTTTGGCTATGTAACTAGTTAAGCCTGTCGGTCAATAACGGACATTACACGGGTATTACCTAGATCTGTATTCAAACCCCCCTATCGGATGATCACTTCGCCACTAAAGTGAATAGCCCAAATACTAAAAGCTAATTCTAGTTGTTCCTAAAAGAATTAGTAATGAAAACAAAGTAATAACCAATATATAAAACTCAATCCTATTTAAATCTAAACAATCCCAAATTCAAAACATAGATTCATTAATTAAGGTTCATCCCTTTAATGCGATTCTCAAGTATAAAGAAATTTAGCTCATAAAATTAAATACTAACATAAAAGAAAAGGAATTCATGTTCAATTACAAGAAAGAAATAAATAACCTAAAGGGTTGAATGACTATTGTTGGAAGAACAGAATTCCTCCAGCTTCTAGCTTCTTCTCTCCTCGTGCTCTGACTTGAAAACCTTAAGCCTCTTGTTTAATTCTCTGAAGTGTGTGAAAGTAGGAGGTTAAGGGGTGTATTTATAGGTGTTGGAGGACCCTAGGTCGAATTTGCTTGGAGTGGAAGACAAGTCAAAGACTCTCAAATTCGTAGCTCTAAATTCTAGGAAAGGTAAGATTTTGCTGCTGATTTGATTTGGTCATATCTTTTTCAATACTTATCCATTTGAGAAGTTCCAATATATGAAACCACTTGTCTTGGAAAGAGCTTTCTATTGGTGCAGACCACTCGTCCAGAATCCATGCCAATCTTTTATTATGATTTAATCTCTAAAACGTGGCTGGATTTTCAGATTCACAAGGCAGCTTTATCTTTTCCTCCTTTGAATAAATCTTTCCTAAATCTTCTTATTTCCATGTAAATATTCTTTCCTTTCATCTTTATCTTGACTTGGCCTCTAATTAATTACCATTTATCTTTTAAAACTTCACATTAAATAAATAATTAAACCGCATATGCTTAAAAAGAATAAATCAATAAATCAAGAAATATAAATAGGAAAGTGCACTCTAAAAATAGAAACTCGACTAAAAATCATTTCCTAACACTCTAAAATACACTAAGACTTTATTCTCACTTCTTCTCCTTGGATTGGTCTTTCATGAAATTCAAGAACCAATTAACTTTGCATTAAAAGTAGTCAAATTTAGGCACAAAAGCTCAGATTCTGCAAATAGTTAATTTCCAAGGGGAGAAAGTGTAATATGATCAATTAAGCCTAAAAGTCTATCAAATCAGTCATTTATTCACCTAAAAGGATGTCTCCAAGGGGCTAATAATTAGAACAAATCGGGAGACATCAAGACCCCAAACTCAAACCTTTGTCGTCCCGGCAAAGTAAAATAAAAACAAAAGATCTTTTAGGTGAACGCAGAAGGTAGAATCTAGAAAATAATCCCAAAGAAAAACTTAAAACAAATTTCATATAGTCTAACCTAGGAATGAATATACACCTACACTTATTATGCAAAATCAAATACAAAACAATATCAATCCAAAATTAATTTCACAATGCTAGAAGGTTACGCTTATTACTTATCTCAAGATGGTGGTTATAGGGTGTTCCTCAATCTTTACTTGTGTTGAATGTTCCACTTAGAATAATCCCTATTAACTTACTGTGCATCTAGGAATCACGAGGTCTTTACGGTTTTAGCATAGGCTGAAGGACGGTATGGTCTGTATATTTGGTAAATTTGAAGTGAGCTTTTGGCTCTCTCCTCACTTACCATCAACAAAACTGTCCAAGAGCTTGAGTTTACACTCGAATAACGTTCTTACTCAACCCAATTGACGCTCTTAATTAGCATCCCCAAATTAACCCAATAAGCACTAAGGATGATTCACTTAAAAATTTCCACTTTGCCGGTCCGAATATATTTTCTTTTTCAAATCATTCGTTTTTCTTTTCTTATAGCCATGACTCTCTTTTTAATGTCGAGATATCATGCTATTTTTCACAGTTATGCCTATTCATAACTTGAGCTCGAAGCTTCTTTTCCATTCACTATTACCCCGACAAAGGGTTACAATATAATAAACCTGTGAATCATCATCATGTAAAGCACAGAGCATCATTGATAAGCTCAAAAATCCCAACCCAATGTAAATTCCCATATGGTGGACCCACCACCCCAAACTCAAGCTCAAGACAGGAAGTCTCAGGATCGTGATTCAAATGCGGGTCATATGGTCATGCCTAACAATCTAAAGGGATATTGGCTTATAATGTGGCGACAAAAGAAAGGCTTAAAGGCTAAAAATTTGTCTAAGAAGGATAAAATTAATTCAGGGATAGACAGCCAAAAAGGATTCAAAGGGCTAACAAAGAACTGCCTCTATCATCTTCCTATTTACACAATTTGCCTCTAGTTCATACCTAAGTGGGTTATCTACTCATTTAGATCTCACGTTCTACAAACCACCTATTATCCTTAAGTACAAGTTTACTTCTTTTGCATTGTTCATTAATTTTTCCTATCAATTATCTCATATTTGCATGCAATTAAAGTTCAGCTTCTAACTAACTCCTAAGGTCAACTATTTTCTATCATTAATTCATAAAAAGCATGCTTGATGGGGGCATTTAAAATTCTCTACAGTCAACGAACCCCACCCCAAACTCAAAATTGAGTCATGTCCCCACGACTCGAAAAGACTCAATAAAGCAATAAAATTAAACTAAACTACCTAATTAGTGCCTACCATCAATTAAGAAGAAGAATTAGAACGGGGTACCCGGCCATGAATATCCATCGTGTCCTCCTCCGAAGGGGGAGAATAATTATCAATATCCATGTACAAAGTTACCTCTTCCAATGTTGACTTAATCTGTGTGATTTCCTTCCAAAGTGCTCCGATGTCTAGTCGTAAAAGTTTGAATTCTTGTTGCAAATTGTGAGCCCATGGAGGAATACCAGAATTAGTTTGAAAAGAAGAAGAACCTTGAACTTGAATTTGTATCTTGTCTCTAGGCTTTGATGATACCCTCATCCTTGCTGTTAATTTCCCGTGTTGTGGTGGTGCAGGTGCCTTTTCTTCTTGTGTTTCTTCAATAGGCTCATCAAGATTGATGGCCTTTTCAATTGTGGAACCAGGCAAATTCTTGTTCTTCCCTAGGATACAACACCTCTTCTTGTAATCCAAAGCATCTGTTCTGTTTGTCATGGTTGATTTGACCCCAAACTCAAGTTTATACCAAGGATAGAATAAAGTTAAGAAAACTTGGTATAGCTTGAGTTTCTTGCTTGGATTAGATGAAGGAAGTTGTTTTCTTGATGAATCTTGGAAGAACTCTTGAAAGCTTGATGATCTTGATTGTGTTTAATGGTGTTTTGTGATGAATTTGATGAAGAGGTTATGTTTATGGAGGATGGAGGAGAGATTTGATGATGTTAATGTGTTTGTTGTGGAGGTTTAATCAAGCTTCAAGGTGTTTTTATAGGGTTGGGAGCTGGGAAATTTGCTCGGAAGAGGCTAGGGTTTATCTCTTTAAGGTTAGAAGTTGATTGGGCTTTGAACTCTTCACAAACCGCCTGGCGCGGTGCATACCTGCGGTGCATGGGGTATACCGCGGGGGTACACCGCAGCGCTGTGGTGTGTATTTTTTCGCTTCTGCCTTGTACCCGTGCTAGCACCCCGTGGCACGCGTTTTTGCCGTGCGGTGCAGGGGTGCGGTGCATGGGGTAGTCCGCACGTGATCCGTGAAAAAACCCGCGGTACATACCCCGTGGCACGCGTTTTGGGCGTGCGGTGTAAGGTGCGGTGCACCGCGCCGATCAGCTTCTCTTTTTCTCGCCTCTGGATAAAACCCGTGGTGTGCGACCCGTGGTACGGGTTTTTGGGGCGCGGTACATCCCTGCGGTATAGGGGGTACACCGCGGGGGTAGTCCGCGCCAGACTTGAATTTCTCCAGGAATTTTCTTTGCGTTTCCTAGCACCCCAAACTCGATTCCTGCACCATTAACACACTACCCTTCTCATTTCTTTAAAAGTAGACACTAAAACTTGACACTAACTTAGAATTATACACTAGGAAGTAAAAAAACTTAAAGCAATAAACTAATATACAATGAAATGGCTTTTGTTTAACGTCGTTAAGCTCGACGGGTTACCTCTCGCATCTATTCAGCTTCAAGGAGGTACATGACCTCCCCTGGATGTGGATCAACTCTGCGATTGGTATCCTCGCCTACATGGTAAAGTTTTAGACGATGCCCATTCACCATGAAGGTGCGTTGCTCGTCTGGATTCTCGATTTCTATAGCTCCATGAGGCGTAACTTTGGTCACCACGAACGGACCAGACCACTTTGATCTCAACTTGCCCGGATAGTTGCTGAACTTGGAGTTATACTTAAGGACCATCTGTCCAACTTTGAATTTCTTCTCACGAATGCGATTGTCATGCCATCTCTTCGTTTTTTCTTTGTAGAGTTTGGCATTCTCATAAGCATGAAATCGGAACTCGTCAAGTTCATTCAACTTCATCATCTGATTCTCCGCAGCTAAGGTTGGGTCCATATTCATCTCCGCGATTGCCCAATAGGCACCCATTTCAAGCTCAAGAGGTAAGTGACAAGCCTTACCATAAACAATACGATACGGAGATGCACCTACAGGCGTCTTGAACGCAGTACGATATGCCCACAACACATCATCTAATTTCATTGACCAATCCTTGCGTGTGGAACCAACTGTCTTCTCAAGAATGGAATTGATCTCTCGATTAGAGACCTCAGCTTGACCATTGGCTTGTGGATGATACGCGGTAGATACACGATGTCTCACACCATACTTCTCTAGAACTTTCTTCAGATATTTGTTCACAAAGTGTGAACCTCCATCACTGATTATAACTCGAGGTGTACCATGTCTAGTGAAGATGTGTGACTTCAAGAATTTAATCACTACTCGCGAATCGTTAGTAGGTAGAGCTACAGCCTCTACCCATTTAGACACGTAATCAACAGCTAGTATAATGTATAGGTTTCCGTTAGATGGTACAAAAGGACCCATGAAATTAATACCCCATACATCGAATATCTCGACTTCAAGAACATTATTACGTGGCATCTCATCTCTCTTAGATATATTACCAGTAAACTGGCATCTGTGACATTTCTTGACATACTCATGACAATCCTTATGTAAAGTGGGCCAATAAAAACCGGATTGTAGTACCTTTGCAGCTGTACGATCTCCTTTGAAGTGCCCTCCGTACGGTGAATCATGACAACCCATAATAATGGATAGAATATCTTTATCTGGTATGCATCTCCTCACCATCTGATCACTGCATATTTTGTAGAGGAAAGGATCCTCCCAAAAGAATTGTTTAGCTCGGTGGGCTAGTCTCTTTTTCTCTTGTGAAGTAGCTCCTTGAGGAAAAGAACCACTCACAATAAGATTTGCAATATCCGCATACCAAGGAGTTTCTAATGAATAAACAGAAAATAAACTCTCGTCAGGAAACTCTTCTCTAACCAACTCAGGTCCTCCATTAGACTCAGAACCTTCAAGACGTGACAAATGATCAGCAACCTGATTATCACAACCCTTTCGATCCCGAATCTCTAAATCAAACTCTTGCAACAGTAGAACCCATCTAATCAACCTCGGCTTCGCATATTTCTTCTCCATAAGGTATTTTATCGCAGAATGGTCAGTAAAGACAACAACTTTCGCCCCAAGAAGATAGGAACGAATACTACTGCTAGTAACTCCTTCTCAGTTACGGTATAATTCACTTGAGCACTTGTAAAGACCTTACTAGCGTAGTAGATGGAATGAAATACCTTATCTTTTCGTTGACCCAGAACAGCACCCATAGCGAGATCACTAGCATCACACATTAGTTCAAACAGAATCTTCCAATCAGGAGGTAATACAATAGGTGCAGAAATAAGCTTCTCTTTAATCTCGTTGAATGCCTTTATGCAAGCTTCATCAAAAAGGAATTTGGTGTCCTTCTCAAGTAAGTTGCACAACGGCTTAGAGATTTTGGAGAAGTCCTTGATAAAACGTCGGTAGAAACAAGCATGACCTAAGAAGCTTCTTACCCCTTTTACAAAAATATGAGGGGGAAGAGTCTTGATTACCTCAATCTTCGCATGATCAACTTCCAAACCAGCACTTGAAACCTTGTGACCCAACACTATACCCTCTCGAACCATAAAGTGACATTTCTCCCAATTCAAAACCAAATCCGTCTCCTTGCATCTAATCAATACCTTCTCCAAGTTCCGTAAACACTCCTCAAAGTTATCACCAAACACAGAAAAGTCATCCATAAATACCTCAAGGAAGTCATCAATCATATCCCAGAAGATTGCCATCACACATCTTTGAAAAGTAGCAGGTGCATTACATAATCCAAATGGCATCCTTCGGAAGGCAAAGGTACCAAAAGGACACGTAAAGGTTGTCTTGTGTTGGTCTTTTGGATCTACATAAATCTGATTGTATCCTGAATATCCATCCAAAAAGCAATAATATTCTCTACCGGCTAGCTTGTCTAACATCTGATCAATAAACGGAAGAGGGAAGTGATCTTTTCTGGTGGCCTTGTTCAACTTTCGATAGTCCATACACACTCTCCAACCAACAACGGTCCTTGAGGGAATGGCTTCATTCTGATCGTTCAAGATGGTAGTAATACCACCCTTCTTTGGTACGCATTGAACTGGACTCACCCATTCGCTGCTAGCTATGGGATAAATGATTCCCGCATCTAGCAACTTGATAACCTCTTTCTTCACTACTTCCTTCATAGCTGGCATCAATCTTCTTTGTCCTTCAACTGAGCGCGCGTTTTCATCGTCTAGAATGATTTTGTGTTGGCAATAGGAAGGACTAATACCTTTGATGTCAGCAATAGTCCAACCAATCGCCTCTTTATTAGCTCTCAGTATGCGCAACAGTTTGTCTTCTTGAGGACCTGTTAAAATAGCTGAAACAATAACAGGTAGAGTGTTGTTAGTACCTAAATACGCATACCTCAAGTGTGATGGAAGCGGCTTTTCTTCTAGTTGTGGGGGAGATTCGATAGATGGTTTCTTTCTAGGTGCGATCTCCCCAGGCTCTCGGACTGGCTCATAGGCGAGATGCCTATGCTTCATGGTTCCGGAATTTAAAGCAGCTACGGTTTCGGTTAGTTCATCCATTAATTCCGGTAAGTCAAGTGTTAGGGCTGCTTGCAAGATATCGTTAAAATTCATACAATCAAACATTTCTTGCGTAGTCAAATCGAGTACATCCATTCGGAAACACTCTTCAGGAATATCTGGAAACTTCATGGCCCTAAACACGTTGAATTTTACCGTCTTGTCTTGGATTCGCATAGTTAATTCGCCGTTTTCTACATCAATAACAGTACGCCCCGTGGCTAGAAATGGTCGACCCAAGATGATGGGGACATTACTGTCCGCGTCGTATTCAAGAATAACGAAATCAACTGGAAAAATTAACGTACCTGCCTTGACGAGGACATCTTCGATTCGTCCCTCTGGATGAGCGAGGGATCTATCCGCCATTTGTAGGATCATGGAAGTTGGTCTAGCGTTTCCTATCTTCAATTTTTCGAAAATTGACTTGGGCATCAAATTGATACTCGCACCCAAGTCACACAAAGCTTTTCCTTGCCACTCATTACCAATAGAAATAGGAATCGTGAAACTCCCAGGATCAAGTAGTTTAGGTGGCAACTTACTTTGGCATATAGCGCTGCATTCTTCTGGCAATCCTATCATCTCATTCTCACGGTATGGTCTTTTGTTGGTGATGGCTCTTTTCAGAAATTTAACGTACTTCGGCACATCGCGTATAGCATCTAAGAACGGAACGTTAATATTGAGACCACGTACCATATTCAAGAATTTCTGATAGTCTGCCATGTCTCCTTTCTTCTGAACTCTGGAAGGAAAAGGTGGAGGAGGACGGGTTTCTGTAACATCCTTGGATTTTGGCTTTTCCGGAATCTTCTCCACTTCAATTGTCTCAGACTCATCTTCTTTCTCTTCCACATCTTTTACCGGTTTCTCTTTTACAGTTGTTTCTTTTTCTTTCATCACGGGAAAAGGAGGTGGAGCGAGCTTCTTACCACTTCGAAGTGTTACTGCATTACAATCTTCTCTTTGCTTAGGTTCGTCAGTGTCACTCGGTAGCTGTCCTTGTTGGCGCTGATTTAATTGCTTTGCCATCTGAGCTATTTGATTTTCCATTAATTTAAGTGATGTGGTCGTGGATTGTTGAATTGTGATTAGTGTTGTCAAGGTTTGCTGAACATCTAATGCGCCTTCTTGAGGTTGAGCAGGTAGAGCTTTCTGATTCATGGTGTCGGCATAAGCGTCTTGAGGAGGTTATCTTTGAGCTTGATTTCCGTAAGCTTATCCACCTTGGTAGTTGTTCTGAGGTCTTGGTTGAAAATTATTGCCTTGCAAAAAAAAAAAGGCTAAAAAATTCTCTGCATGGAAGGGCGGTAGGACGGGTACCGCCCTTCCCATATTCGTTTTAAGGGCGGTACTTAGCCTACCGCCCTTCCATGCAGAGAATTTTTGAACTTTTTTTTTTGCAAAATCCATTCAAATTTCATAATACAATCACAATAACACCAACTCTAAATAACAACTCTAATTCTACACTTTAAAAACACAAACCCATCATATTAAAACATAAAAATATTTTTGTTCAATTACACACAAAGTATGTATAATTTGACAATATTACAAAATACGACAATTAAATAAAGTTTGATCGAAACTATTTTTTATTTTTCCTTGGCCTCCCACACGTCTTTTTGTTGTGCCCGTATTCTTTGCATTTACCACATCGATTCGTACCCCGATCTTCTCTAGCATCCATTTCGCTGTGAATCCGGGAAGACCTCCTTCGACCACTTCTAGTAATTATTCTTTTCTTACATGCCACAACTACAACGCCTTCGTAAGGTGGATAATCGAGAACATCCATAAGGGGACGGAACTTACCGGCATAGGAATCCATGTATTTCGACAACGATAAGTATTCATACACATAGGGGTAGTATGCTTTATCTTTATCGTACGTTTGAGTAACAACAATGAAATGACCACATGGACGGTGCAACATTTGCCAAAGTCCACACGTACATAGTTGTTGGTTGACATTTACGATGAAACTCGTTCTATCACTATCTGATCTCCTACCATCCAACGCATTACAAACCCATATATCGTCTTCTGCATAGTAAATTTTAGGTTTATAACCTGTCCCATAAAGTCCACTCTTATAAAGTTCAATTGCGACCTTTGGTGGGAATACTTTTCCTTTTGCCAAAGCATCCTTCCCGTCTTTTCTCCTTGTTACAAAGTAACTAGCACTTTTTTCAAATGTTAACAATACAATAGCCGTTACAGGCAACCCCCTAACTCCCTTCAAGACCTTATTAAAAACCTCCGATAAGTTCGTTGTCATATTACCGTAACGGTACCCACCGTCATGTGCAAGAGACCATCTATCCTTCGCTATTCTTTCAATCCAACCTTTGTATTTTCCGTCATTTAACTCGCAAAATTGTCGGTAATACTTATCATGTTCATGCATATCCGACATGTAAGCAAGATAAATGAAAGTCTTCTTTGCCACCCGATTTTTGTATCTGTGATTCAAATTGCTTGCTAAGTGGCGCACACACAATCGATGAACTCCTTCGGAAAGTGGAAACACATCCCGAATACTTGCCAACATACCTTTATGCCGATCCGACAATAAAGAAATTTTTTGGTTCTTCGTAACATATTTTTTTAGACAATTCAAAAAGAATGTCCATGTGTATGTCGACTCAACATCGGCTAACGAATAAGCTAACGGAAATAGATTATTGTTTGCATCGTACTCAACCACAATAAGTAGTTTACCATCGTACTTCCCATATAAATGGGTTGCATCAATGCTAACCACGGGCATCATATGCTTGAAACCTTCGATATAAGGTCCAAATGCCCAAAAACCCATATCAAACGTAGCTTTGTTGCCCACACTATTTTTATAAACAAACTCGTATATTGTTCCCGGGTTAGTGACTCGTAGAGCACCCAAAAGTCATGGTAAATCCGTGAACGCCCCTTCATGTGTTCCGAATAATTTTTCAAGCACCTTTTGTTTACCACGCCATGCCTTACCATACGAAATGTAATGTTCGTAATCCTTATGAATTTGAGTTTGTATCAAACCAATTTTCATAGCTATATCGGTCTTCACCATTGCAAATACTTCATCTCTAACAAAATCCGAAGTCAATTGTCGGTGATTTTCCGGGTTGACATGTATGTTCTTCTAACCTGGTAATTTGCCACACATTACTTCGACTAACATAAACACCACGAACATAGAATCCGCAACAGTCTTTAGCATGTACACAAATGCGTGCAATGTATTTATTATTCGTCCTTTGAGTTTTACATTGCTTGTGATTTCTTAGGTGCCACCTACTCACGTCCAACAAAAGAGCACACCTTGAGGCGTATCTCTCACCATGGATGAGTTGAACTCCATTCACCATGGAAGATGGTCGACTTAATTGTCAATCATGACATTCTCCTTTCTCGCTCGTATCAAGAGGACCGAAATTGTAATTAGTTGGATTAGAACATTCATCATCGTCATCGTCATCGTCGTCCTTACCACTATCTTCGTTCTCATCACTAGAAATATGAAAACCCTCTTCATCGGATGCCTCCGATTCGGTTTCGCTATTGTCATCATCTTCACTAAAATCTACACGAATTGTCTCGCGAATCGGCTCAAGAGGTGTGGATGTGTTACCCCGCTCATAATTCTTTTTTTTTACCCTTTTTACGCGAGGTAGAAGATTGCGATTCACGAATTTCTTTAACCACGGCATAAATCTCAATAGCATGGTATTGACCGTTTCTCGCCCCACAAATCATCGGATTAATCGTGTCCTCCCCAACATCTATAGCATGATACCGTGGAGGGTTTGACGAAACCGGACATCGCCATTTCAAATCGAAAATAATTTCTTTTGCATTCCAATTACAAGTCGAACATACGACTTGTTTTAAACCAATCAACCCTATATCTCCTCCGGTCATAAATGGTTTACAATTACCCCCGGAATACTCAACAACACCGTTACCACTAAGAACAACATCTCCTCCATAAAAACATATCCACATAAAACTCATATCTACCTAAACCCCAATACAAACAAAATTATCAATAGCAAATCGAATACAATATATAAAACCTAATTTAACCTACTAATTGTTAGAAACAAGCTCATACAACTAATTAACACTCACAACTACTATATACCCCTATAAACCCTAGTTTTTCTTGCATATTTATGGTATATATAAACACAAATGAATAGAATAATTACCTTTCAAGATGAATGGACCAAGGATTTGATGAAAAAAATGAAGATTTTGGGTGTGATTTGAAGGGGGGTGGGTGTGTGAGAGAAAAGGAGTATTGAAATGGAAAGAAAAGGAAGAAGGGGGTGTTTTTAACCTAATCTGCGGGGAAGGGCGGCCCCCTCGTGACCGCCCATCCTTATCGTGAAAAGGGCGGCGGTCAATGGGTCGCCCTTACTTAAAAATGTAATTAATTTAAGGGCGGTCTATCGATGACCGCCCTTCTTTCTTAAACATATTTTTAACCCTTATGCCAGTTTCGCAAATTTTTTTCTCCTGTGCCAATTCGCTAATTATTTGTTAAAATAATGCTAAACATAAAAAAAAAAAAATGCTCTAGTATGTGTGCAATTAATAAGACAATAGTTAAATTCACGCATGATACACATATTCTTTTACCCTTAAAAGCATCTATATGCGTGGCTTCATAAAAAGCTAAGCCTTTGAGATAATTACGAGTAGTATGTCAAAAGATGAAAACAAATGTTTATATATTTAAAAGGTGAGATTTCAGCTTAGGAAACCACGATGATCTTGACTTTACGCATAACGGTTAAAGAGGTTGGATGGTCCCAATGGGACTTTGGAGCTGACGTGGAAGTTATGCGCACATAGATTTTTTATTTTTGAACAATATACTTTTAATTGTAAATATCATATTTTTAGGGTACAAATATCAATAATTACAATTTAAAATCGAAATCGATAAGTAACCGAGACGATAAATAATCAATTATATAAATATGATTAAAACCGTTACATTATAATTTGAAAAGGAAAAACTAAGAGTTAAAGTCGTTAGATTATGATTTTAGAAATCAATTGGGTTAGCTTAACTGGACAGAGTCTTGCTATTTCTTCACCACTTAAAAGGGAGGTCCATGGTTCAAATCTCCTCTCTAACGGGTGTAAAGCAAAAGGTACAAGGCTCGATCCCCTTCCTGAACATAGGTAACCTAGTTCTGATTTACCATAAGAATATATATGAGGAGGCATGTATATCTCTGTGAGATTAGCCGGGTGCGCACAAGCTAGCCCGAATCACCTATGTAACCAAAAATAAATAAATTGTGATTTTAGATATAAATAAAAATTGAATAAAATATTAAAGTTTATACACATAAACACTTTTAAAATAAAACTTATTAAACTTATAAATGATATTACAAATATTTCTTTTTTTAGATTTCTTTACAAATTTTATTAAATAAAATGTCGTTGTATCAATTGAATTAAAAAATGATCAAAATGTCATGGTATACTTATCTTTATTCTTGTCAAAATATATATTAGATAATAATAAAAAAGTAGCACATTACAATCACCCGATGCCTCGAGGGGCTAAATCGTGGTGCAAAAGAAGAGCTAATTGGGAAGGAGGAAATACACTCCACTCACCAAACAACTTGCCTAGAAGCGTGTGTTTGGCGACCCAGTCGGCCACACTATTACCTTTGCGCAAAAGAAAGGAAAATGAAAGATTACAACGTTCCGCAGTAATGTAAATAGACTTAATAATATTACAACAACCAAAACTAATAAAAGGGGTTCGTGATATCAAGGCTTGTATAAGAGATTCACAATCATTCTCCAGTATCACCGAATCATGTGAAAAATCTTGTGCAGCTTCACACGCCCACAAAATTACTTAGGCTTTAGCTTCAAGAGCATTGCGAGCTTCTATCTTTTTTTTATCCTCCTTTAACCATTTTTCCATTAGAATCCCTTATAACAAACGCAATAGCAAAATCCATAGAGGAGAAGGAAGCATCAATATTAATCTTAACTTTATTAATAGGTGGAAGGACCCAATTATTCTTACTACCTTAATCATTATCTTGGTCTGTACCCCCTAACTTAGGTTTGATTAGAATTATTCGAAAATTTCAGCTCATTAAAATTCACATCATTAGGTTTCAAGTTTTTATTATTGTATTCATTCTACGAGTTATAAGCTTTTTGCGCAGTAAACAGTGGGTCAAGGAGAATATTTTTTAACAAAATATTGTTCCTACTCTTCAGTATATACCATGTAAAATTACTAAGTAATTCAGCTGCAAATATTTCAGAAGTATTCTTGCCTTTCATAGAATCAATAGTAGCCAGAAACCAATTACCAATGTTGAAAGTACTTTGTTTTTTAGTGTTCAGAGTTAAAAGGGAATTATTGCCACACAACCTTGGCCCAAGGGAAAGCAAACAAAAGATGCTCAACAGTTTCATCTTCTAAGTTACAGATTTTGCAAAACTTACTTTTAGTAAAGTTCATGCTATAAACATTAACCTTAGTAGGAAGATTATTTTTAATGGTCTTCCACATAAAATTCTTAATCTTAGGATTGAAATTCGTATGCCAAATTGCTTTCCATAAACCAGGTTCATTTGTTTGTGAAGAGGATGGAACATTGGTGGAATTTTTCTTACTATTTTCCTCTTTGATATTGTTTAGAATAAATTAAGCACCCTTTACTTAATAATTGTCATCCTTAGCCTTATCCCATATGCATAAATCATGACACTCGACGGAGTGAATTGGAATAATATTAGCAATTTGGGGGTTAAACTGGGATTTAACATATTTATATTCCAGGTTCTACTTTCAAGGTTCAAAACTCCTTAAACTTGTGTAAATTAGTATCCTTGGTTTAGTAACATTATTAATATTATTGATCCACTTATCATTCTGAATATTTATAGTATTCCTACTTCTCAATTTTCCAGTGGATGCCATCAATGAAGACCTTCTTCCCCTCTATAATACTCCTCCACCCTATAGATGGTGAATGGTAAATTTTAGCATTTATGTAATTTTCAAAGGAGAAATATTTTCCTTTTATAACTTTATAAAGAAGAAAATCTGGTTTTTGTAATATATCACAGGCTTGTTTACCCAAAAGAGCTAGATTCATAATATTGGTATCTCTAAAACCCAAACCTCCAACAAATATTGAAGAGCAGAGATGCCCTTCTTGTTATTGTTACCCCACCAAAAAAATTTATAATACCATTAGTAATATTACAAATATTCTTGGGCATTAAAAAAGTTGACATTAAGTAGTTGGGAAGACTTTGGATTACTGACTTTTTGAGAACCTTTATGAGAACCTCCTTTCCACTCTCAGACAGAAATAAGGTTTTTCAATTTTCAAATTTATTTAGAATTATCTCTATTAACAAATAAAGATCCCTAGACTTATTCCTACTCCAATCAGTAGGGAGTCCCAAATAAGAACCCAGAGATTCAACTTGTTGTTGGAAAAAAATGTAAATTAACAATTTCTAAACAATAGAAATAGAAATCCAAAATAAAAGATATTTCGATTTAAAGTAAAATATCTATTACAATAAATGAAATACAAACGAAAGTTACCTGGAATCGAAAAAGCAAAAAAAATTACCCAAAAATAATGTTGGCGTTAAAAAGATATTCCGGCGTACCGATTATCTCTAATAGAGAATTTCTACTACTACGGAATAATTTCTCGAGAGAAGTAGAAAGTAATTCTTTTGTTCTTTTCAAATTCGTTTCGTAGTTAAGACATATGGGGAAATTCCTGTATTTATAGGTGAGTAGGTTAGGAGAGGCTCTTATCAGAATCTTCAGATAAATGCTCTTGAATGACTCTATTATTGCTGACGTTTTGGATGTTACATATGTTACACCTTTTTAAATTCCAGCACTGAACCTGGACATCTTGGTGACTTGATTCATTCCGTATTACAATCCAGTTCTTGAAGACAATGCTGATTGGTTATGGCTATGTGACTCATCACATAATAAGAAGTGGGAACCTACTAGTATGGTGTCAATTGCGATAAATAAAGATGGTGAAGTTAAAGAGATTACTAAGAAAAGAGCAAGAGTGAATAGTAGTTTAGAAGGGGAAATATGGACGGTCTTGTTAGCAATGAGATCGGCTGCAAATAATGGTATGAGGAGTAGCTCTTTCTACTCAGATAACCTTGAGGTGGTTCAAGGTATTAATAAAATAAAAGGAATCGAATGGAGGATCCGTCCCATGATTTCAGAGGCATGGAGATGGATAGGAAGATTCCCTGACTGGAAAGTTGTCCATATAAGAAGGAAATTCAATGGGGGTAGCGGACGTTTTAGCTAAATGCACGAGACTCAATCTTGATATCTCGGCATGTCCTACTAAGTCTTTAGTTGAATTTTATGAACATATTAGTAATGTATATTTGGCCTGTAACAGACATCTATGAGTAATTGTATTGACAAAAAAAAAGATTCATTCCGTATTGACCAAGTCATGTAATAACTGAGTTTTGAATAGGGAATATTTTGGTTTTAATGTGTCTTCAATTGGTGGTCGTTTTGTCTTCAGGATGAAGGAATTTTTGAATTGCCGCCGACTACTATAATTACAAGCCATCTTCCACCAGAATCATGTTATAAAACTTGTTTCATTTTTCATTTTTTGACTCCTTACCTCCCTACCTCCACACGAGCCCACAAACCATGTCGATGCCTTTGCCGCGTCGGGCGGGTGGTGGTGGTAGTGGTGCGCGCGTGTGGGGCTTTTCCTTTTCCTTTTTGGCTTCCATAGTCTTTAGTTCTTTAGGAATGAATAAATAGGTAAGATATTATATTCTGATATTTTTCCTACCTCACTTCCTATGTGGGACCTTTTGTTCAACAAAAAGTGTCTTTTCCACTTCTTAAAAAAATGAATGGACTGATTTAATTAACACTTTATTTAATATAAATCTTTTCCACTTCTCCAAAAGAGTATGAATGGATTTAAATTAACAGTATATATTAATATAAATCCTAACAATCCCCCACTCAGGGTCTTTGGGAGAGAAGGTGAACAGGTTTCCATACCTACCAACATTTGAGTAAATTGTACTTAAGTGGAAATATCTTTCGATTTGAATTGACATGTAGTGAAGTGAGGCAACCACCGAATTCCGTTTCAGTGAACTTACTCTTGAACTTAACGGTTTCCGATCGAGACCCTCACAACACATATTCTACCCTGTTGAAAATTATAGCTCCTTGAACATCACCCTTCAGTTTGTTCATCAAGTCCTTCTCTAAGGACCATCCTTTGTGGGCTATGAACTTTGTGGACTCATCCATATGAGATTATTTAGGACGTCTCCTTAACATTCTATCATGACTGTCGAGTCTCACTTTTAACCGTGAATTCATCAAGTCCTTCTCAAAAGGACCACCACAATGGTTATCAATTCATTATGAGTTAAACACGCATCCTTGTGTTCTTTCTAGAATGGTACGTCTTATGAGTGAATTCATCAAGTTCTTTACAATAGGACCACCACGAGTGGTTATGAATTCATTAAAACGTTTATATATTCGTGCCACATCCCATGAGGATTGATTCTATGGTCTTGGGTCCAACCTCGACTGGTTTTTGAACTCGGGTAATCTTTGCTAGACACCC
The DNA here is from genome assembly GCA_029959085.1 of Nemophila menziesii. Lineage (NCBI taxonomy): Eukaryota > Viridiplantae > Streptophyta > Magnoliopsida > Boraginales > Hydrophyllaceae > Nemophila > Nemophila menziesii. Next base: position 4,851,024 of record JARWIR010000038.1, on the reverse strand, counting down.
CTACATTTAGGTTGGTGGGTCTGAATTGATTATCATGGCCTTTAGAAACTTTTCAAAGAACAGAAAAATAAAAATAAAAATTAAACAATGAAAAAAAATAGAACACTTTTTTATGTTCGAAAAAAAATGCAATGGAACATGATAAAACCTAGAACCTATCACAGCCGCATTGGAAAAATAAACAAAAAGAAACCCTTTATACGTTGACAAAATTTTAGAAAAAGAAAAATTAATGAGAAAAAAATGAAACATTGTTTTATGTTTGTAAAGAAAAATGTATGAAACATGATAAAAACTAAAACCCAGCTCTTCACAGCCGCATTGGAACAAAGAAAAAAAGAAATCCCTTCATATAATTTAATTTCATAACATAAAAAATAAAAAATGAATCATTCTTCCATGTTTTGAAAAGAATATAATGGAACATGATAAAACATAAAACCCAATTCACCCTTGCATCGAAACAAAAACAGAAAAAAATTCCTTCATATTCATCTTTTTATAGTTAAAATTTTTAATGAATAGATATAGCTGATATGTATATTAATTAGTCGAATCCTAATTTATTTTAATAAAACATGGCTATGAATGATTAAATATTAGAATAATTATAAAATAATTTAGATTTTTTTCTCTCAGTCGTTGTTTTGGTTGGAGTTTGTAAAATATCTACTTCTACAGAAATATTTGTAAAAGACTTTTTATTTATACTTAAAGCCTTAAACTCCTACAAAATCCAATGAGTTGGAAAGTCTAATACCCTAAAATTTTAATGGATTTTAAAAAGTCTTGATTGAATACATCTAGATTTTATTAGACTTTTTAAAATCTTGATTGAATACCTCAGGATTTTAATAGACTTTTTAAAATCCCGATTGAATACCCATTGACTTTTAAAATCCAAAAAAATCCAACAAACTTTCAGTTGAATACACCCGTGTGTATGTATTGTTGGTGTAGTTTGGTCAGTCAACTCCCATGTTTTGGGTTTGTTTGTTTGGGATAAATTAGTTTATAGACTTGTTTTTTGGGTCAAAACCTTAAATAAAATTGTTCAAGCGTCAAATACTCTGCCCGTTTATTAGTTAGAATACCATTTATTGAACCACACTACGAATTTCACGACTCAATAATTCTTTCCTAATCTATTTAACTAATCCATGAGACTCTAAATAAAATAAATTATTGAATAATTAGCAAAGATCATCTTGAAAGTATCTGTATTTAAGGGTTTTTGGGAATTTAGGTTCTATATTTGAATATAGGTTCCAATAGCATAAAAGAAGATTTACATACGAGACTCTTTATAGGATTTTTAACAAGAGATTTCCAATGTCATATACCAAAGAGTAATGATATATACCACCTAAAATCATATCACCTAAATATCATTTAATGACGTGGTATAAATTGGTTGGTTACAAATCTTTAATTAGATCAAGAAACTAAATAGATTAAAGATTTGTAACCAATTGATTCACACCATTAAATAGTATTTAGGTTGTATATATCATTATTCTATAGCAAAACTCTATATGGAGGTGTCCATGTAACAAGAAGCGTGATTGTTTCTTGGCTGGAAAATAAATTAAATGCTATCTAATAATTAACCAAACATAAACAGTGTTAAAACGTGGATCGAGGTGACTAAGGAATGTTGATTCATAAATAACAAATGTGACAAGACGACCTCATTAAAACATTTTCACAGCTACATTTCAAATCTTTTGCACTTAAATTTGAAATAATCAATCATTATTTTGACTTAAAATGATTGCTTTAATGTCTATAACTACGTTACTCAAAAAGGAATATTTAAAAAAATTAATCATCATGCTTAAAAATAACATTAAAAGTTCAGTATAATATTGTAAACTTACCAATATAACAAATGTTACCCAAAAAAGCTAGACAAGCAAGAACTTGTTTTGGTAAGAAAATATTGATTGATTTTGTTACTTAAACTAAAAAAATCACTTGGCATCAAATTTAACGGTTTTCTAATCATGGTAATTCAGTACAACTTTACCTAATATTCAAAGCCATTAATATTATTTACTTTTTGAAAAAACATTCTACGATATTGCACTGTAAATGAATTTGAAATTTTAAACATGAATTCAATTTCAGTATCTACATTGCACACAAAGGTAATAATATAGTACAAAAAAGGTGAAAATTGTAGCACAATATATAATATTATTTTTGCTGGCGTGGGGTCACTTGAGCTCAAACATGAGCTGGATCCACACCCTATGGAAAGACCCATTATCATACCTATATAAAATAATATATATATATATATACATATATAAAATAATATATATATGTATATACTAAAATAGCAAGAATTAATAGTACAAAATTGAAGATTTTTTTGTCGAAATTACTTCTTTACTGTTAAAAATACTTCCAATTAATATAAAAAAAATAAAAAAAAGAGAAAATAATAAAGAAGAGAAACACAAACATAAAGCAACGCGCAGACACTTTCATCCATATCTATATAATTAGAGAGATAATAATTCACATATTCCATCTTCCTACTTTATCTCTCTAAACGCCCAAAATTTCTCTTTAAAATTCCTATCTTTTTTTTTTCATATTCTTTAAACTGTGTATTCATAAATTATGTACGTATGAAGTTCATCTAGTTAATAATTTTTTAAGTCCTTGTTTATCCCTGTGGGTATGGTTCTTATCATGCATATATACTTTCATATATATTAAAAATTGAAATGAATCTTGGTGGTGCTCAAACAGTATCAAAAGCTATGTCTGGTCCAAGCTCAAGTGTTTCATTCAAGGCCGGAGATGGTGTCTCCGACCAGTTTCCGGTGGGTCTCCGAGTACTTGTTGTAGATGATAACCCCACTTGCTTAATGATCTTGGAGAAAATGCTTAAAGATTGTCGCTATGAAGGTAATTTTAAAATTCTTACTTACATAATTTACAATTGTTCTTGTTCTAAAGTTGACTTTTTTACTTGATTTTGATTCTTTATAATTCTTTAATTACAAATTTTAAATCTTTAAACGAATCAATAGATGAGGAGAAAAGGGTATGCAGGAATTTATATATTTTGGTAAAAAACGAGATCATACAAATAAAAAAATCACAGGCCGATTAGAGTTATTTTACAAAAATAAATGTAATGCGGGATCAAGTACAAACAACCAATCAAAGGGTAAAACTCCCTAACTGCCCTTTCGTTTATGTATACATATTGTTCAAGTATAAAGATCCCATACCAGATTTTTATATGAGTTAGTTTCTTGACTTAGGTAAGGGTTCAAGTCTTGAAATGAATCTCCTTTGCACGTAGTTATATAGACAAGTATAAAGATCCATAACAAGACTCTTTTTATGTTATTTGAAGTTGCTAAAAGACTAATTGAAGATTTATTGTGTTCTAAGAGCAAGTTTTTTTATTGGATTAATAATTTTTATGGATCATTTTGATGTTCATTTTGGAATTTTCAGTTACTAAATGCAATAGGGCAGAGATTGCATTATCATTGCTAAGGGGAAACAAAAACGGTTACGATATCGTAATAAGTAATGTTCGCATGCCGAACATGGAGGATGGTTTCAAACTTCTCGAGCAAGTCGGTCTTGAAATGGATCTTCCCGTGATCAGTAAGTCAAGAACTTCTTTTAAAAATTCATATGTAAATTTGTAAATTATAAAATTTATGATATTTTTGTTGTGATTGAGTAGTGATGTCAGCTGATGATAGCAAAAGTGTGGTAATGAAAGGCGTGACCCACGGAGCGTGTGATTATCTAATTAAACCGGTTCGTATGGAGGCATTAAAGAACATATGGCAACACGTTGTTCGAAAAAAGAAGCACGAATGGAAAGACAATAAAGAAGTTGAACAATCAGGAAGTGTTGAAGATGGAGAACAACGATTACAAAAACAATTTGAAGATGCTGAATACTCATCTTCAGCAAACGAAGCAAATTGGAAAAACTCGAAAAAACGCAAGGACGATGATGAAGAAAACGAAGATCGAGACGATTCATCTTCCTTGAAAAAACCGCGTGTTGTTTGGTCCGTTGAGCTTCATCAACAATTTGTAGCAGCTGTTAATCAGCTCGGAATTGATAAAGCTGTTCCCAAAAAAATTCTGGAATTGATGAATGTACCTGGATTAACACGAGAAAACGTTGCTAGCCACCTTCAGGTATAGAGATTTTGTTTTTTTGTATCGTTCTCTTACCGATGAAGAATTTTTCTTTTTTTGCAGAAATTTCGTTTGTATCTCAAAAGGCTAAGTGGTGCACCTCAACACCAGAATGGTATGACCCCCTTCATGGATGAAGGATCTTTTGTGCCGGTTAATGGGCTTGACCTTCAAGCTTTAGCCACTCCAAGCCTTGCTGCACTTCAAGCAGCGGCACTAAATAGGTCTTCTTCAAATAAATCGGCTATGCCCATTCTTGATCAGCGAAATCTTTTTAGTTTCGAAAATCCAAAGATACGCTATGGTGAAGGACTAGTGAATAATAATAATAATAATAAGCAGCAAATAAATTTACTTCATGGAATCCCCATGAATATGGAACCGAAACAACTTTCTACGTTTCCGAGTATGAATGTAAACTCCTCCCAAGTGAGTCAAAATAATCCTTTATTGATGCAAATGACTCACCCCCACCCTCAACATAGACTTCAACCTTCCATGGGTCAAACGTTGCTTTCAAATGGAGTCTTGACCCCGAAAGGTTTGGTTGAAAATGTGAGAGGTTTGTTATATAATCCACTTTCTCAAACCTCTCCAATGGTGGATTTCTCAATCAATCAAAATCCAGATTTACCTGGAAATGGTTTTCCTATTATGAATAATCTCAACCCAAGAGGGTTGCTCCAAGAAGTTAGCTTAGATATGAAAGGATCGAGGAGTTATATCCCTAATAATGAGATCTTTAATGATCTTCAACAACATAAACCACAAGGTTGGAATTTGCCAAATGTTAGATCAAGTTTTGATGTTTCACAACATTCAACTATGCAAGGAGCCACAACAATAGATGTTTCACAATCTCTACTAGTTAAGAACGGACAAAACTTGAATGCACCTATGAGTAAGGCTATTTTTTCCAATGGTGAAGCGCAACAAAGGTACAACTCAACTATGGGTCAACAACAAAATATGTTTATACCTGACAATTCAATGAGAGTTAAATCGGAAAGGGTTCAAGACAATACCTTCTTTCAGGAACAGGAACAGTTTGGTCAAGATGACCTCATGAGCGCAATTCTCAAACAGGTAAAGTGAAGTTTATATTTTTCCATCTATACATTTTATTAATCATTAAAACTCTTTTTTTTTTTTTTTGTGTTCAGCAGCAAGATGGAATTGGATCAGTTGATGAGTATGGTTTTGATGGGATTTCTTTTGGATAATCTTACAGTATAAGAATTCAATTCCTGCTGTACATAAGTGGCTCGGTTATGGTGCAAGAGAAAAGGAAAAATGTTGCGTGATATGCGCCAAGTTTTGACTCTCTAGGTAGGTCATATTAGAGGGAATCACACTTTTATTTGGTTCGGTGTTGTGGGAATCAAGTTTTCTCAGATTTTTTTTTTTGGAAATTCTAATAGCGCTTAATAAGACAGATCCTTTTTTTTTTCATGGGAATTTTCATAATGTACAGATTTTATTTGATTGCTTTAATTAGAGACAAGTCTTGTTATTTCTTTTTTTTTACATATTATTCTTTGCTTTTTTAGTTAAATGATTAATTTAGAGCTAACTAATCGGTTTATCTCAAGTTATTCGTATATTCCTTACAATAATGCTTGTGCCCCAGGGAACATTTGACTTGAAATGTAGATAAAGCATCTTTATATATGCTAGAGAGTAAGCAAGTGGGTAAAGATTATACAAGTCTATTTGAAGAATATGTTTATTCTAAGTTTGATGTCATTGGATAGTGAAAAGATTGGTTACCTTTTCGAACAAAATTTTGGACTCCAGAGTTCGAGACAGGTGTAATTGTTTTGTGAAAAAATTTTTTTACTACTAGGCTCAAATAATCTAAATCTTACTAGTAATATTTAATCTGTCAACACTAATAAGTATTTGTTTATGTCAAAAATATTCCACTTTGCAAACTTGGATGGGGTTGTAGCCTTTGACATCTTAATACTCCACTGTTCACTTAAATCTTTTGACCCAAATTAAATATTTTGTAAAAGTAGCAGCATAGTCATAAGAAACAGGTCTACTTAACACGTGACACGTGACAGACCAATATCATAATACAGTAAAGAGACATGATCCGAAATGAGTGTTCTCCACAAGGACGGTCTTGAATTCCCTATTTAAGTATTCAACGATAGTTTTTCTTTTTAAAAAAAAGAATTTCATCAGAAAAGGTATAAATGCCAAACGAAAATTTATAAATATTATCAAATTCCTTTGGTCTATATAAATTATTTAAGATAAGCCGTACTTGCATTTTTCAGTGCACACGGCTTTCCCTATGTATACATCAGTTTTTTTCTTATAAAATTTTTTGAAGTTGAATACTTAGTTGATTTAACTCTTATTACATTTCCATGCTGCATTAACATTTCAAAATACTAGAAATCAATTTTTTGTTATGTCTTCCTCCTTCATTTATGAAAAGAGAAAGCTATCTACACAATGTGCCCGTTTGAGATTGCTTTTTAAAATAATCACTTAAAGTGATTTTAGATCCATAGTAATATTTTAGACTCTAAAAATCACTTTTAGGAAAAGCACTAGATTAGTGATTATTAAAATAATCACTTAAAGTGATTTTAGATGTCAAAATATTTTTTAATAATTTTTACAAATATTTAAATTTTAATCAAAAAGCGCTTTTAGCTCCAAAATAATCAATCCCAAACGGGTTCAATATATCTTCCAAGAAAATAAATCAATATTATTTTTAATGCATTTTGTCAGCATATTAGCAATTTTATCGAAAGATCTGCTAGTATATGAGTTTTTTTTTATGATGGGATTTTCTTTAACATCGCTATATCTCATGCAAAACTAAGGTGGGTTGATTGTCTAGAAAATCACTTTAAATGCTGGCTAGGCATGCTATGCTATTTTTCAAAGGTTTGGGAAACTACCTAAATTGTTTAGGCCGCTTCAGTTATATATATACTCAATTTGATTTAAAAAATAACCTTTTCTTCTTTAAAGACAATTTCCTATAAAATTTATCACATGACATATTATAAGCAATTAAAATATAGTTTACTTTAATAATAGGATTAAAAAATTAATTTAAAATATATTTGATCCAAAATATCATCTAAAATAATTAATTATTCAAAATATTATATTAAAATTGATATTAACTAAAAAAATTATACAAAATAATTTGAATTAATAAATCATTTTTTATTTTATTTTATTTAAAGTTTTTTTGATTTTTTTTTGAAAGATTTTTTTATTTCTTTAATAGAAGTCGCAGGGAAGGTCAAATTTTGAGATTATTATTCAAAGTTCTTAAAGATACACCTTTAAAACCCAACAAAACCTCACTAATCCTCTCTTCTTACGAAATGTCACAAACAAGAATTTTCTAGATTCTACCTGCTGCGTTCACCTAAAAGGGCCTTGTTTTTATTTTACTTTATCGGGACGACAAAGGTTTGAGTTGGGAGTCTTGATGTCTCCCTATTTGTTCTAAATATTAGCCCTCTGGAGACATCATTTTAGGTGAATTGTTGACTTATTAGCTAGATTTTTATGCATATTTCGTCATATTGCACTTTCTCCCCTTGGAATTAAACTATTTGCATTTTTAGAGCTTTTGTGCGTTAATTTAATTATTTTTAGTGCAAAGTTAGTATGTTCTTAAATTTTAATAGAAGGTAGAGAAGTGAGAATTAAAGTCTTAGCTTATTTTTAGTGTGTTAGGAAGTATTTGAGTCGAGTTTCTAATTCTAGAGTACACTTTCCTATTACAAGTCTTGAATTATTGATTTATTATTTTCTAAAGCATATGCGGTTTAATAATTTATTTAATGTGAAGCTTTAAAAGATATATGGTAATTAATTAGAGACCAAGTCAAGTTAAAGAAGTAAAGGAAAGAGATTTACATGGAAATAAGAAGATTAAGGAAAGATATATGCAAAGAAGGAAAAGATAAAGCTGTCATATGAATCTGAAATTCCAGCCACGTTTCAAAGACGAGTCCATAACTTAAGATTGGCTACGAATTTGGGAAAATGGTCTGCACCACTGGAAATATCTTTCCGAGACAAGCGGTTTCGACTATTGGAACGCGTCAAACGGATAAGTATTGAAGGATATATGACCAAAACAAATCAGCAGCAGAATCTTACCTTTCCTAGATTTTAGGGTTACGATGAAAGAGTTCTTGACTTGTCTTCCACTCCAAGTAAATTCGACCTAGGGGTTCCTAACACCTATAAATACACCCCTTAGCCTCCTATTTTACACACACTTCATATAATTATCAAAGAGGCTTACGGATTCAAGTTAGAGCAAGAAGGAAGGAAGAAAGCTGAGAGCTGGAAGAGTCATCTTCTCCAATTTGAAGCCAAACCCAACCTCTTCATTAGGTTTTATTTATTTTCTTTCTGTTAAACATTATGTCCTTTAATTTAATTGTTTTAGTTTTATTTTCCATTATGAGCTAAACTTCTTAAGTGCTTGAGAATCGCTATATGGGTTGAACCTTAATTTATTTAATTGATGTTTTCTTATTTGAGATTTTTATAATTTAATTCGAATTAAGTAATTTAGTATTGTTTATTATCATAAGTTAATTTCACTATCATTGACGTCGCGAATCAAGGGTAGGTTTGAGTAATTAGGCTATTCACTTTGGTGGGGAAGTGATCATCTTGACAGGGGGGGAGGGGGGGTTTAAATACAGACATATGTAATAAACGTAAGAGAGAAATTATTGATCCTGACGGACTTAGATAATCTTATAGTCAATTGGGTAGAGAACCTGACATTCGAAGGTGGATTATGATCGCCCTGGCCGGGTTTGTAACATCTGAGAATAACTCCTAAGTCCACCCTGACGGGGGTTAGGAGAATCTAGAATCCCGACTATTACTAGTTACTAATTTGTCCCTTAGAAGAAGCATTGATTAAGTTTATTTTGGCGAAACCTAGCGTGACTCAAGTACTATTCTCTCATCCTTTCGTCTCTTCATATTTATTTTCATGCATTAATTTTAATTTAGTTTAATATTTACTTTATTTGTACTTTAGTCCTTTAAACATAAATCAAATAAAAATCTATTTCTTCACTTTTAATTTTCATTCAAACAACTATTTCCATCTATTGCATAACACTCTATTCATACCTAATCCGTCCCTGAGATCGAAATCCCGTTTACCGGATATTACTTGGACGACCCGTACACTTGTGGTACGTGTCTTGCCTTTTTAGGTGTGTTTATTTAGAACACACTAGGAGACATCAGTTGCATTATTCATATAACTTCAAACAACCTCAATTTTTTTTTTGCAATAAAACACATCGATACAAAAGTCGTGTCTACATTTGATAATGCACACAGTGTGATTATAAACTTTGTTTGAGGAAAACCTATTTCTTGTCATTTGGAAAAGTTTTGCATAATATATTGCTTCACTTGTAAAACACACAAGAACGTTAACGTACCTGAAAGCAGGATATTTAAAATACTCTGTCTATCAAGTCAATAAAATACATATATAAGGAGTCTTTCATGAAATATCATCGAAAGAAAATTGTGCAAATATTGCATAATGAATAAGTAAATATCAATTACCTCAATAGGCTGAGTGTAGTCAATTATATATAGAGTGCAAAGAATATTTGCATGATTATTTATAGCACATCTACAGTTGGCAGGTGCGAAATACCCACGTTCTACGATATCACTGATATTGTGCAACTGCATTCTTAAAGTTGGAGTTTATAGCTGATGTGAAATGCTACTTTTGGATCGATTTGGGCCACCAGATGGGTTGTCAGTTTGGGCTGAGGTGGTTGTGCGAATCGGGTTTGGGTTTTATCGTTTGTTTTTGGTTGTTGCACTTGAGTGTGTTCAAATAAGGCCCACTTTTCGCTACTTGTTGTGGGTCGCTGCCTCCCAGAGTTTATTTGGGGAGACAGATCCCAAAACTGATATGGGGTTCCGATTCGGTATCTCTTCACTACGGATCAGAATTGGGCACACTTCGCTACATGTATTTGCTAAACTTTTTCTACACAAGTTCTCTGTTCTGTCTTGGTAAACTCCTACTCTTGAGTTGGTGGGACCTTCAACGGTGGGCCTCAGTCCAGTTATTTGTCGTGTGGTCTTGTGTTGTATTTTATTTTTGGGTGTTTCTTAGTTTATACTTTTTCCCCCCACTAGCCAATGGTGGCTCCTCATATTTGACCTGTTATATCTTTGCAATTGTATAAAACTAGGTGAGATTTACATGTTTGTCGTTCGCGCGAGTTTCACATACTAAATACAATAGTAAGGGAATTGTAACTGAACTTTCATAAACATCAAATGAATACTCTTATACTTAAATATTATTCCACGAGGCTATTAAACAATATTTCTTTCCTAATTTTGTTATATATTTTTATTTTGTAAAAACATTTTTACCAAACTAAGATGTCCAATTTAAAAGTCTCGTCCAAAATTTTCAAATTTATAAAAATCGTTTTCGTAATAATGAAAATATTAGCTCGTTCAGTGAAGAGAAAAAGAAGTGTTATATTATAGAGTAATGATATATACCACTCATATTCATACCACCCAGCATACCACTCATGACGTGGCGTGATTTGATTGGAAGTAAATCGTTAATTTATCTATTTACTCAATTTGATTAACGATTTACTTCTAACCAAATCACGCCACGTTATGGGTAGTATGTTGACTGATATGAATTTAAATGATATATATATATATTATTACTTTACATTATATTATTTGGATAATTTTTCACGGTAAGAGAGAAAACCTCTATATAGTTGTTGATTTCTGATAAATATTACTCCCTCCGTCCAATTTTATTTGTCCATCTTTCTAAAAGGAGGTGTCCAATATTATTTGTCCAATTTGCAATATCAAGACACTTTTTCTCTATTTTTTCTAAGAATACCCCTAATTAAATAGTATAAAGAGTGTTGTAATAAATGACCCTATGTATATTAATTATGGGCAATTGTGTAAAATAGAATAGTATTAAATACTCTTTTTAATATTTGTGCACCAAAAAGGTGGACAAATAAAAATGGACGGAGGGAGTAGTGTTTTGTTCATTTTTATTTTTTGGGTTGTGATGTTTATCTACCTTGTTTTAATAAAAATTGCTATTTCAGACTTTTTAAAAAGGGAGAGAGAAAACAATATTCTAGATTTTAGGTATTTAAGGCTTCTATAGTTTACAGGTCGGTCTACACCCCAACTTTCTTTTTACAAGAATAGTGGGGCTTTAACCACGACAGATGCTGTTTGGATTACAAAAATCAATTTCTGGGATCAGTTTTGGTTTTGTAATTGGCTTGCTTGTGTAAATAAACCTTAGGAAAACTAAATACTTGAAGAGAAAACACATTCAAATTTGTTAGTTAAATCGAATATATAACAAATGCAATCACCAATTCACAAAAAAAAAATGTTCAATACTGTCTACATTATACAAAAAGTAATAACTACAATTACATTTACTATAGCTATTCTGTTGCAGCTACGAAAGGATGAACGAATGATGAACTAAATGAAAATTCTATTGCTGCATGAATATCCATACCATGAACCCCAAAATGAGAGGAATAATTACAGATGAACTCCATTTACGAGAACCACTCGTTGGTAATACTTTCGGTAAAGCACATTCCTCCCCATTGAAGTAAACTTTAGTTGGAAATCCATCACCAGCAGGAATATTAATTCCAGGTGTATTTTTCTTAGTGAATGAGATAACAGATTGTTGTTTCCCAGGTAACCTATAATCCTTTCGAGGGTTAGCTCCTTCAGTTTCTCCCACAAGATAGTTCAACCCTGGAAGACCTTGCATTAAAATGGTATTATTCACGTCTTTTAACGCAGTACCGTTAAAAGAATACACCGCTTCAAAACCCGAAGCGGATTTACCCAATTCAATTGCGGTAAACCAATCGACAAAAGCAAAGTCATCCCAATTAAAAATCGTGAGCCGAGCCGTCCATCCTTTATTATAATCGGTAGCTAAATGCCAGTTAATGCTAACCCCACAATTGTCTCCACAAGGTAGAGGCTTAGACACTGGAAAATGATGAAGATTAGCCCATGCCATAGCTAAGTTAGTTCGATTCTCAAACGGAAGTAACTGAGCTTGAGAGGGTAGAAGAAGAGCTGGTGATGTACGGTGACACGTATTAGGATTATTATTTGGACAACCACAAGCACATGTAGGACATGGGATAATTGACTCGTTATAGTAAGCAGAGAATGAAACACAGCATCTCGGGCTTGCTTCTTTGGGTTGGGTTATATTGCATACCACTTGCCAACTAATAAAAGCTGATTTATTTGAAGGTAATCCATTAGCATCGGGAAATTCGCTTGGGCTAACACGGACCGGAGGTCCACATTTATAATCCGGATTTAACGTTCCGTTTATTCTCCAATTCTGAGGCGGAGTGATCTGAGAGCGGTTCAAATCCGGTGGCATTTTGAAAACGTTGACTTGAAATGACGAAATTGACTTGCTGGGATCCATTGAAGGCGGCAATATGGTGCCGTTACGGCAACAAAACGGAATCATTCCGAGTGTTGTATCGTTGGTCTTTTCTAGAGGTAAGTCGATTAAAGTAGGTCTTCTTTCACAATTTAGTACATTAGCAAAGTCAAGTTCCTTATAATAATCACCTTGTCGCCCAAAAATGCAGTCAGAAGCATCGCTAACAGTTGTATGAGCTCCTTTCATGGAGTTTATGAACTCATCTCTCATCCAATCCCAGCTTAATTTCCAGTTATCTAGACGACCGAGAGGATTGTGATTCGATATTGTGACTTGTGCCCAGTAGTTAGAATCGTAAGTTCTTGTCACATCATACATTATTGTAAGATCACCATTTTGTCGTGGTAGAAATTTTCCTTCTACAGTTGTATTGGGTTTGAACTTTGGATCTTCTGTGCAACACACTTGCATTATAGCTTTCCCTGAAATACACAGTTAAATAACATTAGCATTGCAAATTATCCCTCCAGTCGTACATTTTCTAATTTAGCAAATAACACCAGTATATATGCGACTTACGAACACAGGCATAATACAGGGACTAAAAGTATAATTTACCCAATTTTTATTCCAATTAGTAACCGAAATCGAGTTCTTAAGATTTTATACCTTGCATAGTGGGTTTTGGGCAAAGCCAGCCTTCATTAGCCAAGGAAATATTGGAAGGCAAAGGTATATTCGGCGACCCAACACCAAATTGGGTACCCACTAACTCCACACGAACACCCGTTTGTGTCTCATCTCCAGCAGTCTCTATAGCCGTTTTTAGATCCGAATTCGGAAACCCAGCAAACACCGTCCCGTTCCCGACAGCTGCCGGAATTGAACTACCATCGGCAAGCACCGCACCGGAGGCCGAGACCAGTAACTCATTATTCCTGAACCCTACAAATACTCGCCACTGTTTTAACTCTTTAAGACCGTTGTTGAGTACTGAGAGAGTCGATTCGAACCGGTACGCTTGTTGGGCTGACCCGGGTTTCAAAATCGGAGAGATTTTTACACCCTTTGTGTAGGTGTAGGATAGGAAGATACCCGTGCAAGTGTCTGATGCTGGCGCTGGTGCTGCGGGCTGGGCTTGAATTCGGGCTGTAATTAACACCAAGATGAGGATGATTAGAGAGACGTGTGTCATTTTCAGAGCTTGCGATATAGGAGAGGGAGAAAGTGCATATGTATATGAGTGTAGAAGCAGGGGTGTGTGAAATATGAAAACGCGGACATGAAACGAGTGTGAGGGGGAAACAGCTAAGATGGAGCTTTACAACGTTTGAGTATACGTATACTAGGATTTTGAATTTGTTGTATACGTGTTTTTGGTGGGCTATTTTAGGGGGTTAAACAGGATTTATTTATTTATTGATTATTCATTTATACTGTACTACGTTTAGATGCAAACCGGGTAGACACGTTTTCTTTAATGGGAAATAATATAATCCCTGGATTACGCGCGTCTAATTTATCCCTTACTTAAGGGCCCGTTTGGAAATGCTTATTTTAGAGTAAAAAAGCGCTTTTAGAATAAAATTCAAAATTTAAAAAAATTATTAAAAATAATTTTGAAATCTAAAATTATTGTAAGTGCTTTTTTTGAAAAGCACCTATTTGGTGCTTCTCAAAAAAGTGCTTTTCAAAGTCAAAAAAGTTTTAAAATGCTAGAAGCACTTTTAAGTGCTTCTCCAAAAAAGCACTTCCAAACGGGCACTTAGTGCTCGTTTGGAAGTGCTTTTTAGAGAAGCACTTAAAAGTGTTTTTAGCATTTTAAAAGTTTTTTTGATTTTGAAAAACACTTTTTTTAGAAGCACCAAATAGGTGCTTCTTAGAAAAAGCACTTAAAATAAATTTTAGATTTCAAAATTATTTTTAATATTTTTTTTAAATATTAAATTTTAATCTAAAAGTGTTTTTTTACTCTAAAATAAGCACTTCCAAACGGGCCCTTAATATCCTAGATTGAAGCCGGTTAGTCTACCATGGAAATACCAAAAAAACTCATAGAATGGACAATTAATTCAATTTAGATTAATTTTTTTACTTTTAACTTTTGTGGAGTACTAAGTTAAAATAAACCAAAAAATTAGAAAAATCTGAACAAAAGATAAACCAGAAACTGTTGAAACAATATGTAAAATAAACTAGTTGATGAGAGGATATATGGGGATAAGAAGAGCATATTATTATATATGTATTTTCATCTTACTTTGAGGGAATGTACAAGCCCTTTATATAGGCAATATGAGACTATCCAACTACCCTACTAATTACATAATAAGTAGGATGTTAAAAGGGATAAATGTGAAGGTTACACCACCCACTACTCTATAATAATAATATCCACTAAATAATATTTCATAACACTCCCCCTTGGATATTATTTCAAATACGCATATGTTGCCTCGTTAAAAACCTCGCTAGTAAAACCCAATGGAAAAAAAACCAGTCAAGGGAAAAAGAGTGCAACACGTATGAATCTCCCTCTGAATGTGTGGATAAAGTACCTTGATCATTATTATTATTGACTTGTCTCATGAAATGGAATTATCTTTGCATAAAATTATCAAGTGCATCCACAAATTATATTGACATGATATGCATCTTGAACTTTATATCTTGGGCTTTTCTTGTGAACTTAAATTTGACCAAGTCGAGTTGAATATCCACCAAATTTTTATTGATATGCCTCGTAAAAACCTTACTAGGAAAACCCTGTTAGACAAAAACCGAGTGAAGGAAAAAGAGTACATAATCGTTATCAATACGCTTTTAATTTTCCTCGTTAAAAACTTTGTCAGGAAAACCCTGTGGGAAAAAACCTTGACGAAGGAATAAAGAGTGCAATACGTGTTGTTCTCCCCCTCATGTAAACGTATATGTGATGATCTTCAATTCCGAATATAATCTCGATATTCAGTATCTTACACGTTTTATAATAGTAACTATAATTTCAAATTAACAATATATGAAGGCATATTGTCATATAACACTGGAATGATCCACAAACACAATCATGTGAAATTTAGAGTAATAAATATTCATGCACGTAATCATAAATAAACACATATTCTACTTATGAAATATAAAACATTTATATGGCAGATTACATGACAATATATAAGACAATTAAAGATTGTTAAAGACAACAAAAGTAATACAAATATCATTCTAATATATCCCGGGATTTATCTATACGTGTTTTTAGTCTTCTAAAGACTTTCATGTAATTTTTTTGTATCACACGATACACATTGTTGAATTTAATTTATCATAAGACGAACATGAAGTCCTATATGTAACTTTCAGGCAAATATTTTCTCCCAAAGGAGTACGTCATATATTCACATTGACGGTGTGAGTATGATTATGCCTGACTGCGTCTTTTTATATTTGGCCAATTATTTTTTTTTCTAGTCGACATTATAGAATGGACTTCGATTCAAGATCCTCGTTTTTTTAGTAACTTTTACATGATCATTTGCACATATTATTTGATCATGATCAAGTTGTTTTTCGATTCCATATATTTCCGTAGTAATATAATTGAATGAGATTCTTTTATCTCAATTTCTCAATACTGAGAAAATATTCAGGTACCTGGTACTCTTTTTAGAGTACTATTCTTTAGTTATATTTTCTACATTATCTCATGATAATTTTAGAAGTGCCAACTTGCTCATACTGCTCAATAATATGATATTTTGGAACCGACAGGTCGACCACGCTTTACGCGTTGCAATGTATTTTTTTTCAAAGGATATTAATTTTAGCAGGATCATTTCAAGCTGAATACGTGACTTAGTCACTTATGAATGCATCTTATTATTACAATGAGCTCATAACTTATTTTCGAGGATGAAGATGCATCTTATAAAAGATTTTTCAGCTCCCCTCTTATCATGAGAATCTTACTTTATGCATAGTATTTCAGTATACATATTTTTCATGTGGAAAACCCAAAATACATATCAATCATTGTAGATTGAAAATAGATTCTCATATTTGTTCGTGATCTCATCTTTGTGCATAATGGTGGAATATTTATATTTTATGTTGCACAAGTAACAAAATATAGATGGATACTTTTAGTCTTTGACCAATGAGGGTATTCATGATTTTTAGTTGGACTTTTTTTTCAATATGACCGTATATATGTATAAAGTTGTATGTCGATAAGTCATATTAGGCGAATTCACAACCAATTGTCTAGCAATTTTCGATTTCAAGAAAATATATATTCTACTAGATCATATATTTCTCTCCCTGAATTTGACTATATATTGACTTCAAATAGTACAAATAAATTGGAGATAGCCTGGTAATATTTATTTTAAGATTTAAACAATATTGATAAATAGTCTATCCTCTCGTAAGATTTAATATTCTTCATAGAAGTATAAGTTTATCCTCTCGTAATTGATTTAATATTAGATTTATCCAAATGACATTTGTCACAAAAGAATTATGTCAAATAATCTTGTCAAATAATATTGTACAATTATGACATGATGATCGATTGGTCTAAGGCACCATATTCTAGTTACACAATTTGTAAGAGGGTGGTGGTTCAAATCCCACTTCTAACATTTAATTTTCTTGTAATTAAAATGTCAATTTTGATCCTATAAGGATTCATTTCAGAATTTATCTTTCTTTTTGTTTTCATGATTCAATAATCATGTCAAATACTCTTTCTCGATTTCAAGTTCACGATTTTTTTTTTATGATAACGTGTTCTTTTCAGGAATACGTAATTATTTCTCCAACCCCGTATGATTTTCAAAGTCGGTGACAAATATAATGTATAATTGTTCATTATATCAAACGAATTTTTGATTCGTGATAACTATATAAATCATGGAATTAGACTTTAAGCCTCGTTGGAAATAATATTGAAGAAATGTAATTTTTTTTCTACGCAATCATTCTTAGATGTGTTACTTTCTTCCCAAATGATTATTTTTCACTATCATTTGTGACATTTATATTGCTTTCAAGGTTATGTCAAACGAATATTTTGACATTCAATATTTCATAGAATTGATAATAGAATGTTTTCTTTTTCATGTCATCAATATGTATTTGAGAATTAAAGAGAATTCATCTCAATACTTATTTGCATGATTCAATAAATCATTTTTTCCACAAAATATTGAGACTTTAAGTCTATAATTAACGATATTATGATAAATGAATTCCATAATCTTTCATAGATGTTTTCGCAATTTCAATCTACTTTTTTTACTGTGGTGTATTTGGATTACATGTCCAATTTTTTTCATATAAGCCTTATTTTCTCACTTGATTTCAAATTCAAGATATATGACAAAAGTATTGCTCAATATATGAACGAAAAATTATTTTATTAGACTCATTTTCATGAATCATACTTTTGTAGAAAGTGGGCTTGAATAATTTCACCCATGAATCATTATCAAGTTGGACATTTCATAATGGTTTCATCAATTGTTTCTCAATATTTAAATTTTTCTCGATAAGTTCATTGAAATATTTTTTTTCTTTATAAACAACTCGAAAGTTATTTTTTCATAAACAAGACGAGTTTCACATTTCTTTTAAGCAATCATAATTTATAAATTGAAGCAAACATTCAGTTGCTTATTCTCGTCATTTTTTTAATGATTGTAATTCTTTTCTTGAAGCAAACTTGTACAATTTCAAGTTGAATCTTCTCTTTCAAAATCATATATTTGAAGAGGTATATGAATTTCGATTAATCTTTACTCTCTATTAGAATATATTTTCAAATAGAGATGAAGTAATCAATTATATTATAATATAACATAAAAAAATTAAAAAATACACCTTACCTCAAGAATTACTTACCTCTAAATAACCAAAAAAAAGTATAAAGAGTCTCAAATCATATTAGCTCGGTTGGTAAAGTCGTGCTGATAACGTGTTGAAACAATATGTAAAAGAAACTAGTTGATGAGAGGATATATGGGGATAAGAAGAGCATATTATTATATATGTATTTTCATCTTACTTTGAGGGAATGTACAAGCCCTTTATATAGGCAATATGAGACTATGCAACTACCCTACTAATTACATAATAAGTAGGATGTTACAAGGGATAAATGTGAAGGTTACACCACCCACTACTCTATAATAATAATATCCACTAAATAATATTTCATAATAGGGGGAGAAATATTATTTAGTGGATATTATTACCATCCTTTATAATAATAATGTGAAGAAATTATTATTGCTCTGTAGGTAATCACTTCCCATCCTTTATAATATATGGTTGAAATACAAATATGAGTAAGGATATAAACCACCCAATATACCAATGACACGACGTGATTTGAATGGAAATAAATTATCAATTAAATTGAGAAATAAATATATTTATAATTTATTTCCACTCAAATGGAGCTTCGTGCTCAGATCTATGCGACGTCCAGCAGGGCTCCTGATGGGTCCTGGTGTGTTATAAAATTAAGTACTGAAAGTAAAGGAACCACAATACCACAAGTGCACGGTTGTCCAAGTAATATCCGATAAATCGGGTTTCGTTCTCAACGACGGATTAGGCACAACTCAAGTATTAATCGAATAGTACTAGTAATTGCTTAACAGAAAAATAAAATAAAAGATTTTTGTTTGGTTTTCTAAAATTAAAGATGAAATAAAATAAATTACTGAAATAAAATAAAACAAGTAAATAAGATTTAAACTTAAGAAGAGAAGAAGTACTTGATCCTGGCAAGGGTTTCACCTAACCTATCTAATTAGTGCTTCTGTTTAAGGGCTAAACTGGTATTATTGTGCTAGTCGAGACTCTAATATCTCCTAACCCCCGTCAGGGTGGACTTAGGAGCTATCCTACGGTATTATAAACCACTTCCGGGTGATTATATCTACTTTCGAACGCTTAAATCTCTTACCTCACTGGCTACATGGTTAGTTAAGCCCGTCAGGATCAATAACGAATACTACACGTCTATTACCTATGTCTGTAATTAAACCCCCCGTCAAGGTGATCACTTTGCCATTTAAGTGAATAGTCTAATTACTAAGATCTAAGTTTGATTCATGACTTCAAATTAGTAATTAAAACAAAATAATAGTCAACACAAAATACCTAGTCTAATTTAAATAATTAAATCCCAAATTCAGAAAACATAAATTAAATAGAATTGGGTTCAACCCATATAGCGATTCTCAAGTACTAACGAAACTAATTCATAACGGAATTAAATACTGAAATAAAATAAAGGAAAGACATACTTCTCAATTACAGAAAAGAAATTATATAACTTAAAGGTTGAGTTGGCCGTTGTTGGAAGAATAGAATTCCTCCAGCTCTAGCTTCTCATCTGTCTTCTTGCTCTGACTTGAAAATATGAAGCCTCTGATGTAATTCTCTGAAGTGTCTGCAAAAAGGAGGCTAAAGGGTATATTTATACTAGTAAATTCGGATTAGGGCTTAGGTTTAAAGCATTAGGTCAAATTATAAAAAGCCCAAGCCCATCTTTATCTTTAATTCCTGTAACTGGTGTACAAGCCTTAGTAAAACGGCTGTAACTTTTGCATATCAACTCCAAATGGGCTCATTCTAGTTGCAAAATCTTTCTAACTCAATAAGGAATTAAACCTATTTCACGGCCCAAAGGCTGAATCCGCTCCTAAGTAGCCCAAAAACAGCAATTAGTAACAGCCTTCCA
The DNA here is from genome assembly GCA_029959085.1 of Nemophila menziesii. Taxonomy (NCBI): domain Eukaryota; kingdom Viridiplantae; phylum Streptophyta; class Magnoliopsida; order Boraginales; family Hydrophyllaceae; genus Nemophila; species Nemophila menziesii. The sequence goes on along the minus strand of JARWIR010000038.1, from coordinate 4,830,580 downwards.
GATCTGCAACTTCTTTAGTCAATTCTTCGGAAATTCTTTTCTTGCCTTTAGCTCCTCCACTTGATCTAAGACTTTAATTCTCACTTCTCCTCCTTGTATTGGTTCTCCATATAATCCATGAACCTAAGAACTTTATACTAAAAACAAACAAATAAACGCACAAAAGCTCTAAAAATGCAAATGGTCCCAAATAACTTGAAAGCATCAATACGATATTCAAGGTTCATACATAATTTCACATTCAAGCTAAGGAATTTTAGTTTGTAACTGAAATAACAAAACTACTTAAAAAAGGTTAGAATTATGTTTAAAATAAGGAACTAACACTAATTACACTAATGATAGAGGTGGATTGGTGTAGAAGTGGCACAATACGACACCAACTTCTGTTCTTCTCCTTCTCCAAGCGTTTCCACTTCTCTGCTTCTTCTGATCTTCTAAAACCTGAATGTAACCCTAATGATAAAAATTGATTTATAAAGGTCCAATTACGTTTTATGGGTTGTGTACTTCTTTTTAAGTTACCAATTCAATCCCAAAAACATTTCTAAGAAGGAGTGGTTGGTTCAAGCCACGACAGCTGCAACTTTAATAACTTCTTCAATTTAGCTCCAAATCACAAAAAGTCAGTTCATGCATGCTCCTAACTCCAAGTACTATCCAAAAACCAAAGGGACCCTCAATATTCTTCATCAATTGCACGTGGTGACTCTATCTTGTTGATTTCCAAATTTGGTAGGCAACTGCTTTTGCTTTCCATATATGACTTTTTGGTCTTTTAACTCCTTGGATTGATTTGATCTTTATTTCTTGACTTCTTATCCTCTTCTTGGGAAGTACCTAATAGATGCACACTTACCACACAAATATCTCCAAAAGTGACAATTCTTCAAAACTAATCAAGAAATGAGAAACTATCTAAATATATGGAATAATCACTCACATATGCACAATATAATCTAAACATATGCCTCATAAAAAGATTAATATATCCCATAAATGGAGACATCAAGAGCCCAAACTCAGAGTTTTTTCGTCTTGACAAAATAAGAACTAAACTAAGGAAATCTCTATCAGCCAAGTCAGATAAGTATGGAAGAGAAAGAATGAAAAGAATGATCCCAAAGAAACTACCTAGCTAGCTTCATGTAATAATATACTCGTAATATCTTAGCAAACTCCGACCGGTCTTACCTAACAGATCCAACTCAATCGTTTACACCGATGTATTGTACTCACTCGACCAGGTCATCATAAGAAAATACTGCAAAATCTTTCCAAAGTGAGAGATAAGTATGTAAAATATAGAATGCAAAGAATTATCTCAAAGCAACTACCTAGCTAGCTTCATGTAATAATATATACAAATGAAATCACACATACACTTATTATACAAACAATCAACGCGATATAATTTCAAGATTAGTTTAGCTTCACAATGCAAGAAATATAGGTTTTACCTTAGTTAGATATGGTGGCTATAGGTTGATCCTAGATCCTAATATAGTATTCAATGGTCCCCTCAACTACTCCTTATCAGTTCAATCGTTTCTAGGTCACGTAGTTGGTGGGTCCTGGGGTGTTATAAAATAAGCGATTAAAAGTAAGGACTCACAGACCGCAAGTGTACGGTTGTCCAAGTAATATTCCGATAAATCGAGTTTCGTTCGCAGGGACGGAATAGGTACAACTCAGGTGTTTATCAAGTAGTAGCAGTAATTGCAAGTACGGAATGGTAAATAATATAATTTTTGGTTTGTTTTGTTTATAAACTGAGAACGCAATAAAATAAAATACTAGAATGATTAACTAAGATAAAATAATGCAAGTAAATGAGTGTGGACGCAAGTATGAGAATGGTACTTGAGTCTCACAAGGGTTTCACCTAAATATCTCTATTAATGCTTTCTGTTAAGGGCTGAATTGATATTATTGTGCTAGTCGGGACTCTAATGTCTCCTAACCCCCTTCAGGGTGGACTTAGGAGCTCTTCTACAGTACTATAAACCCCGTCAGGGAGATTACATCTACTTTCGAATGGTTAAGTGTCTTACTTCATTGGTTGCGTGGTTAGTCAAGACTACCAGGATCATTGACGCACACCACGCGTCTATTATCTAGGTCCATATTTAAACCCCCCGTCAAGGTGATCACTACGCCACTATAGTGAATAGCCTAAATAATGTAAATTACCCTTGATTCATGACATCAAAGATAATAAATAAGATTAAATTAATAGCCAACACAAAATCTCGAATTCAATTTAAATGCTTAAATCCCAAATTAGAAAAGCATCAATTAAAGAATTTAGGGTTCAACCGAATGTGCGATTCTCAAGTACTAATATGTTTAGCTCATAAAGAAATTAAAAACTATGAAATTAGAAGAACTCATAGTCATAACAGAAATAAAATGAAGAACCTAATTGAAGGGTTAATTTTGACTGTTGATGGAAGAGAGTTGACTCTCCAGCTTCAGCTTCTTCTCTCATTTTTGCTCTGACTTCTTTTCCTAGCGTATACTGAATTGTGTAATGAGTTGTGTATAAAAAATGAAGTCTTTTGGGACTTTATATAGTGGATAATTTAGATTTGGGCTTTTTACTTAAAGGAATAGGTTAAATGAAATAAAAACCCAATCCAAATTAGAAATCCTGTAACTGAACTTTTGTGTCTCTACTCCAAATCACTTCATTCCAGTCGCAAAATCTTCCTAACTCAAAGATGAAAATTCCTTACTTCACGACTCTAAGGCTGAATCCATGGCTAAGTCGCTCAAAAAAAGCGATTTGTAACAGCCTTCAAGATTTCACTCTCCTCTAGCTAATTCTTCGCATCATCTTTTCTCGCCTTTGACTTCTACGCTCGATCTAAGACTTCAATTCCCACTTTCTCCTTGTCTTGGTGCTCCTTAGCATCCATGGCCCTAATAACTTTTCACTAAAAATAAACAAATTAATGTACAAAAACTCTAAAAATGAAATATCGTAATTCCAAGGGAGAAAATGCAATAGAACGAATTAAGCCTAAAAGTCTATCAAATAAGTCAAATATTCACCTAAAATTATGTCTCCTAAGGGCTAATATTTAGAACAAAAAGGGAGACATCAAGATCCCAAACTCAAACCTTTATCGTCCCGACAAAGTAAAATAAAAACAAGGGCCTTAGGTGAAACACAAAAATGTAGAGTCTAGTGAATAATACCCAAAGCAAAACTTATAACAAATCTCATATAGTATGACCTAGGAACTAATATACACATACACATATCATGCAAAAATCAAACACAAATAATATCAATCCGAAATTAACTTCACAATGCTAGGAGGTTACACTTATACTTATCTCAAGATGGTGGCTATAGGGTGTTCATCGATCCTCACTCGCTTTGAACGCTCCACTTAGAATACTACCTATTAGTTGGACTTTATGGTTTTAGCGTAGGCTTAGGGATGGTGTGGTATGTATATTTGGTAAATCTGAAGTGAGCTTTTGGCTCTCTCCTCACTTACCATCAACAAACTGTCCAAGAGCTTGAATTTACACTCGAATTTCGTTCTCACTCAACCTATTTGACGCACTAGTTAGCGTCCCCAAAATTACCCAATAAGCACTAAAGATGATTTCCAAAACTTTCCACTTTGCCGGTTACTTTATTTTCATGTATATATTTTTCTTTTTCTTTTCTTTTTCATATTTTTATCTTTTTTTTAAATCCCGGTAAATAATACATTATCAATAATTGTGCATAAATACAAACGCATACAAATTCCCTCCCAGTGTAATCTCCCAATAATGAAACCCACCACCCCAAACTCAATCTCAAGACATGAAGTCTCAGGGTTGTGATTCAAGTGCGGGTCATATGGAAATGCCTAATAATCTAAGGGGATATGGGCTTATATCGTGGCGACAAAAGAAAAAGGCTTAAAGGCTAAAAATGGGCCTAAGAAGGATATAATTAAATTAAGGGATAGAAAGCTAGAAAAAGATCTCAAATGGCTTAACAAAGAACTGTCTCTATCCTTATATCTCTAATAAAATCAAAACAACAAAGGTGCTCGACCTTAAATACCCATAAAAAATTTACTAGCCTACTAAGGGAAGCAAAGGTGGAACTTGGTGAGAAAGAAGCATTCATGTACGACATAAGCACAAAAATTTATATTGCATGGATCAAGACAATTTTGAGAGGAGCAGTTGCGAAGATTCCTCCAAAGGTAGAGACTTCGCAAGTACGAGGGTAAAGTTTGAGAGAATAGGATCTTGCATGGCGAGAACAAGTAAGTGAGCAATTAAATCAAGAAGAATCATATCAAACCTTCTTAGTCGATGATGTGCCACAAATCAAAGAAAATCAAGTGAACCTTATGACACTCCTAGAGAAAATTAGACACGATATCGTGAAGGATCCACCGCATCCTATCTTGGGTATCAATCATGAGAGGCAATATCCTCGAGAGTATGTTCCTTGTCTTCTCTACCATTTTTTAATTGAATTATTTGTGTTAATTTTAAATTTCTATCGAGTCTGTTTCGAGTCGTGGGTACACGACTTATTTTTTAGTTGAGGATGTGAGGATTAATTGTCCCTCATCTCTAGATTTTGTGATTTATTGCTTTTTTGGGTAGAAATTAAAATTTTGGTAGATGGAATTAGATGTAGGTTGTGTTTAAGGGGTTAAAAGCTAAAATTTAGTGAGTGAACGATAGTAGGTAATTGACCTTTTTGTTTCCTGTTGATAAAATAGAATGTCAACACTAACGGTAACAGCTTCCGCAGAGAACGGGTCGTAGGTAGCAAGAGAAGTATGTAGGGTATCATGTTCCACAGAGATCAATGCAATTTAAGTGTTTTATTCAAGAGAAAATGTAAAGTTTATAATCTAGAGAGAAAATACTTAAGTGATAAATGATTAATTGTTTATTTGGTTTTGTAGAATTAAGAACTAAGAACAATGTAGGTGTAAATCGACTAAACAACTACTAATAATGATTAAGCTAATTGCAAATAAGTAAATATCTATTGTAAATAAAGATTAAAACGACAGGAGATGGGTACTTGAGGATATTGCTAAGTAATATCTTATGCCCTTAAATGATTTTAGTATTCTATAAGGGCGAATTGGTTTGTGTATTCACAATAATAGGGAATCTGAGCCACTCTATCCCATATTCGTGCATCTAGATCATATACCTTACGCACCCTCAGGTTATCCGATAAATTACGTACAAGACACAAATGACTACCTAGCATGCAAGGAACACACTCGTCTGAGGCACTAGGCATTCAAGTACTAAATCTGTAATCTCCCCCCCCCCCCCCCCCCCCCCCCCCCCCCCCCCGCCCAGATGTTAGCTAAATTACGACAAATCCTGCTACTTGGCCAAAGCACAAGAGTAATGAAATCAAATACAAGAACAATGGAATATAATAAAGTTATACCCAATTCAATTAAACATAAATTGATGTCCCAAATGTAATAAAATCATCAAATAACTAAGCACAAAGCATTACAATAGCATCCTCAAGCATAAAGTATTTAGCTCATAATCAAATAAAAATTAAAATAATTAAAATAATTAAAAATAATGACATAATCATGTTTAAAATAGAAAATGATGCAATGTTACTGTTGAAGATATAGTGGAATAATGATGGTTGAGGTGGAATTGAGGGTTCATGGATGAACCCTTGTCTTGCCTCTTCCTCTTTTTCTATCGCTTCTCTCTTCTCTTCCTGGTGGATATTTATTTTGATAAATTGATGGATCATGATAAAATGGCTGAAATGAGGCTTATATAGCATGCCAAATTTGTGTGGGCCTTCTCTACTATTCTGAAATTAGGTTTAAGAAAGGGTAACCCGTTTTTGTTAAGGATGTTTCAGGTTCAAGCCACGACAACGGATTTTAGCATAACTTCTTCATCTTAACTCCGAATTGGCCTCTGTCACTTTCACGCTACCGCGACTTCAAGATCCTTCCAACCATCAAGGAATTAGGTCCATATCTCTTATCAACAAATCATGGTGACAAAATCATTAAGGTGTAAGAACTTTTCAATGAATGCTCCTACTTCCCGTAGTGGCTCTAAGCTTCTTTTATGCTTTGACTTGGAGTTTTTATACATTCTTTGACTTCTTCTCTTGACGTTAGATCTTCGTATCAAGCATGTACCTAAAATCTACACACTAAACACACAATTAAAGCGTAAAATCTCAATAAATAGTAATTAGTCCAAAACCAGAGATGAAAGTGCAATATCACAAAATATAGGGAAAAATCCCTCACCTAGGCCCAATAAATTCCTATAAAAATGTCTATAATATGGATTTATTCATCACAAAATGAGAGACAACAGTACTTTGTTTATGAACTAGTTGTTTTGTATGCTTAAAGTATGAACTTGAAAACACAATTTAATAGTAAAGAAAGGATTAGTAAGAAATGTGGTAGAAGTAAGTTTGATCTTAAGGCGCCTTGAAGGTGTGTAGGCCGTGAGATCTGAGCTAGTTGATGAACCCATTTAATGAACGTGCTAGAGGTGAGAAAGTAACGAAATTGCATAGTTTAAAAAAGTGATTAAGGCGGTTCATTGATAAGCCCCTTGTTGCCTTTTAAATTACTATCCAAATTTAATATATGTATATCCTTCTCAGCCCTTCTAGCCTTTCTAAAGCTTTTTCTGTTGAGCCACATTACAAGCCATCCCCTTTATATTATAGGATTCCTACATATGACTTGCACTCAAATTGCAATGCTTAGACAGTCGTTTTAGAGCTTGAGTTTGGGATGGTCGGTTCACATTATGGGAATTATTATTGGGTTAGGCATTTTGAGATGTGTTGTCTTCTTGATGATGATTAACTTGTTTATATTGTAACCCTCTGCCGTAGTAAAAGAAAAAGAATAAGTGTTGAAAGGAAAAGATATATGTTGAGAAAGAAGAAAGCATGATATCTCACATTAAAAAGAGTCATAACTAGCTTAAAAAAGAAAATTTATATGAAAAATATTATATGATGTGGACCGGAAAAGTGGAATTTCTTATGTGATCATCTCGATATTATTGGGTTATTGGGGATGCTAACTAGTGCATCAGATCAATGGGTTGAGTGAGAACGTCTTATGAGAGTAACTCAAGCTCTAGGGTGATTCATTGATGGCTATTGAGAAGTGAGCTAAAAGCTCACTCAACATTATCCAAATATATGATTACACTGTCCCTAAGCCTAACATTACAACCTTAAAGACCTTATGATTTTTGACTATGTGATTTAGAAGCAATTGAACCAATAGAGAGTAGTAAGATGGATCATTGGACACTATTAAGGATCAATGCATAATCTATAGCCTCCATATCGAACTAATTGAAAGACCTATCCTTCGTGCATTGCAAAGCTAATCTAATCTTGAATTTGAACCCTGTTCATTGTTTGTATGATAAGTGTATACAGATGATTTAATTTGTAAATATCATTACAAGAAACTTGCTCAGTAATTGCTTTGGGATTATTACTCACATTCTTCTATCTTCTTCCCTTTATGCTTAATTGACGTAGCCATATACTCCCTCCGTTCCCAAAAAGTTGCCACATTTGCTTTTGCACACAAATTAAGAAATATCATTTATTATCAATATGATTACCAAAATGCCCTCAATAATGTGTCTTGGTTTTTTAAATATTTATCGGGAACATATATTATAATATTTAATTAGGGGTAAAAGTGGTATAAAGAAAAAAAAGTGTCTTGATTCTTTAAAGTGACAACCTTTTTGGAACAACTATTTTTAGTATAAGTGGCAAACTTTTATGAACGGAGGGAGTAGTAGAATCTGGCATATGTTCTTATTTCTTATTGTGTTGGGATACACAACTTTGAGTTGGGGTCTTGATGTATCCATATTTGTGATGAATTAATCTATTCATGAGACATCATTTTAGGTGTACTTGGCACTCAGCTAAGGGGGTTATCCCTATTAATTGTTAATTTCTCAATTATTACATTGTTTGGGTGTTTGTTACGTTTAAAGCATTTTGAGTGTACTTTATGTGTTAAATGTGAAGCTCTCAGGTACAATGATGATATTAGATTCCAAATAAATGTTACGGTTTTGAGGAAAGAAGATCCAAGGCGAAATCAAGAGTTAAAAGGAAAGAAACTAGTTTTAGGAAAGTGCAAATGTTGCCAAAAGTTGTTGTCCAAGTATGAAGATGTGTAGTAATTTCAGTGCTGTATAAAATCGACAAGGAATTTGAAGGATCCCTTTTATACCTAGGAAGGTATCTTAATTTTGGTAATTTTGATACCAAGATCCATGGATTTTGAGCTTTAACGAAGGAGTTATGATCTTTACAAACTCCAAAGGTCAACCAGCCTTATTATTAAGGAAAACGAGTTTGATTTGGATTAGGACTCCAAGACTTGGTCCATGACCTAGATTTTGACCTTACACCTATATGAATGTCTACTTACCTTTAGAAACATGTCCTTTCTCAGTCCCTAATAAATATTACACTTAGAGATCATCCAGAGAAGTAAGTTGACTTGTAGAGGAGGACAGGAAGGTAGAGAGTCACAAACTCCTCTTCTCAATACTTCCATTCTATCAATAGAGTAATATCTTATATTCTTGGATCTTTTAACCATTTTTGTAAGTTATTTTATCTTTAGTTTTATTTCTTTAGCTATAAACTAAGTTTCCCATAGTTTGGGTTTGCACTATGTATAATCCTTGAATTATATTTCTATGTTATATGTTATTTGGGAAAGTGACAGTTAGTTGATTGAGATTTTAATTATAGACATGTATTCTCTGTTTGAATTATTCCACTTCTAGAATCTGCACAATCTTAGGACTGTCCGTAGTAGTTGGATTGTCTCCGGGGGATTAAATTATAAACAACACCACACAATCGTCTAGTATGCAGTATTGATCCTAGCGGACTTGCCTAACTAGATAATCACTGGGGTTAGATTTAATCACCGATCTATGTGCAAGTTCCCCTTACCCAAGTCCACTGGTAGTGTTAAGGTTGCATTCTAAGCTACCCTGGCAGGAGTTAGAAGGATTATAGATCCTGACTATTTATATTTTCTCAAATCACCCTTATAACAAGAATATTGATCTAGAAGGATAGGTGCATACTAGCAGACCTAAGCTATATCTCTCATCTCCATTCACTTAGTATGATTATTTGCATTAGTTTAATTATTGCTTTTATATTCCTTATTTGAAAACCAAAAAAAATATTTATCTTTTATTTTGTCTTAAAGTTTTAACAATTAATCTCTACTACGCTTTCTCATCTAAACACGAGTATGAGCTAACCAATAAATCTCTGAGAATGAATCTTACTTACTAAATATAACTTTCAAATGATTAGTGTACTTGCAGTGAGTTTCTCGTAGTGGTATTAGGTGTGTGTTTTTTATTATCTTATTTATTCGTTTATTTATCACACCTTTTCCACCACCACCCGGATTAAAACTTATAAACGAGACAAAATTCGTGAAGGAAGTTGAAGAAGGTGAGTACAAGAGATTACTAGAGAGGGGTGAGAGATTGGGATGGACAAAATTGATGAAGCGTTTGAGATTGAGAATTGAACTATTTAAGGAATTCTATCTTCGCCTCTGGTAGAGTTCCTGTTAGAGACAAGTATGTTGCATTCACGGTTGAAGAGCTTTGGAACACCTTTGAGTTTAAGAAATTGGTTGGACTATGCAAGTATCAAAAAGCCGAGAAGAAGATCAAGGCTTTTGACTGGTAGCAACTACATGAGCACGTGTTGTTGGAATATAGCCTCCCTTAAATAGGTTGTTTTAATGTGACAAATCCTCTTGTGTTTAGTGTGATAATTACTCTTGTTATATACATCCTAACTTGCACTATTGTTCATCAAAAACACTTTACATATCATTATTATTATATCTCATTACATATACTCTTATTTATATCTTTATATACATTGAGATATAGCCTTTATGATCAACTGCAAAGTTTATAAGAATGATGTTATCTACAACTTTCGTGAAGAAGATTTACTGATCCGAGCATCAAAGCTTAAGTTATATCGGTCAAAGATGTTTGGTGCGGTACACCGGACCAAGGGTGCGGTACACCGGACCTAGGGTGCGGACCAGGGCACGGTGCATGGCTAGCCCGTTAGAAAGATAGAAAATCTAACCGTTGAGGTGCGGTACACCGCACGATACCGGCGGTACACCGCAGGGAAGGTTTTTCTGCACAAAGTTTATGTCATAAGAAATATATCCGTTGGGAGATTAATAGATCCGTTGGACACAAGCCTTATGACCGTTGGAAGCAATTTTCAGCTATAAAATGAAGGTCTTTCAAGGCTACAACTACACCAACTAATTACAAACATTAAGGAGCTTAATTGTTATCATTCAAGAAGGTGTCAAGAGCTATACATTGTCAAAATCAATCTTAGTGAGCTTATAAGTCCTATCCAACTCATTCAAGGAGTTAATCAAATAAGCCACAAAGTTCTATCCACTCAAGAGGAGTCTTTCATGCTTAAGTGTTATATCTACTCATTAGGAGATTGTTAGCAAAGTAGTTTCACCCTTTAAACTCTTTGTATTTATCCTCTTAAGTCTAGTTCTTGTAATAGATAGATTAAGAGAGAATTTGAGTATCGGGAGTATACTCGGTGTCCTTGTGTTGTGATTACACAAGAGTTTCCTTCGTGGTTTCGAAGAGGTTGTCCTTCGTGTTATCGAAGAGGTTGTAAGGGTTATTGTGTTCTCGACCCGGTTAAGAGAGACACGGGAGCTAAGTGAAAAGCTTGAAATCCTAAGGATGCTTCCTTAGGTAGTGGATGTAGGGAAACCGAACCACTATAAATCGTGTGTATCTTTCTATCCCTACTCTATTTACTTTCCGCACTTTATTTGTTTGATAATATGCTAGTATGAATATTGTGATATTGATTATCTAGTTTATCTAACATATTGTCATCTAGAGTAGTAAGAGATTAGAAACTCGTTTTACTTGTATCACTTATATATCGAACCTCTTAGCTTATCCATTGTATGATCCCTTAAGAGTTTGATATATTAGTTGTCTTAGAAGTTTCTTTCTTAAACTTATAATTGTCCAAAAGATTTTTAATTAGGCATTAATCTTATTAGTAATCCTATTAACCCCCCCCCCTCTAGGACTTTCAATTGGTATCAGAGCCTAACTCTACGTGAATAGCTTAATCGTTAGTAGAGTAAACGATATGGAATTTAATCTTTTGGAAGATTCGTCTTCTACCCGACCTCCACTTTTTGTAGGAACTTACTATTTTGCTTGGAGAACAAAAATGGAGGAATTTATCAAAGCCGAAGATCCCGATCAATGGAGAATCGTTATGGAAGGTCCATTCATTCCATACAAAGAGGAGTTAAATGAAGCTGGAGTTCTTAAGTTAAATCAAGAAGAAAAAGATTATGATGAACTCACTGATGAGGATAATGCTAAGCTCACACAAAATGCAAAACCGATGTACACTCTAATTTGTGGAATATCCGAAGAGATTTTCTCACAAATGTTAGATTGTAATTCCGCAAAAGAGCTTTGGGATCGCTTGGAGTTTCTATATGGAATTGTCGAGAATGACGAAGAAAAAGAAAGCTTAATCCATGATGAATCTCATGACAATCCTAAACCAAACCATGAGGTAGCAATCTATCCTAACTCTTTGTCACCTCCATATAATTATGATGATATTAGGCATATTTCATCCCTTTGGTGGTCCTTTGTGTGTTCTAAAAATTAAATGTAAATGCTAATCGAACCACAACCGCAAGTGTACGGTTGTCCCAAGTAGTAATCCTGATAAATCAGGTTCGTTCCAAGGACGGATGGTTGATCACAATGTTTAGCAAGTAGTGATTGATGCACTTATGGAAATGAAAGATAATAAATTGTTTGTTTTGGTTTTGTTTATTATAACTAATGAATAAAAGACAAATAATTAAATGCAAGTAGAAGCTAAGACGCAAGTAAAATAAGTGAAAACGCAATATGAGATGTAGTACTTGAGAACGCAAGGATCCTCCTAATTTTACTTTCTAACTTATGTTGTTTAAGGGCTAAATCAGTCAATTACAATGGTCGGGATTCTAAATTCCTTATACCCCCGTCAGGGTGGACTATAAGGCAATCCTAAAGTGTCACTAGTCCCGTCAGGGTAAATATGATCCACCGTTGGATGATTAAGATTTATTACCACTTTGGCCCTAGGATTAACTAAGTTCGTCAGAATCAATAGTTTTTATCCCAGATTGAACAATTAATTCTGTACCTAAACCCCCCGTCAAGATGATCCACACGCCACATATGTGGAATAGCTTAGATACTAATACCTAATTTTAGTTCGCGACTCTAAAATCAGTAAATAATCATAAATTGTCGAAAAGAGTAAAAGACCTGATTTAATTTAATTTAACAGAAACCCAAATTCAACATTCGTTATAAAATAAAACTAGGATTCACCCATTGTTTGTTCTCAAGCACTAATGAAAGCTTAGCTCATATTAAAATTAAAAACTAAATAAAAAGAAATTGAATTCATATTGTTTACAAAATTAAAAGATAAAAAGAACCTAATTTTCGGAATCAGAATGACTACGAACGGAGCTATAGACCCACTCCAGCTCTTGTAGCTTCTTCTTTCTTCCTTCTGTTGCTTCTCTCTGGTGTTTAATCTTGTGGAATGTGAATTCTGTGAAAAATAGAAGTCCAGACCTCCTTTTATAAGTAAAAATTCGGATTAGGGCTTGGACCAGAAAATAAAAGCCTAATTAAATGTCCAAGCCCACTTTCTAAGCCCAAAATCCCGTAACTGATTATAGGCCTTCACTAAAACAGATTTTCCCGATGCGTTACAACTCCGATTGACCTCATTCCAGTTGCTAAAGTTCCGTAACTCGATAAGGAATGATTTCTCTTCAAAGGTCAGCGGCTAAATCATCGCTTAAGCACCTCGAAATCAGCAATCTATGGCCTGGAAAGTGGATTTTCAGCTCTAAAAATAAAATCTTCGGGATTTGTCTTCAAGTCTTGACTCTAATTCACGATCTTTGATCTTCTCCTCGGATTCCTCTCCTATCTAACATCTAAAACCTGTAAACTTTACACTAAAAATACCAATATTACGCGCAAAAGTTTAATAAATTAAAAATGCTAGAAATAAAAAGGTAATTCCGGATTATTGAATATTTAGTACAAAAGTCTATCAAATTAATTAAATAAACACCAAAAATGATGTCTCCTAAGGGTCTAAAATAAGAACAATTAGGGAGACATCAAGACCCCCAACTCAAACCTTTGTCGTCCCGACAAAGTAAAACAAAACAAAGGGGTTGAAGTAAGCGTATAAACAAATAGAAGCTAGCAAATAAACCCTAAAGCAATTCTCAAAATAAATCTCATATAACAAACTCTAGAAACTAATATACACATACACTAATCATGCAACATCAAACGTAAATAATCTCAATCATAAAATTAAAGTCGCAATGCTTGAAGGTTACACTTGTACTCATCTCTGTATGATGGCTATAGGGTGGTCATTAATCCTAACTCGCTTTGAACGCTCCACCTAGTGTATTCCCTATCAACAGAATTATAAATTCACTATGCACTTAGGAATCACGAGGTCTTTACGGTTATAATATTGGCTTAAGGACGGGTGTGGATGTATATTTGGTAAATTTGAAGTGAGCTTTTGGCTCTCTCCTCACTTACCATCAACAATGTCCTCGAGCTTGAGTTAACGCTCAAAAAGATGTTCTCACTCACCCATATACGCACTAATTTAGCGTCCCATGTCTACCCACTATAAATAAGATGATTTTCAGAAAATTCCTCTTTGCCGGATGTTTTATTCATTCATATTTTTCTTTTCTTTTTCTCCCTTTTTTTTGTACAGAAGCAAACCGGGTTCCCGGTTTTGACGAATCCGGGTTCCCGGTTCCTACTGTAAGATTTTTCAAAATTTTTTTTTTTTTTTTTTTTTTTTTCATTTTTCTTCATTCCCGGCAAAGGGTTACAAGTATATATCATCTGCAATTGTGATACAATACAAAGCACATCGATCCCTACCCATTTAATTCCCCATATGTGGTCCCACCACCCCAAACTCAAGCTCGAGACATGTCTCAGGATTGTGATTCAAGTGCGGGTCATATGGTCATGCCTAATAATCTAAGGGATAATGGCTTATATCGTGGCTACAAAGAAAAGGCTAAAGGCTCAAAGTGGGCTAAGACGGATAATAATTAATACAAGGGATAGCAGGCTAAAAAGGCACAAATGGCTAACAAAGAACTGCCCCTATCATTTTCCTAAGTACATAGCTTGTCTTTAGTTCATATCTAGGTGGGTTCTCTACTAATTAGGATTTCACGTTCTACACACCAAACATATTCCTTGAGTACAAGCTTACTTCATTTGCATTGTTAATTAATTTTTCCTATCAATTACCTATGTTCGCATGCAATTGTAAGTGCGTTTTATATCAATCCCTAAAGTCCACTATTTACTATCATAGATTTATCAAAAGTATGCTTAAAGGTATATTTAAAAATTTCTATAGTCAAACGCAACTCCGAAAATTCTTTTATTGAAAGCAAATAAAGCAAATAACACATAAAAAACTGGGATGAGGCAACGAACCCCACCCCAAACTCAAAAATGAGTCGTGTCCCCACGACTCGAAAAGACTCAATAAAGCATTTAAACTAATATACACTAAGAGGAAAGTTTAGAAAACGTATCTTAACCAGCGCGAGGCTGGTTATCGGTGTTGCGTTCTGGACCTTTATCTCGCGTAACAGCATCATAAACCGCGTTTTGAAGTGTATTTACGCCTAGGATTAAATTTCGAAGCAGGTCCAATTCTTTTGTAACGTTTCCCAAGGTAGCAATCATCCTCTCCTGATTCTCTTCCAACACCTGAATCTTCGATTCCAACTCAGGTACAATTTTCGCTTTCTTTGATTGAGGAGTTCTAGGACTTCGTGTAGTTCGCGTTGCTTCTTCATGGATGTTCTTGATTGTGCTCAAAGCTATACTCACACCAACTGAAACAGTATCAATATCTGCGTCCTTACGCGGAATCTTTGCGTCTAGACACAACTGAGTGATAGTACAAGGAAACTTCAGATTTTGTTGTTTCATTGGTGATTTCGCGAACTCCATGATTGTATCATAAATGATCTTAGCAACATCAAATGGTTTCTCCTCCAAAATACACTTAATAACAAATATGTGCTCTTTCTTCAACTCGGAAGTGTGTTTAATACCAAAGAAAGTGGGTATTATGAAACGAGACCAAACCTTAGCACGAGGTGTCAAACTACTGCTGTAAAACTGTCCAGGATACCTTTCACCTTCAGGAATTGGGCTAGTCCCATTAACAAGCACGGTCCCCCAAAGGGATTCAAAATCAAAAGAAGGGTCATTAAGAGTTTCTTGGAAGGGGCATGTTCCCAAAAAAGTTGGGTAGTTTCAATGATTTCCGAATACGTTCAATAGAGAAAGGAACTACCTTTTTGCGGATATCAATGGCATCATGGGAGGTAGCTAAACCTTCGTAAAATTCTCGCACAAAAGTAGGAATAAACTCAAGCTTCCTTTCTTGTAACGCCTTCCAACCAAACTTAGCACATGTCACAGCATATTCCTTGTAATCACTACTCATAATACCCTTAGGAAAATTCGTCTCCTCACCAAATTTCAAAAATTCAATTCTTTCACGAACCTGAGTATTCCAACAAGTGTAAACCCTCTTAGGCTTGTGGGCCCACATCCTCATACGCGGAGGTTTCGTAACGGGTGCTTCCGGAATCTCTTGTTCGGTTTCCTTCTCAATGTTCTTCGCAATTTCCTCTTCTGGTTCCTTCTCACTTTCAATCTCATCAATCAATCTTCTCTTTAGACCTGTGATTTCTTTTCTGTTAGAATCAAGCTTAACTTCGTCAATTTTTTGTTTAGGACGCGAATCAGGAATCTCAATAGCTTGTTCTTGAGAACCACCAATGGTGGTCTTTCTTCTAGGAGCAGTTCTTCGGAAATCACCGGTTCTGTTAGTCATCTCTTTTCACCCCAAACTCAAAACTTCAAATAATGAAAAACTTAGGGAAAAGTTTAGAATTTTGATGTTTTGAGGTTTAAGAATTTAAGAACTAGGTGAAATATGAGATGGGTCTTGGTTAATTTGTATGGGAGAAGAAAGAATTGGGTTTAATTTAAGGAATTAGATGAAGAAGAATCTTGGGAAAAACTAAGGATTTGATGTTATATTGGAGAGGAGGTGAGTTGATCTTATGTTTTTGTGGTGAAAGAGGGTAGGATTTGATGATATATAGTGTTTTGGTAGATGAATTTCGGAGGTGGGGAGGCTATTGGTGCGTTTTAGGTAAATACTTGCAAAAGAGGCTAAGAAAACTAGGTTAAAATACCCAAAACCGCCTCTCACAGCTTTCAAACCGGGTTCCCGGTTCCGCGTCGCTGTGACGGCGCGGAAAAATAATTGTGGACTCTTTTTTTTTTTTTTTTTTTTTTTCGAAACGCACCAAAACGCTGGACCCCAAGACGCGGGGTCAGGGATTTTACTCGCCGAAACCGGGTACCCGGTTCTGTGGAATGCGGGTTCCCGGATTTTCTCGCTGGCGCGAATCAAAACGCAGCACCTCAAGACGCTGGACCAGAACTTTTGGATGTTTACAGCTCCGAAACCGGGTACCCGGTTCTGCCAAATGCGGGTACCCGGATTTGTGTCGATGGCGCGAATCAAAACGCACGAAAACGCAAGCCACCAAGACGCTGGGTCAGGGAATTTCAGAAATCACAGCACCAAAACCGGGTACCCGGTTTTGCCAAATGCGGGTTCCCGGTTCCGACGCTGTGATATTACCCAAAAACGCCAAGTGTTGCGTTAAAATGGTTGGTACCAGCTCCAAAACCGGGTTCCCGGTTTTGCGAAACCGGGTTCCCGGTTTCTCCTGGACATCCAACCAATTTTCCTCTGTTTTCGCCAAATCGACCCCAAACTCAAGTCCTTTTTACCCCTGAAATCATCAAAAACAACTACCCTTCCTCATTTCTTAATAAAAACAATAAAATTACGAAAATCAAACTAATCTAAATTGCAAAAATGTAAAAACTCAGCTAATATACAAGTAATTGGCTTTTGTTTAACGTCGTTAAGCTCGACGGGTTACCTCACGCTTCTAAGGACTCTCGAGGAGATACATGACCTCCCCGGGATGTGGATCTTCCGAGCGATTGGTATCTTCACCTCCATGGTATATCTTTAATCTGTGACCGTTAACCATAAAGGTACGGTTCTCTAGCGGATGTTCTATTTCTATCGCCCCATGAGGTGTAACTTTGGTCACTATGTATGGACCTGACCACTTAGATCTTAACTTACCCGGAAAATTGCTGAACTTTGAATTATACTTTAATACTTTTTGCCCTACTTCAAAGTTCTTTGGACGAATCCGATTGTCATGCCATTTCTTTGTGTTTTCTTTGTAAAGTTTGGCATTTTCATAAGCATGCAACCGGAATTCGTCAAGTTCATTAAGCTTCATCATACGATTCTTTCCGGCTAAGATAGGATCTAAGTTCAACTGCGCAATTGCCCAATAGGCACCCATTTCAAGCTCTAAAGGTAAGTGACAAGCCTTACCATACACCATACGATAAGGAGATGCACCCACTGGAGTCTTAAACGCAGTACGATAGGCCCACAACGCATCATCTAACTTCATTGACCAATCTTTTCTTGTAGGACCAACGGTTTTCTCTAGGATTGACTTGACTTCACGGTTCGAAACCTCAGCTTGACCATTGGATTGTGGATGGTATGCAGTAGATACACGGTGTCTGACTCCATATTTCTCTAGAATAGTCTTCAGATATCTATTAACGAAATGAGATCCTCCATCGCTAATAATCACTCTAGGTGTGCCATGTCTAGTGAAAATATGTGACTTCAAGAACTTAATCACCACTCGTGAGTCATTAGTAGGTAAAGCCACCGCTTCTACCCACTTAGACACATAATCAACAGCCAATAAGATATAGAGGTTACCATTTGAAGGAACGAAAGGACCCATAAAGTCTATGCCCCACACATCGAATATCTCAACCTCTAACACATTATTACGCGGCATCTCATCCCTCTTAGATATGTTTCCGGTAAACTGGCATCTCGTACATTTCTTAACATATTCATGACAATCTTTTATAAGAGAAGGCCAGTAAAAACCTGATTGAAATACCTTTGCAGCAGTTCTGTCTCCTTTGAAATGTCCTCCATATAATGAATCATGGCATCCAGCTATAATGGCTTGAGTCTCTTCCCTTGCTACACATCTTCGTATCATTTGGTCAGCACAAACTTTATAGAGGAACGGATCCTCCCAAAAGAACTGTCTAGCACGATGAGCTAACCTCTTTCTTTCTTGATAAGTAGAACCTTCAGGAAAAACACCACTCACCACTAAATTTGCAATATCTGCATACCACGGAGCCTCATAATCTTGAACAACGAATAAACTCTCATCAGGAAACTCTTCTCTAACTGCTTCAGTACCACTATTCATCTCTGAACCCTCTAAACGCGATAGATGATCTGCAACCTGATTCTCACAACCCTTTCTATCTTTGATCTCTAAATCGAACTCTTGAAGCAATAACACCCATCTGATTAACCTTGGTTTCGCATCTTTCTTCTCCATAAGAAATCTGATCGCGGAATGATCTGTATAAACAATAACTTTCGCTCCAAGAAGATAAGAGCGAAATTTATCAAACGAATAGACAACTGCTAGCAACTCTTTTTCTGTAACTGTGTAATTAATCTGAGCACCACTAAAAGTTTTACTAGCATAGTAAATAGAATGAAAGACTTTCTCTTTCCTCTGTCCTAATACAGCTCCCATACACAAATCACTCGCATCACACATAACCTCAAACGGTAAATTCCAATCTGGAGGTAACACTATAGGAGCAGAAATAAGCTTTTCTTTGATTGCTTTGAAGGCCGTTAAACAAGCTTCATCAAAAAGGAATTTGCAATCCTTTTCGAGTAAGTTGCATAACGGTTTAGCAATCTTAGAAAAATCTTTAATAAAACGCCTATAAAAGCCAGCATGGCCAAGAAAACTCCTTACCCCTTTAACAGAAACAGGAGGGGGAAGAGTTTTAATTACCTCTATCTTTGCTCTATCAACTTCTAAACCAACACTCGAAACTTTGTGACCCAGAACAATACCTTCGCGAACCATGAAGTGACACTTCTCCCAGTTGAGCACCAAATCTGTTTCCTTGCATCTCACTAACACTTTCTCCAAGTTATCCAAACATATATCAAAATCATCACCAAACACGGAGAAATCATCCATGAACACTTCAAGGAAATTATCTATCATGTCCCAGAAGATGGCCATCATACACCTTTGAAAAGTAGCGGGAGCGTTACACAATCCAAATGGCATTCTGCGATATGCAAAAGTACCAAATGGGCATGTAAAGGTAGTCTTATGTTGATCTTCTGGAGCCACGTAAATCTGATTGTACCCGGAGTAACCATCCAAGAAACAATAATATTCTTTTCCGGCTAATTTGTCTAACATCTGATCAATGAAGGGCAAAGGGAAATGATCTTTTCTGGTGGCCTTGTTCAGCTTTCTGTAATCCATGCAAACTCTCCAACCTACTACCGTTCTTGAAGGAATCGCCTCATTTTTATCATTAAGAACTGTTGTAATTCCTCCTTTCTTCGGTACACACTGAACTGGACTCACCCATTCACTACTCGAAATGGGATAAATAATCCCCGCATCTAAAAGCTTAATCACCTCCTTCTTCACCACATCCTTCATGGCTGGCATTAATCTTCTCTGACCTTCAACTGAGCGTGCATTAACATCTTCTAGTATGATTTTGTGTTGACAATAGGATGGACTAATGCCTTTGATATCAGCAATTGTCCAGCCTATTGCTTCTTTGTTGGCTCTTAACACACGCAACAGTTTATCTTCTTGAGGACCTGTTAAATTAGCTGAAACAATAACAGGTAGAGTTTCATTAGTACCCAAATAAGCATACCTCAAGTGTGCTGGCAATGGTTTTTCTTCCAACTCCGGAGGAGATTCAATTGAAGGTTTCTTTTTAGGAATAATCTCCCCCGGTTCTCTCACAGGTTCATAGGCAAGACGCCTATATTTCGGATTTTCAGAATTGAGAGCTGCCACTGTTTCTGTAAGCTCCTCCATCATCTCAGGTGAATCTAATGTCAAAGCAGCCTACAAGATATCATCAAAATTTAAACAATTAAATACCTCTTGCGATGCTTGCTCTACTACATCCATTCTGAAGCAATCTTCCTGAGAATCTGGGAATTTCATGGCTCGAAATACATTGAATTTCACTTCCTCATCTTGTATCCTCATTGTTAATTCGCCATTCTCTACATCGATCAATGTCCTCCCTGTAGCTAGGAAGGGTCTACCCAAAATAATGGGGACATTTCTATCTGCATTGTATTCAAGAATTACGAAATCAACAGGAAATATAAGTGTACCTGCCTTAACAAGGACATCCTCAATACGGCCTTCAGGATGAGCAAGAGACCTGTCCGCCATTTGCAAGACCATAGAGGTAGGTCTTGCGTTTCCAATTTTAAGCTTATCAAAGACTGACTTGGGCATCAAGTTAATGCTTGCCCCCAAATCGCATAGTGCCTTTCCCTTCCATTCTTCTCCAATCGATATGGGAATCGTGAAACTCCCCGGATCAACTAACTTCGGAGGTAATTTGCTCTGGCAAATCGCACTACACTCTTCAGGAAGGCCAATCATCTCATTATCACAGTAGGGCCTTTTATTAGTGAGGGCCCTCTTCAAAAACTTCGTATACTTAGGAATATCTCGAATTGCCTCAAGTAACGGAATATTAATACTCAAACCCCTCACTCTATTGAAGAATTTCTGAAAATCACCCATATCACCCTTTTTCTGAACTCGCGATGGAAACGGTGGTGGAGGGCGATTGCTTACAATTTCATCTCTCTTTTTCGGAATTTCTCTTGGTCTTTCTATCTCTTCAACCTCACTATCTTTCTCATTCTCTTTCTCTTTCTCAACCACTTCCTTTTCTTTTCTTGGAACTTCTTTCTCTTTCATAACGGGAAAAGGAGGTGGAGGAAGGTTCTTACCACTTCTTAATGTAACAGCCTTGCAATCTTCATGTTGTGTTGGATTTTCCGTATCGCTAGGAAGTTGCCCTTGTGGACGCTGATTCAACTGTTTATTAATTTGACTTAGCTGATTCTGGAAAATCTTCATATTTGCTTCAGCTGCGTTCTGACGTTCCAAAGCTTGTGTTTGAAGAGCAATCAAATTTTCAACGGTTTTCTGAAGGGTAATTACTCCTTCTTGTGGATGGGCAGGTAGAGCTTTCTGGTTTAAATTCTCATCGTAGGTATTCTGAGGAGCTTGTCTTTGCACATAATTGTTTTGATTCTGTCCTCCTTGATGATTGTTATGTGGTCTTGGATTATAGTTGTTGCCTTGAGGACGCGGCTGATACGCGTAAGTAGGATTGGCTGCCCCATTAGGATTTGAATATTGAAACCCAGGATGGTTTCTGTTAGGCTGATATCCATTACCACTTGAATTGAAATTACCTCTATTGGACATAAAATTCACTGATTCTTGGTTATTCGGACAACTTTCCTCATCATGATCATCTACCTTACAAATTGAACACATATAAACCTCTTGTGCAGCATGCACAGCTACCTTCTTACCCGAAAATCCTTCTTTCACAGCTAGAGTAAGCTGCTTCAATTGTTGCTCTATAGTATTCTGGATCTTATTCTCAAACGTAGCAAATTTCTCTTCAATGTCAACATTATTTACTCCCTTGACTGGTGTTCTTACTGAGCTCCACCCAACTTCATTCTTGACTGTTCTCTCTAAAATAATTTTGGCATGAGCGGGTTGAACTTAAAGAAAACCTGCTCCACATAGCGTATCCAACTTCTCTCTCGAAATTCCATCAAGGCCTCTATAAAAGATCTTTAACTGTTGTTGTTCTGAAAAGCCATGATTAGGAACTTTACGCAAACACATCTGAAATCTTGTCCAACTCTTACCCACAGTTTCCTCATACTCTTGACGAAATTGTGTCAATTCTAGTTCAGCATCTAACCTCATGTTACTTGGGTAATACCTGTCAAAGAAAGCAATTTCTAATTGGTCCCAATTAGTAATCCTCGTAGGATCTTGCGTATCGTGCCATTCACTTGCTCCATCAATGACAAAGAATTTAAAAGCAGCAAAATACATCTGTTCTCTTGAAACCCCTTGTGTGATATAAGAATCACATATCTGCTTAAATTTTTGTACCGCTCTAAGAGGATCTTCCGATGGTCTTCCGCGAAAATTTCCAAAGTTTTGGAACTGAGCTAGCATACCCGAATCTGGACGGAATCTCAGAACATTAATATCTGGAGCACCTACTATTATAGCTGGAGCGCGGAATGGAACTTCTGGAGGGCCATTAGTGAACCACGGATCATGATTCATCACTATCTGGACTGGGGGGTTAGGATTTAGTGGTTGAACTTGAGGAATAACGCCTGGAGCTAAAGGTTGGCCATTTGCATCTAACTGGCCTTGTCCATTCTGTTGACCTTGAATAATGATATTCTCCATTCTGTTACTTAATTCTTCTACTTCTAAAGCTTCTCGTTCTCTTCTTCTTCTGTTCGCAAGTCTGATCAACGATTCTGGATTACTAAGGATCGGAGGTGCTGGCTCTAGATCCTTGAATAGCCTTTTTCGCATACACCAAACCTAAAAACCTGAAAAAGCTAACAAACAAAAAGCGTAAAACTGATAAAATAAAATAAATGCACTTATCACTAAAGGATAAACACCGTGGTCACACGCTACCGTCCCCGGCAGCGGCGCCAAAAACTTGGTGGTCCTTTGTGTGTTCTAAAAATTAAATGTAAATGCTAATCGAACCACAACCGCAAGTGTACGGTTGTCCCAAGTAGTAATCCTGATAAATCAGGTTCGTTCCAAGGACGGATGGTTGATCACAATGTTTAGCAAGTAGTGATTGATGCACTTATGGAAATGAAAGATAATAAATTGTTTGTTTTGGTTTTGTTTATTATAACTAATGAATAAAAGACAAATAATTAAATGCAAGTAGAAGCTAAGACGCAAGTAAAATAAGTGAAAACGCAATATGAGATGTAGTACTTGAGAATGCAAGGATCCTCCTAATTTTACTTTCTAACTTATGTTGTTTAAGGGCTAAATCAGTCAATTACAATGGTCGGGATTCTAAATTCCTTATACCCCCGTCAGGGTGGACTATAAGGCAATCCTAAAGTGTCACTAGTCCCGTCAGGGTAAATATGATCCACCGTTGGATGATTAAGATTTATTACCACTTTGGCCCTAGGATTAACTAAGTTCGTCAGAATCAATAGTTTTTATCCCAGATTGAACAATTAATTCTGTACCTAAACCCCCCGTCAAGATGATCCACACGCCACATATGTGGAATAGCTTAGATACTAATACCTAATTTTAGTTCGCGACTCTAAAATCAGTAAATAATCATAAATTGTCGAAAAGAGTAAAAGACCTGATTTAATTTAATTTAACAGAAACCCAAATTCAACATTCGTTATAAAATAAAACTAGGATTCACCCATTGTTTGTTCTCAAGCACTAATGAAAGCTTAGCTCATATTAAAATTAAAAACTAAATAAAAAGAAATTGAATTCATATTGTTTACAAAATTAAAAGATAAAAAGAACCTAATTTTCGGAATCAGAATGACTACGAACGGAGCTATAGACCCACTCCAGCTCTTGTAGCTTCTTCTTTCTTCCTTCTGTTGCTTCTCTCTGGTGTTTAATCTTGTGGAATGTGAATTCTGTGAAAAATAGAAGTCCAGACCTCCTTTTATAAGTAAAAATTCGGATTAGGGCTTGGACCAGAAAATAAAAGCCTAATTAAATGTCCAAGCCCACTTTCTAAGCCCAAAATCCCGTAACTGATTATAGGCCTTCACTAAAACAGCTTTTCCCGATGCGTTACAACTCCGATTGACCTCATTCCACTTGCTAAAGTTCCGTAACTCGATAAGGAATGATTTCTCTTCAAAGGTCAGCGGCTAAATCATCGCTTAAGCACCTCGAAATCAGCAATCTATGGCCTGGAAAGTGGATTTTCAGCTCTAAAAATAAAATCTTCGGGATTTGTCTTCAAGTCTTGACTCTAATTCACGATCTTTGATCTTCTCCTCGGATTCCTCTCCTAGCTAACATCTAAAACCTGTAAACTTTACACTAAAAATACCAATATTACGCGCAAAAGTTTAATAAATTAAAAATGCTAGAAATAAAAAGGTAATTCCGGATTATTGAATATTTAGTACAAAAGTCTATCAAATTAATTAAATAAACACCAAAAATGATGTCTCCTAAGGGTCTAAAATAAGAACAATTAGGGAGACATCACCCTTCTAAAAATTCTTGATTCTCAAATCCATTTGAATAACCTTATGTTGAAAAAGGCTAAAGTTGAGCAAAAGAATTGTTTTAATTGTTGTATCACTTTAGATGATATTTTGGGAAATACTAAAAACCCTTGTTTTGAAAATATTTTCTTTTCAAATAAAAGTCAACATCCTATGAAGAAAAATATAGAAGGTTTTGAAAAAGTGGATGAAGCATTTTCCCTTGCTCTTAAAACTTTAGAAAATCATCCCTATTTAAATGTCACTCCATTTGATTCAAATGATCTTTTCAAAGAAAAATTATATTTGAGTGATAATTTGGATATTCAAAAGAATGAGAAAAAATCGTGTTCAAAACCCTCTCATGATAGTTCTATTCGAAAAAGAAGTTCTTGCAATTATTGTGGTAAACCCGGTCATCATGTTTTTACATGTCGTTACCACAAACAACTTGAATACGAGTCTTTGATACCCTCGTGGGAAAAACCGATATGGATCGTGAAAAATGCTAATAATATTTCCGGATCCATTTCTTCTTGGATACCATAGTAATATTTTATTGTAGGTGTTGAGCGTCAAGAAATTGAAATGATATACAAAAAGACGCTCAAATCTCGTAAAAGAAAAATCCGGTGAATTCCTTCCTTCTTTTCCCTTTTAGTTTGTGTTTTATTATGTGTTTATGTGTTTTATCCTCTATGTGCTAATATCTTGCAAGTCTTGACCTTTTCATGCTTAATATTGCTTAGTTTTTTTACATTGGGTCTTTTTATACTTTTTAGAAAATATAGGGGTACTTATGAAATAAACTGTTTTATTTGTTTTCGGGATTTCCTTGTTATATCTTTTCAAAACAAAAATTATTTTGTAAGTTTTATACCATTCCGAATCTATTGGGGAGGTTTCGAATGTGTTTTCGAGAATTTTTAAACGACTCAAAAATCCGTTTTTAGTGCCTTCGTCGAGCGTTTTTGCGGTGCACCGCACCACTTCCGCGGTACACCGCGATCCAGGGTTTCTGTCCTTGTTATTTTTCTTTATTTTTCGCCCAGTTTATTCGCAAACATATTCTACAGTGCGGTACACCGCGGAATAGGGTTTTGCCTGGTTTTAAAACCCGCTATCTTCTTTTTATCACCTCATTCTCTTTTTAAACAAAACCCTACCCGCTCCATCACTCTCTCCTGCGATTTCCGGCGACAAACCACTCCTAATCCGCCGTTTAAACACTCCCTTCTCCACCAAATCATCTCCTATTATCTTTAAATCTTTCCTCCTCCATTACCCACTCCTTTCCACCATGGTAAGAGCAAAGAAGACAGCTGCTCCAAGGAAAACCTCCGCCGCCGGAGCCTCCTCCAGCCACCGCCGTGCACCATCACCGGCGAGGTCACCAACACCACCTCCACTCCGGCCATTCGATCCTCTTCCAGGTAGAACCTTAAATGCTTCAGCTTTTCCTTCCGGTGATGATTCTCTTTATCAACTCCTTTCTTTTCAAGGTTGTCATAATATTTTTCGTTATTCGGGAAGTCATTTAGCTAGTGGTTTAATTGAAGAATTTTACACGAACTTTGAATATAATTGTGCAAATAATTCGATTAAATCTAAAGTTTCGGGTATTACTTTACGCTTAAAGTTGAATGAATTATGTGCTGTTATGATATTCCTACCGATGGTTTTAGTGGTTTTTGGTCTAATGGATGGGATGGATCGAGTCTTGATGTGATAGCACAAAATGATGTCAATGAATTCGTAACTAGTAGGATGCTAGTTCGTGATGGTAATTGGAATATACGGAATTTTGATCCTGAGTTTATAGTGGCTCATAAGTTCTTAATTTCGGCCGTGATACCTAAAGACAAACATGATGCTAAGTTGATTCCCTACGAGGCTTACCTCTTATATTTAATTTTTGCTAGACAACGGATCAACATTATTGCTATAATGTTCAAGTGGATGAATCATGCTAGGGGATCAAGGGATAAAGTTCCTTACGGTATTTTTCTTACCGAACTTTTTGAAACTAATGGCATCTCTTTAGGCGGTACTAGTGTGAAACCAATCGATAGGGCTTGGTGTTTTGATTATAACACTATTAAGAGAATGAAATTCGCTATCTACAATAACACTTATGTTTCGTGCTCACATGTTAATCGAATTTCGGATGCATCTATTCGTAATCGTATCTTATTCGCAAAAGAGGGAACTACCGGTCTGGCTCTTGACTCGCTTGAAATCTTGGAAAACCCGGCCCCACAAAATCCCGCTCCTAATCCTAATGACGCTTCATCCTCTAATCCTACTCCCGGTGATAATTCCTCCTCAAATTCCCGTCTTGATCAATTCATGGCTTATATAACTCAAAGATTTGATACCTTGGAAAGGAAGCTTGATGCTATTCATGAAAAGATTGATTGTTCGGGTCGCCTTTCGCGTTCTAGGAGTCATTCCCCTCGTTGAGTTTATCCCGTTATTTACTTATGATTTCCTTCCTTTTATGCCTTCTTAACCTTGGTTTTATTTGTGTCTTATTTCGGTTGTTTTGGATTATTAATTATGTGTGTTTATGCTTTGAATGCTTTGGATCCTTGTTTTGGATATTTAGGAATTTATTGCTATATTTGGTATGATTTGGATATTTGGTTTAGTATGCTATGTTTTTATTTTGGATATTTAATGTTTAGATGCTTAAATTATATGCTTCGGATTTTATATTGTTGTGTTGTTGTTACTAACTTTTTCCTTGATGATATAGGTACTATTGCATCATTTATCCTTGATCTTATTCTATATTGCTTTATGGTCCCTATAGTTTGATCAAATTACTCTTAGTTTTTCAAATGGTTGAAAATTGCACTTAGGTCCCTAAAAGTTTTTCAAATTTCTTTTTAGTCCCTAAAACTTTTGAAGAATGCTTTTTGACACCTATATTTTTCAAAGATTACATTTTACCCCTTAAATTCTTAAAAATGATTTCAAATATTCTTATTAGTAAAAAGGAGAAATTATAGGTCAAACTTTTACAAAATTGAAACAAACACTCTATGCATTTTGTGAGGGGGAGTTTTTCTTAAAATCATCTTTAAAAACTCAAATGCTTAGGTTAATCGTTTTTACTAATCGTTTATCTCATAAATTGCAACTAATCGTTTGTGTTGTTAGAAAGCGTATGAGATCAAAATCTATCGATCAAGAAGTTGGTAAAATGTCTCTATCCCTTAGTTCTTGCTTTACAATTGTCGATCTTTGTGCATCTCCATCTTAAATTGTTTTAATCACTCTAAACTCTTGCACTCCTTAAAACGGTTGTTTATAATCTATTCACTTGAGTTTTAGCTCTTCTTTTTTTTTAGTTGTTTTTTACCCCGTCTTTTTGATGAAGACAAAGGGGGAGAAATATGTGCACTAAAACTTTCAAAAATTGCACCTTTTAAAGTTCTCACAAATGCATCTCATATCTTATATGCTTATTGTGAGGGGGAGCTTAATTTCATTAGAGCTTAAACTTTCATATCATTCCTAAGGTGTTTTAGTGAAGTATTTGTCATCATCAAAAAGGGGGAGATTGTTGGCATATAGCCTCCCTTAAATAGGTTGTTTTAATGTGACAAATCCTCTTGTGTTTAGTGTGCTAATTACTCTTGTTATATACATCCTAACTTGCACTATTGTTCATCAAAAACACTTTACATATCATTCTTATTATATCTCATTACATATACTCTTATTCATATCTTTATATACATTGAGATATAGCCTTTACGATCAACTGCAAAGTTTATAAGAATGATGTTATCTACAACTTTCGTGAAGAAGATTTACTGATCCGAGCATCAAAGCTTAAGTTATATCGGTCAAAGATGTTTGGTGCGGTACACCGGACCAAGGGTGCGGTACACCGGACCTAGGGTGCGGACCAGGGCACGGTGCATGGCTAGCCCGTTAGAAAGATAGAAAATCTAACCGTTGAGGTGCGGTACACTGCACGATACCGGCGGTACACCGCAGGGAAGGTTTTTCTGCACAAAGTTTATGTCATAAGAAATATATCCGTTGGGAGATTAATAGATCCGTTGGACACAAGCCTTATGACCGTTGGAAGCAATTTTCAGCTATATAATGAAGGTCTTTCAAGGCTACAACTACACTAACTAATTACAAACATTAAGGAGCTTAATTGTTATCATTCAAGAAGGTGTCAAGAGCTATACATTGTCAAAATCAATCTTAGTGAGCTTATAAGTCCTATCCAACTCATTCAAGGAGTTAATCAAATAAGCCACCAAGTTCTATCTACTCAAGAGGAGTCTTTCATGCTTAAGTGTTATATCTACTCATTAGGAGATTGTTAGCAAAGTAGTTTCACCCTTTAAACTCTTTGTATTTATCCTCTTAAGTCTAGTTCTTGTAATAGATAGATTAAGAGAGAATTTGAGTATCGGGAGTATACTCGGTGTCCTTGTGTTGTGATTACACAAGAGTTTCCTTCGTGGTTTCGAAGAGGTTGTCCTTCGTGTTATCGAAGAGGTTGTAAGGGTTATTGTGTTCTCGACCCGGTTAAGAGAGACACGGGAGCTTAGTGAAAAGCTTGAAATCCTAAGGAGGCTTCCTTAGGTAGTGGATGTAGGAAAACCGAACCACTATAAATCGTGTGTATCTTTCTATCCCTACTCTATTTACTTTCCGCACTTTATTTGTTTGATAATATGCTAGTATGAATATTGTGATATTGATTATCTAGTTTATCTAACATATTGTCATCTAGAGTAGTAAGAGATTAGAAACTCGTTTTACTTGTATCACTTATATATCGAACCTCTTAGCTTATCCATTGTACGATCCCTTAAGAGTTTGATATATTAGTTGTCTTAGAAGTTTCTTTCTTAAACTTATAATTGTCCAAAAGATTTTTAATTAGGCATTAATCTTATTAGTAATCCTATTCACCCCCCCTCTAGGACTTTCACGTGTTCAGTAAGGTGATAGTGCTAGAACATGAAGATAGATTAAGGTTTCTCTGCCCTACAAGTCCCTTCAACCCGATACGAGAATCTGGCACCCCTTCCTCACAACCTAATTTTGGGAACACTCGAACCGCAGACTTAAGTAAAAAATTTGCCATCTTTTTGAGTTGTGTGTTGAGAGAGAAGGAAATAGATGTAGTGCAAGTGTTTTTTTATGAATTAATGCTATAGAGACACAAAAGATATTTAATTTGAAATTCCCCTCAACAATCACTAGCCTATTGATGAAGACAAGTGTGAAACTAGATGAGAAGGATAAATTTGTGGACGAACTGGGTACCAACATCGATAATGTGTGGATCAAGAAAATGTAGAGACTTCTTGTGAGAGACGAGGGAGTCAAGTTCAAGAGAAGAGGATCTTGCGTGGGAAGAAAGCGTAAGTGAGTGACTTGATTGAGTATAGGCATCTCAAATTTTCTTGACCAAAGATGTGGCATAAATTAAATCAAATAAAGTGCAAATCATGACACTCATTGAGCAAATAAGGCGTAATATCGCAAAGTATCCACCGCACCCTACATTGGGTATCAATCACGTAGGGCATAAACATTTTGTCATTTGGGGCATTGTCGATAATTTCCTTGATTTTTCGTCCCATTAGGATTTGACCATTAGAATCCAAAATGATTGCGATTAGATTGCATATAGCCATGACCACCAACATAGTGGTTATCTCGATTAGATACGAACTCCACAGATTATTGGTTGCTTTGACACTCCTCTAAAATATGATCATTAGCACCACAACATGAACGTCCAAAGGATTCTTCCACAACTTTCACTTCTTTTTGTTTATTAAGGGATCCTTCCTTTACGACCATAGCCAACTGTTTCATTTGATTCTCCAATATATAAAGTTTGGCATCTATCGTATTATCATTGTTAACATGTGGACACCTCTGTGTGCTTGTGTCACTGGCCAACTCCTTTCAGTATCAATAAGTTTCTACATTACTTGTGCGATCTGAACATGATCCATTGACACGAAACCACCACCACCGATATTATCAACTCGTAACCTTTAACTTCCATCAACCCCCCTATATAACATGGAGAGTTGCATTAAAAGAGTGTACACATGAAGAGAGCACTTCGCTAAGTGTTGCTAAAATCTAGTCCATGTCTCCCTTAAGGTCTCTTCTACATCTTGATTGAAATTTGCAACCTCAACCTGGTCTTTCATCCTCATACTTTGTGGGTAGAAACGATAGAAAAACCTTGCTTCAAGTGCATCCCAATTAGGTATAGTCTTGGATGGTTGTCTATATAGCCACTCACTCGCACCTTCGGTTAAGAAAAACTGGAACATGAAGTAGTACATTTGTTCCCTTGTAACGCCTTGAGTTATGTAGGCGTCACATATCTGCATGATCTTATGGATAGCACATACCAGATCGTGGTGGGCGGCTCCACTATAATTCCCATAGCTAAGGAATTGATTTAAAATGCCTATATCAGGCTTAAAACGTGCGGCTTGAATAGCTGGATGTCGAATCCCCAAATGTTGAACACGAAAAGGCACTCCCGGCTCAAATATGCCTTGCAATTGATATTAACTCCATTCGGTGGATTGTCTCCATTTAAGTTCGCTCCTTGTTGAACATTGTTGTGAACTCCCCCAAGTGGATTAGCTCTTACAGGTTGGTTTACTTGATTCTCATTGAAATCAAAAGGTCAAGATTAGCCATAACTACTTGCACTTTATTTTCCCTTCCTCTCTTCCTTTGGACCTAAAGCAGCTTCTCAGGATCCGAGTGCATACACCAAAACCTGTAAATCTGTGAAGAGACAAAAAAAAGAAGTCAAAGTAAAACCAAAAACAAACTAGATGCTTTACACTAAAATAAAAACACAAAAATCTACACTATAATCCCCGGCAGCGGCACCATTTTACTTGTTGTGCCCCAGAGTATGATATAATAAATCAACACTAGAAAAGGGTGACACTCTGTGGTGTACGGGTTGGTGACAAGTAAAGTTGATAATTAGCGTTATAGTTTTCCATAGGGATTAGTAGTGAGAATAAATGTGATTCAATTAGTAAGCAATACTAAAGACTTTGAATAGTAAAAATTTTATTTGGTTTTGAATTATTAACATCTATGGAAGTAATGGCACCAAGAATTAAACTAATTATGAAAGTAAGCAAGTAAATAGATAAAAAAGATGAACTAATATGAGAGAGTTGCTTGAGGGGTTGCTAGTAATCATTTATGTCGCTAGTTAATCATTATATTGATAAGGGAGAGTGGTGATGTTTTGCATTAGTTGGGATTCAAAGGTTTCTCTAACTCCCGTCGGGGTAGACTTAGAGCGCAGTCCTACCCACCAATTGTCTTTCAGATGAATTAAATTCCTACCCACTTGACTACCTATCGGACAACGTCGTTAGGTTCAATCCCTCGCATTAGGCGTTTATATGTTATTTCTGTAATTATGCCCACCTACTTCTGATGTTAGCGAATTACTACAGTCACCCACTACTTGTCCATAATACAGGTACTACTATAACAAACATATAAAGCAATGGAATAATTAATCAATCCAACTCAATTAAATATCATAATATTCCAAATACAATAAATCTATTAATATACTAAGCATAAAGTCTTACGTAAGCATCATCAAGCAATGAGGGTCCAGTTCATAATAAAAGAAGAAGAAACAATTAAAACTAATGACATAATTATGTTTAAAAGAAAAAATAAAGATAAGTTACTCTTAAATATAGCTGGAGATGGCGAATGATTGAAGATGAATTGTTGGGTTCATAGACAAACCATTTTTTCTTCTTTGGTGTTCTTCCGAAATAAACCCTTCCCCCCTTTTGGATTGTGTTGATCGATTAACTTGATAAATTATTATATGGGGCATCTAAAATGACTTATATATGAAGTAAAATATTTTGGGCCCCTTTAGGCTTGCTTAATTAGGTTTAGAAGGGGTCCATCCTGTTTTACTAAATAGAATTATGGTTCGAGTCACGGTGAAAGCAATGGCATAAATTCTTCATCTTAACTCCAAATTGACTTCTATCACTTCCCACACAACATTGACTTTAAGCTCTCTCTAAATCAAAAGGAATTGGGTCCAAAACTCTCACAAATATGTCGTAGTGACTGGAACACTAAGGCACGAAGATTTATCCGGCTAACGTTCCAACTTCCCAAAGTGACTCTAGGCTTAGACTCAACTTTGGCTTGGGGGTTATCTTGACTTTTTGAATTCTTCTTCTCATCTTGGAACCTTGTATCAGTCATGTACCTAAAAGGTTAACACACAATTAAGGCATAAAAGCTCTATAAAAAGTAATATGTCCAAAACTAGAAGTAAAAGTGAAATATAACATATCATAGGGAAAAATCCCTCACTTAGGCCCAATAAACTTCTAAAATAATATCTCGTGAATAGATTAATCCATCACGAAAAGAAAGAAATCACTAGTCCTTAGCCTCTAATGTTAATTCCATCAAAAGACAAAACGTCCAAGACTTGAATGACTTATTCCCAACGTTCAGAAATCTACACCTTGATGAATTAGCTGTTACGAATGTTACAAGAGCTTGTCCGATTCGTGCCTCACCCAGCTGCTAGAAAATTGTTCAGGTTCCTGGAAGACTTTAAAACTTTTGTAACGTTTGAAATGTCTTCCTTTATGATGGATGATTTATTGACCAACCATCAATGTGAGCGTTTCTGGAAGGCTTCATCTCCTATATAACGTGCCTTAGTCATTTTCAAAAGTATAGAATACCAATTCAAAAAAAGCTATTCTCCATCTTCTTTTCTCTAAACGTTTCTAGAGCATAGTGAGCATATAGTAGTGATACATTGTTAGAGATAGTGGGTACACATAATATCTTTTTTAACGCAAGCAGTAGTTGTATCATTTATAGTTTCTGAATTTTATGTAAGTTTTGTTCTCCATTTCATTTTTGTGTAATTTTTGTAGAATTTACGATTTTGAAATAATTTATGAAACCATTTCAATTCAATCAGTGTTATTATGTGTATACCAACACAAAGTCGTGGGCTCTCATAGAGTTGCTGCAGGTTTCATTGTTAGAGACTAGAGGGGGTTGTTGTCTGTGGGCAAACTAGTCGCACAAACCCTTACACCGTTTTTACTGCCAAGTGTTTGGCCATCGGGAGTGGTATTTCGTATAGCATATAGTCGTCTTTGGTTCGCGCCTCTGTTCAAAGTGATGCTTTAGTTGTGATCCAAGACATCAAGTCTGCCACATGCGCAGTAGATTGGAGATCTCTCCCAATATTGTAAGATTTCATATCATTAATCGACGTTACCTCTCAGATTTCTATTAGGTAGGTCACCAGATCAATAAATTGACATTGATTGAATTGCTAAAAGTGTTTCGCATACGTCTAGTTTATCTCTTAATTGGATGCCTTTTTATACTTTCGAACTTTGTTCCATTTTGTATTCTAATCTATCATTTTCGGGAATCAGTTGACCCTGTTGATATTTTTCTAATATATAATGCTACGTGATTTAGAAAAATTAAATTCAAACTTTTTTTGTCGGATTAGTGATTTCATTCATTACAACAAACATTAAACTGACGGATACATATCAGAATTGACGAAGCACAAGTAAAAAGACATATCATTAACAATATCATTACACAACAACCAACAAAATTGAAGATCAATCTCTTGACGCCAGTAACTATCCAAGTAATATAACCATACATTCGAGTCCCCCATTGTTGAGAAGGCAACAAAGATTAAAAAACCAAGCGAATGATCATAATCACAGTTAACAAACAACAATCATGACCTGCAACAGTGAATAACACCGCAATCCAAAATACTCAACAACCAAGTGGGTTAGAATTATGAAGAAGTCAAGCAGTGAAAATATATTCAAATATCACCAACTTTTATATATAACATTTCCAATACTTTGCGATCACCTAAACACGACAAAATAATATAACATGGACCACATATGTCAATCTATACGAAACTCAATCGAACAAAAGTCAAGTTTAGAATTTGATATGGATTTATATACGATTAACAGATTAGATCTTAAAATCAAGAATAAAATTTATTAATAACAAAATTTTATTTTAATGGAAGTTTAAAGAAAAAGAAATTCAAATTCAAATCATAAACAAATATTCAGTACATGTATTATCATCGTATTAACTTGACATATTTGTGGTCGACCGAAAGCTAACAAATTTGACATTAAATAGAACCAAAAAACAACCTTTTACTCCTAATTTCTAACTAGGACTAGACGAAGAATTATATGTTATTACGCGGTTGCGTTAAAGGCAAAAGTGTAAAACGTGTCGGCAATTTTTCTCTAAACCCAATTCTTGTCCAACTCATACAATTTATTATATATTATTTGACCATTTCATTTACTACACCTTGATTAACAAATATGAAGAATATAAAAGTAAAACAATGGTATATTTTCGAATTTCACTTTACAAATGATCAATAAAATAATTATTATAATCTTATACTTTTGTTCGGCAAAAATTAAGAATATAATTATGAACAAATTGTTCGGTTGAAAATAATTCTTTTTAGATAAGATTAACGGTAATTATTTCTAATTTTGGTAAATTAAGTATATGTTATGATTAGTTTTTTTACTATTATTTAAATGCATAAAGTAGAGGCTCCGGTAGGATGCATAATATAATTTGACCTGAAATATAAAATAAAATAAAAAATAAGTAAGAGTAGAAAATAGTACCACTACTTTAATCATTCTTAATGCACCATAAAGATAGATGGATAGATAGTCAAGAAACCTTAGACGCCCCTCCCTTTCTCCCAAAACACTCTGTACTACTTTACTACCCCCACCCTTCACATTCTCTGATATTTTGTTCTAGATTTCTCAAGTGATAATCAAGAAATGGAGAGCAAAAAGAGAGTGTCACTCTCATTTTTGTGTATTTTGTTGATGGCAAGAATGACATCACAAACTAGTACTACATGGGTTGGATCAAAGTACCAAATTGAGTGTACAATGTGTTCAGCTTGTGACAACCCATGTACAACCCCATCATCATCACCACCACCACCATCTCCGCCACCACCCTCACCTCCACCACCATCCTCCTCCACTATCATCTGCCCTCCACCACCATCTCCTCCTAGCTCTGGCAACAACAACTACAATTACCCGCCACCCTCTTTACCAAATTACCCCTACTACTCACCACCACCACCGTACAACACCTACCCTTCAGGGCCAACACCACCACCTCCAAATCCCATTGTCCCTTACTTTCCATTCTACTACCATAATCCGCCACCACCTTCAGATTCTTCATCACCATTATCATATAATTCTGTGCCTTACTTATTTATCACTATGCTTATCACATTTTTATGTGTCCTCTGAATTTCTATATAAAAAATAAATAATAAATGTGTCAGATTCACAGATTACCAAGATTTCAGAAGGATTCAACTTTCCAGAAGAGAAGAAGTATACATTGTCGGTGCCTACTTTCTCTTGTTCTAAGGGTAATCTGTAAATTCTTGTAATTTGTAGTCTCCCGTTTAGATTTTATCTCTGTTAATTGATCCTTTACTTTAATTTAATATTCATATAGATGTATGGAAACTAGTAAATTCTATGCAATTAATTATAAATTGTTATTTAATTGTTCAACCAGCCTGGAAAGCTTTGCTTAATACTGCAGTATTTCGTTCATCAAGTTGTATTTCTTTCTTCTTTTATTGTACTAACTTTTAATTTCAGACCTCATGATTATTGATCAAATCATTAAAACAACTTCCAATCTTATTAATTTTTTCTTTTCCTTAGTCAAACTGTATTAGTTTAATCACACTATTAAGCATTATAATTTACATAAAAAAGTGTTACCATTTTAAGCATCAATATTAGAGGTCTTCAAATAAATTTCGATTATGTCTAAACAATTTGGTTTATTTATAATTCTCATTAAAACAAATATCATTGTTCATTTCAATATTAATTAATTTCAATTGCTTTTCAATCTGCATGCACATGGAGTCGACCAAAAAAGGTATACACATGGTTGGTTGGTGTCGTATGACATATGTCATATATGACTTATGCTATGCACTACCGCTAGTTGAAATGTCAATTATTACATTGACTCATGGGCCACGGCATCTACTTTGCCAAAGTTCTTACTATGTATAAGATTAATTTTTCTACTAACTATCCTTTTTATTGCATAAATTGTTTGTCATTTTCCATTTTCCTTTAATGTTGTCATTTTGTTTTTGTTTTCAAAAGTTGGTATTGTGAGTGAACATAAAATATATATATATATAGTTCAAATTTCCTCCTTAATGAGAGTAAAATAAGAAATACAGGATTCAAAATCAAATTCTTTCCTGAAAATAGATAACTTAGTTTTAATTTTTAGTTTTAATTTACATAAATATACATAGAAGGCTTGTATATTTTTGTAGAATTAGTCGTGGTACGCATAAACGGGCCTGAACCATCCAATTAAAAAAACAAAAAAGTTGGTATTGTGAGTAAGATCATAAAAAAAATGGAAGAAGAATAAGATAAAGAAAAAAACAAAAGGAAATCAATTTCGGATCATGAAGCCAAGCAACTAGCCAACTAGTAGTTAGGTGCAGCTTTATGGTTAAACTCCAAGTGCGTTTATATTCTTTCCAACTTTATCGAGATTTACTTTCACAAATTTCATCTACCCTTTCAATGGAATAAAGAAGAATCGGAAAAGGTTGATTTTTTTTTTTCTATAAACTTTCCTAACCAAAGGAACAATTCATTAATTAAGTCTTGAAAATTGACGGGTATCCTCGAATCATGCCTTTTCCCCGCTTAGCATATCTTGCGACAAAATCATCGTTTTTTAGGGTTTTCGAGATATGGTTGAATATTATTGGTCCAGAACATCAGTTTATTTCTGAATCCATTTTAGATTAGTTTGAATAGACCACCTTGCCATTGACATTAGCTCAATACCCTGATTTACAGCCTTCTAAGTGTTCTCAAACAGCTCGCGTAACTCTATTGTGATTAGAATTGTATGTGTTTCACCCTCCATAGTCGTTGAACATTGAATTGACTGGAATGGTTAATCTGCACGTCATTTTTCTTGTGAACTTCCACAATTTCGATACATGTGGGTTGTCACTTTCGTGAAAGATGTGTCACACAAAAAAATATCTCTCCCATTAATTCTAGTTGTGGGTTTCCAATATCTATCGTGTCCCCACACCCCCCATTGAACTCGATCTTACATTGACTAGTCGGTACCGAACTATTCGATTACTAATTTTTTTTTGTCTTTTTTGTTCACGGAAACCACCGCCTTGGTATCCACTTCAACTTTCTCACCATACACATTCATTTTAGTATTCCAACCACTATTCTAAAAGGCGCTAGGCAGGCGGTCGACCACCTTCGAGCGCCTAGGGGATCAGGTGAACGCCTAGGCGCTTTCTTACTAGGCGGTTTGAATAATAATCAATTATATTTGAATATTTTTTTGAATTTATATAATTTTTTAAATAGGTTTATATAATTTTTTTTATAATTTTTAGCCTCCAGAGCGCCTAGGACCTTCAGGGACCGCCTGGGCTATTTCTGGAAGGTATACTACCTTCTAGCGCCTAGGCGCCGCCTAGGCCGATTTTTAGAACATAGATTCCAACTGTTCTAGATCATTAGTAATATGTAGGACATGTCCATCCTCTAATAAGTATGAGTACACGACTTTTTGTCATCCATTCCCGTATTGTTTCTATCACGTTCTTATCAATTTGAATATGTAATGTAGAACATGCCCAAATCTACATGCTAATGAGACAGGAGATGCTCAATAATCTCAGTATCGTCCAGACACCAATAATATTTGTCATCACCAACCAATTCACGCCACGTCATTGGGTGACATTTGGGTGGTATATATCATTACTCTTTTTTTTAAGCTTGACGATATAGGTAACACATTTTTATAATATTTCCAAGCAAAAATACTTACCTTGGTTGGAAGTTAGATTTCCATACCAAATTTCACAAGGCAAGATCTGGGTCTATATTAGCTGTTGTTTGTGGAGTCCTCTCCCTGGTTTGTTTTGATAGAACTTGATAGAGTAATGTTGTTTTGCTATAGATTTTATTTATCAAAAAGAAAAGGAAAGGTGGTGTAATATTAATATATAGGAAAAAAATCATATTTAATATCAAATTATTCAATATTATTCTTAACAAATCATAGATGGATACTACAGCATATTTTAAACTTATCTACATTATTAGTAAAAATTATTTAATTAATCTAATATTATTTGTCTTATTATTGTAACTAATGATTATATAATAATCAAATATTGAATTCAAAGTTTTTTTTCTAAAAATACAAGATTTAAATCAAGACAAAATGAATCTGAGACTAAAATAGTTTTTCAATATATTAAAAAAATTATTAAATAAAAGTTTTATCTCTGGAGTAGTTTTACATGTATGAGAAATCACTTTCTTAATGTGTTATTTTTCTTTTTAGTAATTAGTTTACATATATTTAATGTCAAGAATAGCTTGTATCAATCAACAAGGGAATGTGAAGCTGTCGAGATCACATTATTAGGCTAAGTCCAACAGTTCTTTACATTTTTTGTTAGAATTGGGGGTCAAATACATTCTCTCTATCAAATAACAACTATCTAAACTAAGGTTGCTCCAACTGTTTCCCAATTCTACCTTCCCAATTTTAAAAATTCTATAATATCTTTATTTCAATATTTTTATTATCATTAATTTTTTAAATTGTTATTGACTTTTTAATTTATATATCTATTTCCTAACTTGTTATAAAATATGAAAAAATATTATAAATATTAAGACAATTTTTTTTATTAATTGTAATCATTTTTCAAATAATTATAATACTTAGCAATTATCTTCCTTTATTTTAATTTGTTTATTTATTATTTCATTTTACATTTTTTAAAAAGTATTCATAAATTTAAAACATTAATATTTATATTATAATGATTAATGAAATAATCAAACTAAGTAAGTTTATAAAAACTATTTAATAATTTATGATGTTATGTTTTTCTTCAATTAATTAAATTATTAGATTTTCTTAAAGAAATCTTATCATTTTTTCATTTTTTCAATTATTAGTTTTTTTAAATAAATTATTTTATTTAATATATAAAATTTACATACATAGGATTAAAAATATAATAATATTTATTATATTTTTAAAAAAAAATTGAATATAGACAATATATATATATATATATATATATATATATATATATATATATATATATATATATATATATACAACATATTTTAATTAAAAGAAAAAAGAAAAATAATGTAACAAAAGTGAATATAGATTGCTAGATGTGGCTATCAAATTTAAAATGTAAGGTACCCTAGAATTGGGTACCCAATTGTAAAAAGTCTATTGAAGACCAATATATTCATTTTTAGCCCCCAATTCTAGTTTTTTGCTAGAATGGAGTGCCTATTGGAATTAGCCTTAGAAAGTGATTAATTGGCAAATGATATAACTTTTAAGCTCTCTAATTTTTTTATCAAAGTATTTGTAAAACAGAATACTATTAGCTAATCCAATTATATTACTACTATATTACTACTAAAGTCCTTATTTTTGAGAAATGAATCATTCTCTTCAAATATTATTATGTGTTATTATATTCATATCTTCTAAACTCCTTTGTAAAGACGTCAATTTAGAATATGACAAAAGGAGATAAATGTTTCTTCTTTCGTTATAAATATCTTTGTTGTAAATATCTTTGTTACTTGAAAAATACGTATTAAAGAGAAGCTAAAAAACAAAAAAACAAAAAAACAAAATTTAACAATAATTATACAATTCTTCATCAGTTAAAACCCGTTTCATCTATTTCTTAAGAGTAATTTATTTATGTTTTTTATTTTAAATATAAATTTCTTAGTTTTAGTTTTAGTTATTTCTTTTCAGTATTTAAATATGAGTTAAACCCTTATGAGTTTGAGAATTGCATAGTGTATGAGTCTTAGTTAATTAATTGATGTTTTTTAATTTTAGGAATATTTTTAGTATTCAAATAAATTGAATTAAATTCTTGTTGATTATATCTTTGTGTTTTGAAGTTATTCTTGCCCTAATCAAATACATGATAGTAGTAATAATTAGATTGTTGTCCGCGAGAGAGATTTAGCTACGGACATAGGATATAAGCGCTTGGTGTGCGTTATTGAGCTGGGAGACTAACCAAGTAGTCAATAGGGTATAAAATAATTTGTCCAAGATTATTGTAGTGTCACCTGGAAGGGGTCATTAGTAGTGGAAAATAGCGTCCTATTCACCCGGGAGGGGTTAGTAAGATAATTAAATACCGACTAATGTAGAATGGCCAATTTGCCTTTATGTCTAGAATCGTTTTATTAAGAAACTTAGGGGACAACAAATTAACTTCCAAAAATCAGCACTATATGTTAGTAAGGAAACTTCACAACAAATAATAGACCAAGTTACGTCAGAAATAAAGGTGACATTCGGAGGATTTGGGCAAATAACTGGGTATACCGTAGAATCCCTAGAATGGATTGCAAAGAAACTATTCTCTAAAATGGAATGATGGAAAGCCAAATTACTATCCGAAGGAGGGAAAGGAGTATTTATCAAAGCAGTGCTACAAGCCATCCCGGTATACACTATGTCCATCTTTTCGTATCCTGTTTTCTTTTGGAGGAAGCTGGTGTCGGCCATCACAAACTTTTGGTGGAGCTTGGGAGAGAGGTACAAAATACACTAGGTAGCATGGGAAAAAATGGCGATAGGAAAATTGCTTGGAGTATTAGGATTCAGAGGTTTTAAACGTATGAACACGGGCTTACTGGTAGCACACGTATGGAGAATCATGTCAAACCCGGATACACTAGCAACTCGACTTTTAAAAGGAATATAATATCCAAGATCCAAAATAAAAAAGGTCAAACTTTGCCAGAGCCGAACATGAAGCTTGGAAAGTATCATAGAATGATGTGACTTCATAATGACACATAGAATATACCACATAGGGAACAGACCTATTGCAGATAGAGTTTGATGAAAATAATCTTAGCTGCAATAAGAAGGTTAGAGATTGTTATGGTAGGGGTAGGTGGAGAATTCCACCTTGTATTGGTAAGGTCTACTCTCAAATTCAATGTGTTGATCTTAATAACAAGCCTGATAAAATTATGTGGGAAGAATGTGTAAAGGGGCAATTCTCGTATGAGAAAACGTTTAGAAGATTATCTGAAGGAAGGAATATAGTGAGCTGGAGTGATGTAATCTGGGACAAAACTTGCGTACCTAGATGTTCTTTTATCGCTTGGATGGGGATTCTTAATCGACTTCCTACTAGGGTAAAGATGAAAGAATGGAGTTTATGTAATAACAGTGTATGTCCTCTATGCAAAACTGAGGACGAAGACTCGGATCATGTATTTACAAAGTGTAACTCTAACACTATACTAATGCGCATCTTACACATCTTCAATATTACTCAAAATGTTAATAATTTTGAGGAGCTGATCAAAGTATGTCAAAGTTCAAGTCCCAATACTGAATATCTGATGATTATTAGTGCTTGTATCACCACTTATATATACTTCACCTGGTATGAGAGAAATAGAAGAGTACATGGTGAAAAAGAGATCAATGAAGATAGATTTTTCAACAATATTAGCTCTTTTGTGAATGTAAAGCTAAGGAGTAGAAAATTTTAATGTAATAGTGCTAGATTACTAATTGAGAAAAATTGTAATAGCTAAGTAGGTATTAATTCTCTTGCATTAGTCCAACAAAGTGTAATTGCAATGTAATAGCCCATATAAATCCAGGATAAATGTGTAAAAACTCGATGTTGGTTCTTCATTTATAAAAATTTGATTTGCCGATAAAAAAAAACCAAATAGGGAACAGCGAAACAGTTAACATATGGGGCGACAGATGGATCGATACAACATGAAAATTTGAAAGACCAACAAACTGCACATTAGAAACAATTAACCAACTCTGGAAAACTGATAAAAAGCATGGAATACCTAAACACTGGATACGGTATTTCCACAACCCTTGATACCAGCAAATACAAGGATAAGACTCCTAGAAACAGATAAAAAAGACAAGTTTATTTGGCCGCACTCGAAGAATGGACAATATAATACAAAAAAAGTATATAAAATTCTAGTTGATGAGGCAGTCACAAATGAACCACAAGCAGTGACGACATCAGCGAACATCAACCCAACACTATGGAGCGTGGTATGGAAAGCTAATGTACCAAACAATTAGATTTTCATTTGGAAAGCGTGCAACAACGCGATCTCTACAACACGTAACCTGACAAAGCGGAAATACGTCGGCTCACCAAACTACATATGGTGTCAGTCAGAAGAAGAATCAGTGGAACATTAACTATTACAATGTAAAGTATCATAAACGATTTGGGCAGTTTCAACACTACAAATTAGGACACAACAATAAGATATAAGTTATATTGGCACCTGGATAAAAGACATAATAGCATCATACACAACAAGAGATGAGAAGCGAAAAAAGTCACCAACTACATATTTATACTTATCTGGAATAT
Organism: Nemophila menziesii; assembly: GCA_029959085.1. Lineage (NCBI taxonomy): Eukaryota > Viridiplantae > Streptophyta > Magnoliopsida > Boraginales > Hydrophyllaceae > Nemophila > Nemophila menziesii. The sequence continues at coordinate 4,787,324 of JARWIR010000038.1, read as the reverse complement.
ATGTGGTGGGTCCTTGTGTGTTATAAAATTAAGTGCAAAAATAAAGGAACCACTTAACCGCAAGTGTACGGTTGTCCCAAGTAATATATGATAATCAAGTTCGTTCTCAGGGACGGATTAGGTACAACCCAAATATCAATCAAGTAGTAGAGATAATTGCTAAACAGAAAAATAAAAGATAGAATTTTTGTTTGGTTTTTATAAATTAAAAGATGCAAATAAAATAAAGACTAAAGATTAAATAAACAGAAAGGAAATAAAGCAAATAACGACTAACTTCAGTTAAGAGAGATACTTGATCCTCGCAAAGGAATCCACCTAATCAATGTAATCTATCCTATGTTTAAGGGCAGAATTGGAATTATAATATTAGTCGGCCCCCTGTCGGGTGGACCTAGAAGCTATCCTAAAGGATCATAAACACCTGCATGGTCGAATATGGCTTTTGGGATTATATGATTTTACCTCTTTGGCTATGTAACTAGTTAAGCCTGTCGGTCAATAACGGACATTACACGGGTATTACCTAGATCTGTATTCAAACCCCCCTGTCGGATGATCACTTCGCCACTAAAGTGAATAGCCCAAATACTAACAGCTAATTCTAGTTGTTCCTAAAAGAATTAGTAATGAAAACAAAGTAAAATCCAATACCTAAAACTCAATTCAATTTAAATCTAACAATCCCAAATTCAAAACATAGAAAACATTAATTAAGGTTCATCCCTTTTATGCGATTCTCAAGTATAAAGAAATTTAGCTCATGATGAAATTAAAAACTAACATTAAATAAAAGGAATTCATGTTCAAATACAAAAGATAAATGAAAAACCTAAAGGGTAGAATGACTATGGATGGAAGAACAGGATTCCTCCAGCTTCTAGCTTCTTCTCTCCTTTGTAATCTGACTTGAAAACCTTAAGCCTCTTGTTAATTCTCTGAAGTGTGTGAAAGTAGGAGTTTAAGGGGTGTATTTATAGGTGTTGGAGGAACCTAGGTCGAATTTTGCTTGGAGTGGAAGACAAGTCAAAGACTCTCAAATTCGTAGCTCTTTAGAAGGTAAGATTCTGCTGATTTGATTTGATCATATCTTTTTCAATACTTATCCGTTTGAGAAGTTCCAATATATGAAACTGCTTGTCTTGGAAAGCTCTTTCTATTGGTGCAGACCATTCGTCCAGAATCCATGCCAATCTTTTATTATGATTTAATTCCTAAAACGTGGCTGGATTTCAGATTTCAAAACGCAGCTTTATCTTTTCCTCCTTTAAATAAATCTTTACCAAATCTTCTTATTTCCATGTAAATCTTCTTTCCTTTCATCTTTATCTTGACTTGGCCTCTAAGTAATTACCATTTACCTTTAAAGTTTCACATTAAATAAATAATTAAACCGCATATGCTTAAAAAGAATAAATCAATAAATCAAGAAATCAAAATAGGAAAGTGTACTCTAAAAATAGAATCTCGACTAGAAATCATTTCCTAACACTCTAAAATACACTAAGACTTTATTCTCACTTTTCCTCCTTGGATTGGTCTTTCATGAGATTCAAGAACCAATTAACTTTGCATTAAAAATAGTCAAATTTACGCACAAAAGCTCAGATTCTGCAAATAGTTAATTTCTAAGGGGAGAAAGTGTAATATGATCAAATAAGCTTAAAAGTCTATCAAACAAGTCATTTATTCACCTAAAAGGATGTCTCCAAGGGGCTAATAATTAGAACAAATCGGGAGACATCAATATGGAAGGCCAAAATGAAGACACTTCACGCAAAATCAAGCATAGACGTGGACCAAATAACATGAACAACACAACACCTTGTGATTAAAATAATCACCGGTTTTGACAAAAGAAATGGTTTCTAAAAAAAATAAAAGAAATAAAATTCGATTTTAATGTAAACTAACTATTACAGAAAAATGAATTACGATTACAAGAAAGTGAATTACGATTACACGAAAATGAAATACACTTACACGGAAAGAAAAACAATAACGGTTACACCGACGGTTGTTAAAAAGATATTCCGGCGTAACGGTATCTAACGGAAAAACGAAACTAGCTTAGCGTTTTTTAGAGAGAAGGTGAGGCAGAGTGTTTGTTCTTTCTGGTGTATTTCATAGCTGGTATTTGTGGAGTGGGAGCTCTTTATATAGGGTAAAGGTGAGGAGTTAAACCAATGCCATCAGAAACGTCCCCATTAAGTCCCTTGATTACCTCCCGTAATTGAATTGATTGGGTTGACAGCTGGTTGACTTGATATTCCCACGTGTTGACTATCTTCTTCTAACAGCTGATGGAATATTCTTCTTAACGCGTGCGTGATTGGTGGAGACTTGTCTTTACGTTTATCTTTTGGTTGAGTTTGAATTGTCAACGACCACTATAAGAGCTGATAGGAAAACCCATTTCATTTTTCATTTTTGACTCCCCAAACTCCCCAACTCCCCCCACGAGCCCGCGCCCCACGCCGTCGCCGGTGCCGGTGCAGGGCCGGGCAATTGGGTGGTGATGCGCGCGTGTGGGGCTTCCTTGTTCCCTTTTAACTTCCATAGTGACTAGCTATTGTGATAGGAATACATAGGTAAGTAATTTTATATAGATAAACTTTCTTACTCACCTCTTATGTGGGACAAAATCCTTCACAAAAGTTGTCTTTTCCACTTCTCAAAGGAAATGGGAAGAGGCTTAGTTAATCCTCTATATTAATCTAAGTCTCTTCCATTTCTCTTAAAAGAACATGATCGGATTATAGATTATACTCTTAAATTAATAATAACTTTAATCCAACACACCTTATAGTGGAACTACACGGACCATCATGAGGAAACCAGGACATACAACAAAACAATCCAATGGACGCAATTACACAACAAGATCTTAACGTGGAAGGCATAACATTTTTATGCGACACATTGTTTGGAACCAAATATGAAAACACATGTATCGGTATTGTACAGATTTATCACAGGAATAACCAAAGAAAGGAGATACATGCCACAGTAAAATATGACTCTGTTTTGGAAGACGAAACAATAACAGTTATGAAGGCAACAAAACAATGCAAGGAATTCACGGGAACACCAAAGTAATATACTCAGACAACATTGACTTAATCCAAGGTATACGGAAGGTGTCAGCCGCGAGATAAACGATTCAGCCAATCATCCGACGAATCCAAAAGATGGCGGAAGAATCAGGCCCAATAATCTACCAACATCTTTCTCTTAGACACAATGAACAAGTCAACTCTCTTGCTAAAATGGATAGTTACAGAACTAACGGCAGGGCAATGATGACAAACTCACCCATGGAGAGTTTTGCAAAACTCGGAGTCAAAATATACAGTGTACGACAACGAAATAGTTACAAATATGTCAAAAAAATGATTTAACGCCATAGGTAAAGTTTGGCATGCAAGAAACAAAAATTTAGTTTCTTCTTTTGTATATACCTCTTAAGTGGGTCTTATGAAATATCCAAAATTTGACCATGTTTTCAATTTTTTTTTCCTTTTTATTTGTCCATTAACATTAATAGTTTATAATATAATTAAAAAATTACAAAAAATCGATAAGTTTACATAAGGGTAAATTATTTTATAAAGCCTACACAACATTGGTACACCAAAGTAAGGCCCAGCCCCAACTAAGCACTTATAATCCGTCAGAACCCAATTAAGAAGGGGAGAAAGACCAAAAACACCCTCCTCTCTTATACTTCTTTTCTTATACATAGTGAAGCAACCAAAACAAAAACAAATAACCTATTAGGGTTTTGAATCAAAAGAATCCGTCCTCTCTCTGTACCTTCCCTCTCTACACCCTGGACCACTCGTCTTCCTCCCCCCACCGCCCTTACGCCTCCCTCTTCCCTCCTTCACCCACCACCATCGAAGACCACCTTCCCCCTCCACCATAGCCTTCCACCTCCCCCTTCCCTCTTCCACAGCTTCCCACCATCGAAGACCACCTTCCCCCTCCACCATAGAAGCAGCAGCAACACCATTCTACAAGTCTGCTCCGCCTCCAGAGATGCGCTTCATAACTCGATAGCTGCTAGGAAGCTTCTCACCACGACGAAGCTTCTCACCACGACGAGAAGAAGACCACGCCGCAGTCACCAAGAAAAACGTGGATCAGATCCGTTGTTGAAGACTCATCAGATCTCGCTGCCTCTGCGCTCAGATCCACCACCAATATCGAACACTCCACCTCCGTTGCTCTGCGCTCGGATCCATAGACCGCCGGAGCTCTGTAGATAACGGCAGCATCGGGGTACCATTTCTGACCATCCAAAGCTTCATTGTTGCATCAAATGTTCTGCATCGGAGCCCTTCGTTCCTTTGTGAAGAAGAAGACCACGCCTCTGCGCCTCATCCCATAGATCTGGACACCAACACACCATCAGACCACCACAACCATACCTCTGCGCCGTCTCTGCGCGTGAGTCTCGCCGCCCCACCATCACCAGCATCCTTTTGTTTCGCTCGTGGGTCCATGTGAATGGGTTCATCCCATTTGAAGCTCCTCCTTTTTTTTGTTGCCGTGAGTGTGGTAAGATAGGTCCAGCCCATTTGTCTATTTTTTTGTTGTTGTTGTTGCCGTGAGTGTGGTAAGATAGGTCCATCCCATTTGTCTATTTTTTTGTTGTTGTTTGCCGTGTGTGTGTGTTAAGAAAGGTCCAGCCCATTTGTGACTCCTCTTTTTATGAAATATTTGTTTCTTTTCTTTTCAAAACTTGGTCTAGCCCTTTGGTGGTGTATTTTATTAAAAATAACCCTGTTATATTTTGTGTCCAGTTCATTGGGACCAGCCCATTTGGTATATTCCTTTAGGTCCAGCCCTTAGGGTCTATATATGTTATGTTTAATTGGTTTTTTTCCTATACATGTGTGAGAGATTTGGAAATGTGGGTGTGTACGCATTCGAGGGTCTGTACCCTGGGTAAAGTTAATGGTTTCCGAGTAATTTATTTCCCGAAAGTTAGACATGGACAAAAATCGGACACTCTTAATACCTTGTCATGGACAATACCGAGAAGATATAAGGACTTATAATGCAATTAAAATAAAAATAACTTCACACAAATTAAAAAACTAAAAAACAAACATAGGTCCGTACCCATGGGTACAAAACTTAGGTCTGTACCGATAAAAAATATAGTACGTACCCTTGTAAATGTACCGAAAAAAAATATCTGGTAAGTTAAAGACAACAAACTCTGAAAAAAATTTAATAAAAAAGTTAAGAAAACAGAATTAAAAAAAATTGAAAAAGATAGAAAGGTAAGAAAAACTAACTAAAAATTGAAATTAAGCTTTAAAAAAAGTATTATTTAGTTGGGACTTATAACCTAAGCAAAGTTGATACTTAGGTTTTATTTTGTAGAATTCTCTTTACATAATGAGCTCGAAACAAAAGCAAACCACATTATTCACCTTTACCTTTTTTTGGGGTCTAGAACCCCATCATTCACATAATATAAATAAAAGATTACAAAACACCCGATAAGTTTACTTAACGAGATCGAAAAAAATACAGAAGCACAAAAATGAAAAACAAAAGCAAACCACATCAATTATCATGAATTGATTCACCTTTTTCATTTTTAATTGTGGGGTTGGTTTTGAACCTCATCATTCACATATGTGAATATTCTAATCATTTTAAGTTCCGTCTCAAAAGAAAAATCATTTTAAGTTTTCTATTTGGGTCAAAATTCAATTTAAGAACCAGTTGAGATATACTCAACTAACCATGGTTATCTTTTTATAGATGGTATAAGTTCGAAGAGCATCAATAACAGAATCTAAAGAGTGGCTCAATCATATATAAAAAAAATCAATTCAAGAAAAACGAAACACCTGTTTTCAAATTTGACATCAAAATTTGGAAAATAAATAAAGATCTCGTTATGGTCAATGTTGTTCTCGAAAAGGCATTATATTATGCATGTGTTCAAAATGTGGATATTCATATATGTTATGCCGGCCGCACCGTTAAATGGGCGTGAGGACAATTAAAACGTTGTTTCTATGTTCTACAGCATTGAATGTCTGACATTTGAGTTGTGATTTCGTGTAAGCTTAGTTGCCACATTAACTTTTGTAGCAATGCTATCTAGATATAATAGAAATATATTTTAATTATTCAGATATAGATACGTATATAATTTTGTGTGCTTGCTAGCTGGAGGCTTATATTTTATTAGGCGGTCCATGGCTCCATTCCCTTCAATTTGGCTGGCAAAGGCGTTTCATTCAATTGTGTTTTGTTTTTTGTTGTCAAATGGCAAAGGTGTTTGAAAGTAACTACAGTCCAGTGAGAAATGTGGCTCTACAGTGGATATCCCTTAGAATGGAGTCCGTCAACTTGCTGTGAAGTGTAATCTAGAACATTATCGACAAGATGCGGCTCTATTTAAAAGTTATTACGAGAATTTTGGGTATGGCATTCCCATTGAGGCCTGTGATCATTCTTAAATATTATCTATATTTTATAAAAAAAAAAGTAAATTACTGGACCTATAAAAGAAATGTTATCTCTAGTGATTTATTTTGATTCAGAAAGCAAAAATGGAGGAAAAACAAAAATGCAGAAATGACAGAAATGAAAATTAACAGAAAACCTGTTACTGATCGAGGCTAGGATTGGATCCTATGTCTTTAAGGTTTATTAGCCACGCACTGGTGTCTTTCGTTTTGTAATGGCTTCAACCTCCAGGATACAACGATAAACACTGCAAATATCAGACACTTGAAAATCTGCAGAACTTCGAACTTTAAATGGCATTTAATCTCTCTCTTTTATGATATTTGTTTGTAAAAAAGTATTGAATGATGAAAAATGATTTTTGGCCAAGTATTTATAGGTGTAGAAGCACTTGTTTAAAACTGACCTGCAACGTTTCAGACATAGGAGATGACGTTTGAGGAAGAAGAAGCTGTTTTAAAAAATTAGAACGTTAAAGACATAACGTTTTAATTTTACAAAATATAGTCCAGCCAAGCCCAAGCCCAGGCCCAAAAGCTGGTGCCCTCAAAGGCCCAATCCTGTGCTAAGCTAAGTGACTATTATTTCCTTACTTTTCCAAAACTCTTCATATACCTCACATTTAACACTCAATTTCTCATTCACCTTCCATTTGTTTTACACAAGTGAATACATGAAATTCATTACCAAAGTAAGACGAACAACATTCGTCTTTGTCCTGACCTATAAAGAGGTCCATGACCCACTTAAAAATTGAGCTAAAGTGAGCAATTTCACTTGGGTAAAGACCCAAATGATTACAAGAAAATGCTTGTTTAAATTTAAAGAACGGTTATCTCTACTGACATTGTTGACATTGTAAAATTTCGAATGGACACCATATCCCATTTTTAACGCGATATTTAATTTTTTGTACTTAGTAACCTATTGACAAATTCCTTTTTTCTTTTTCAAGAAAAGTGGTTAATAATAAGAGTATAACACATCAAATTGAGGTAGCCTTAGTACGGAAAGCTAAATTCATAGCCACGAAGATTTCGAGGTCTTGGGGACATTTGCCTGGCCTATCCATATTCAAGAAAAACATGGTATCTTTGGTTGGTTGGTCAAAGCCTACTAGAGGAGTTAAGCTCAACACGGATGGAAGTTGTGTTAGAGGGAGAGGAATTGGAGGAGGGGGTGGAATATTAAGAAATAGCGAAGGTGAATGGCTTGGTGGTTTTAGTATACGGATTTGGCACGATTCGCCGACTATAGTGGAACTAATAGCACTATGGGAGGGTCTAAAGATGGTAGATAGATTGGGTTTTCATGAGGTTACGATTGAGGTGGATTCATGGGAGGTAATTGATTTAGTTCGCAACTCAGTGGTTGGACGAGGACCTGGAGCAGCTTGGGTTAGACATATTCGAGCATTCTTGGAATCGAACAAGGCCTATCGCTTGCGAAACATTTATAGAGAGGCGAATGCTTGTGCGGATTGGCTAGCAAAGCAAGGATGGAAAGGTAGTGACGATTTCGTGCTTCTTGCGGACCCCCCAGATGGTATTTGGAGCCTTCTCACAAAGGATAAAATGGGGTATAAATCGCCTAGGGTGGTTTACAATCCCGAGTTGGTAACCAATGTATTAGATTCGTAGTGGAATAAGTTTCGGTGTAACATGATCCATTGGATCTCCGTTGTAATAAAAAAAAACACATCAAATTGAGAAAGTTAAATACACCAAATAAAAAGAAATTTTGTCATTGGAAAAGATTGATATTTCGTCAAGTACATTTTGACAGAGCATCCGTTGTAGTGTCGAAAGATCTGTTGATATGATTGACTTTCCACGTTGGAAACTTGACAAGCCAATTCTTCATCTCGGCAATGATTAAATAAATCTGCCATCTAAATAGTCTTAATCCTCTTGATCATATATACCATCTAATGAACGTCTACCAATACTTACTATCTACCTGCGCAGTTAGGTGCATTTATAGAGCAAACATAGATCAGCATATATAAGTTTGAAAATTTCTAAATAAGTTTTTAGTAAGAGAAACCACTTTTCAAAAATTTAACGTATTACGTGTCTACCAAGTAGTGTAAATTGTAGCTACAAAACCAATATGCCATACTTTTGTTTTTCATACCGTTCTTGCCAGATTTTTTTTGAACCATTTGAGGGTGTTTGGAATTGTGTTGATCTCTCTCAAAATACCAAGTAAAATTCTTCCCTTTCCTCTAAATTTTGTTAGTAAATTTACGCTCAAAGAATAGATGGTGCGACGTCTCAACATTCCATTTGCACAAGGGAAAAAAGAGGATCTAACTCCATATATCTGAGTCTATCCTTGGTCCAGAACTTATCTTGAAGTACTTTCCAAACAATAATCACATGTTTTGGAGTAACACTTGTATCTTAGATAATCGCCTCCTATGCCTTCGCTATAGAATATTTCCTGGAAAAATAAATCATATTGAGTAACCGCACATGGAAATTATTGTATAGCAGACCTCCATACTCTGGTATCCACTCAGACCTGCTATCCAACAACACTGTCTGCTGCCTGTTCAACCTCCCTGGAATGGTCACTATTTATGACATAACTTTTTGCATTGGGTATGCCTCTTGAAGCTAACTATAGTTATTGCATCTCGTGTGTCGAGCAACATGTTACTACCTCTCACTTGGAAATTGTAGAGAGTTGTAACATTGTGACTAGTTAGTCCCTGTATTCTGTAATATTTAGAGGGCTTTAACTAAACCATTTGTCCAGCAACTTCGTAACCCTGTCAAAGTCACCACTAGCCCATTTCAGTTACTCTTTCAATTTCTAAATTGCCTCGAGTAATAACGGGTCCATTTTCTTCATTTTTCACTCGCCTATTGCCACCTCATTCAAGTACTTACCATGTGTCAGTTTTATCCATAATGACTACTAAATTCTGATGATTCTCCATAGGATTTTTAGCAGTAGAGCTTTATTCTATGCACCTAGCTCTTTTAGTCCTAACGACTCCTTATTTTTCAAAAGACAAACATTCTTATAAGAAATAGTACGGATTTCACATTCCAAAAGAAGTTACAACAATTTTTATTAGTTTCTCAGGTACTATAGCTTTGCTCAGGAAGATAGATAGCATTAAAAGATTACCCCTTGAAGTATCGATCGAATGAATTCTATTCTTCTAACATAGAAAAGTGATGGCATATTCCATGGATTTACACAATAATTTAACTTATCAAATAAATAAACATAATCTCCAATTGATAGGATGTATGTCTGATATGTGCTTCACAAGGATATTCATTTCTTACAAAATCACTATCGATGGAGATTTATTATGCAACACTATCACTTAATTTTTTTTATTCCTATTTACCACTAGCGTAGTTCCAAGGATTGATCCACTTAAGATTGAATGTGTCTTAGAAGAATTATCTATGTAATTAGGCTATTCTTAAAAGAGGATTTGATTGAGACAATGAGTGTCCAACTATAAGTAAGGTTATATTATGGGTGAGTAAAACAAGGATAGAACATAAATTAAAGCCTACATTTGATATAATTAATTGAAAAGTAATTCATTTGATACTTACGTGTTGAATTAGGGTGATCTTTGTCGGATCTCAGGCGAGAATGGTTGTCAGGCACTGCTAAATGGTTGTCAAACATTCTCCATCACAACTCGTGATGACATTGTCGATAGTATATTACTTAATCCCGCGATGAATTTTATAAGAGTGTGACTTATGGTGAGAAAATTGGTCATGTACTTAGTAACTACTTCATGCTTAAGAAATGATGTAGACAAATTCATGTCCTAGTGGTTTGATTAGTGGCGTCACGACCAATCGGGGTTTTAATAAAATATCTCCAATGATACTATACTACGACCCTAAGCGGTGGAACTCAATTGCTCATACTCTAGCTAGACTCTCATTAGTCCTTTTGTTATTCTTTTCACTCATTTAATAGGTAAAACAAGAGGATGATATATGTTAAACGGTTAGAGAATAACTATTCAGTTGTCTAAGACTAATTAACTAAATCATGTAACTATCTTTTCATTCTAGACTTTTCTCTTCCTTTATTTTCATGACTCTTCAACTTTATAAATTCTTTCATTTCTATACTTCTTTTTTTGACTTAATAACATTGACTAAGCCAGTGAGGAACCTTATGTGGGGACAAAATTTTGTCTCTTATGGGCCCACTTGGTTGATCCAAATAGGTTCTCTTTTAGACCGAGTTCATTTCTACGTCCCTTTCTAGCTTTGGAAGTTGTTGAATTTATAACTTTTCTAAAACATATTTAATATCTCCATTTTAATCTCATTTATTATTATGGTAACCTTTCCCACACATTGCTGGTAGGGACAAAGGTGTGAGATAAAAGAACTAACGCCATATACCACTACGATAAACTCTATGCAAGTAAACAGATCGTTTGGAAGTAATGTGTAAGTAAAATGAATATAAATCCCAGGGACTACGAATGTACCTTATAAGTAATGAAATTACTAAGTGCAATAAGAAAAGTCGAATAATAATACGCTAAAGACACTAAAATATGTTGGTTTGGTTTTAAGACTCATAACTAAGACTTAAACTAAAGACCAGAAAAATAAAAATCTAAAGAGAAGGCTTATGAGAGTTTAGCTCGAGAACTACCAAGTATCCCCACTAGACTTGTTCTATAATTATTATCTAAGGGAGAATTGTGTGATATATATGCAATAGACAAGATTCTAAATTCTTCCTAACTCCTGTCATGGTAGACTTAGATAGCAACTTCAACACTACCAGGGGACTTGGGTAAGGGACCATACGCAATGATCGGTGGTTAAATTAAACCTTAATGACTATCTAGTTAGGCAAGCCCGTCAAAATCACTATCACGCACTAGACGATTATGTGGTGTTTCTATAATTGAATCCCCCGCCAGGGTAACAATCCAACTACTAATGGGGTACTACACATCGCAATCCTACACGACAAACATTAAATCAAAGCACTAATACAGATTTAGCACGAACAATTTATTTAAACGTAAATCCCGAATTCAAATAACATATAAAACAAGTCTAGGGTTCATACCCATATGTTATTCTCAAGCTAAATAGAATTAGTTCGTACTAAGGAAGTAAAAACCAGCAATACAAATATCATATTCATGTTCAAAAGACAAAGTTGAATAAGAATATTATACTAATTGATATTAACTGATAACAGGAAGGGTTGGAATAACATGAACAACTTCCAACTCCTTCTTCTCTTCTTCTCAAAGTTTGGTCCTCCTGACACAATAAAGATAAGCATAGTATGGTAGTCAATAATATATATTGAAGAAGAAAAAGAGGAAGAATGGAAAAAATGAATGATTCTAGAGCAAATATTCTAACAAGCCTCATGTAGTAATGTTACAGAACTAATGCGCATTACACCTAATATACACACGATCAACATCTCATAAATTCATGTCCAGATTAACTTCGCAATGTCAGAAAGAATGGTTTTCACTTAGTTTGTGATGGCGTCTATAGGGTGATCACATGTCTTAATATAGTATCCAATGGTCCACCTATCTACACCCTAATCATTCATTATTCCTCAACCTAGTAGCTAGAAATCTTAAGGTCTTCACGTTTTTAGTCTTGGTTTATGGACGGTATGATATGTATATTTGAACAGTGAAAAGTGAGCTTTTGGCTTTTTACTCACATTCTCTCAACGAATCGCCCTAGAGCTTGAGTTTCACTCGAAGATGTTCTCACTCAACCCAATTTTAATGCTTTTTTATTTGCATCCCCAAATAACCCTATAAAACTTTTCATAACAAATTCCACTTTATCGGTCCAATTCATATATTTTTTTTTTCATTTTTTTTTCTTTTTGAGTTAGATATGACTCTTTTTAAATGTGAGATATCATGCTACTTTTTTATATTTCTTTTCTTTACAATATTTTTCTTTTACCCCGGCAAAGGTTTACAATAAACTCATTATCAATGAGATCACAATTACAATTCCCAATCCCAATATTCCCAATTGATGAAGGCCACCACCCTAAACCCAAGTTCGAAAACGACTTTGTCATAGGGTTGCGATTTGAGTGCAAGACATATGGTTTAGTACTATAAACTAATGGGTATGGCTTGTAATGTGGCAATAAAGGCTTTAGAAAGGCTAAGAGGGAGATGAGGCAGATAATAACATTCAACTAAATGGGTGAAAAAACTAAAGGCTTCAAGTGGCTTATGAAAGAACTGCCTTATCCATTTATCTAACTTATTAGGTCTTGTTACTCTTTCACTTTTAGTTCATAGATTAAGCGGGTTTATCAACTACTTTCAGATCTCACGTTCTACACACTGCTCAAGGCTCCCTAAGATTCAACTTGTCTTCTTACGCATTGCTCATTAATCTTCCTTATCCTTTAGTTCCTGTTTTCATGCATGCATACTAAGGCGCGCTGAAACTGTTTAAAAACATACCTAATATCAATGACCTGGCTAAAAACATGCTCAATAGGGATATTCAACATATTCTATACCAATTCCTGACCTAAAATTTTTGAATTTTATGCTAAAAACGAAAAGAAGATGAGGACAACGAATCCTCACCCCCAAATCAAAACTGAGTCATGTCCTCACGACTCGAAAAAGACTCAATAAAACAAATGAAAATTAAACTAAGCTATTTAACACACAAGCATTTAAGTAGAGAGATTAGGAATGTACCCCAGCCGAAAACCATGTTTTGCCAGCGGAATCGTCTTGTATTTCCAACATAGCCATGATCCTATCAATTTTATTGTTTGCTTCAATTGTTGCATGATACAACAGTGATTTCTTTCTTCTAGCACTAAAATTTTCCTCATCAACATCACTGCCCAATTTGGAGGTTTAGGTATGAAGTTATCTGATCTCTCTTTTGTACTTGAAGATGAAACATAATCATTGGTTATTGGCTCGTTCTCTGTTGGTTTGGCTGGAACTCTCTTTCTCATGTGGTAGTTATGTAATAGTTGTGTAATTACCTCGAGCTTTGGCTTCTTTGCAATTGGCTTATCAAATGATGATGGATTTTACTTTTGTTGCTCTAGGCAAATTCTTTTTCTTCCCCATGATATAACTCTTCCTCTTGCAATCCACATCATTTGTTCTTCTTGTCATCTTTATTAAACCACAACTAAAGATGCACCAAGTATGACATTAAGCAGAGCCGGCCCGGAGGCAAGGCAACCAAGGCGGTCACCTTGGGCCCCGGATTTTTGAGGGCCCAAAAAAAATTTAGTACCTAACGTATATAGTTGTTAACGCTTACTAAAATGATGTAGATATAACAATTGGCCTAGTGGAAATGAAAGTTTCTATGTAGGCATAGGTCACGAGCTTGAGACATGCTCTATGCATTTTGTTTCCATTCTTGACTAATAAATAAAATCTCGCGTATACATTTAAGTAAGAATTTTTTTTCTTCTATCTTTTTATAATTATATTTAATTTTATGCATCTTTTAACCTTTAAGATTAAATTATATTAATTTATTTATATATATGTTATAGGTTTAACAGAATCTATTTAAAAAATATAAGTGAATTTTGAAAACAAAAATCGAAATCGAAACATAAAATTATTAGAAAAATTTCATCAAATAAACATGTTCAATTGTTCAACTATTATTTTATTCATACGTTTTTATATACTTGTGTAGATATAATATCACAATCTTTTTACAAGAAATGTTTCTTTTGTAAATTCAGTTATTAAATTATTTATATATGATTTGTTTATTAAAAACCAGATAAATTATTTTAATATATCGAAAAAAGTCCAATTCTTTTTTCTCGCTTTAGCTACCCGAGACGCTCGGGCCAGCCCTTATGAATGATTGGTGTGTCTTGAGGTTGTTGTCTGGATGGTAGATTATGATAAATAAAGGAAATAAGTTTACTTGTGATAGAAGAAATCTTGAAGGCTTGATGATCTTTGGTGTTGTGGTGTTGTGGTGTTGTGGTGTTGTGGAATATATTTGATGAAGTTAATGTGTTTATGAAAGACAACGGAAAAATTTGATGGTGTTATGTGAGTTGTTTGAAAGTTTGATCAAACTTCACGGTGTTTTTATAAGATTTGGGACAGAAATTTTTGTAATAGTGAAGTTGAAGGAGGCTATGATTAGGTTTGGTAATGTTTTGAAACCCTAAAAGTAAGACCAACCTAAAAGTAAAAATAGATTAAAAGCAACACCAATGGTGCTTTTGAAGACACATTTTGTCAAATTACAAAAAGTGTAGGTTTAATATGAAAAAAGTAAAATAAAAATAGATTTATTTATAGGTCATCCAAAAAAATTAGGATATGGTAGATTAGAGACATTTATTAATTTTGAATTAAGAAAAATAAATAGTTAATTAACTAATTAAAAAATAAATTAGATTAGAGTGGTTTCATAAAGAGAAAATCCTATTTTTAGGCCATTATCTATGGCCTAAACTATTTTTAGGCCAAACGTTTCAAAAGTCACATTTTTAGGTCAAACGTATTCAAAACACCCATTTTTAGGCGATTTCACTAATTTCGTGAGATATTTCATAGATTTTAAGAATAATTTGGACACTTTAGATAGAGTTCCTAGTTTATGATTCGACCAAATAAACGTATAGTTTATTTGAAATGCCTAAATTGTCCTTAAAATCAATGAATATCTCATAAAATTAGTGAAATGGCCTAAAAATGAGTGTTTTGAATACGTTTGGCCTAAAAATGTGACTTTTGAAACGTCTTGCCTAAAAAAGTTTTTAGGCCATATGTAATAGGCTAAAAGAGGAATTTGCCCTTTAATAAATTAAAATGGTATGGATTTAAATAATTAATGAATTATATTAAGTTTTATTTATCATTTTTAGGTTTAATGCTCAATAAACCCCTACAGCCTTGTCCATTATCCCGTAAAGGACATTGTTTTTTTTTTAAAGAACAGTGAGTTATTGGAAGCTTACCAAAACTCAAAGTTTGAGTTCTGGGAAGCTTACCAAAACTCAAAGTTTGAGTTCTGGGAAGCTTCCCATAACTCAAACGACTCTTTTTATAGGCAAAAAAGGAAAAAACAAAATGTATGATGTCTTTTATGAGAAAAAAAATTATGGTTGGGGTGAGGGAGAATTAATTCTAACTTGAGGGGTCTCTTGGACATTAATCCTTATTTATATAGGTAATATGATTTATTTAATGATATATTTTTAAGTTTTAGTTTTAAAATTATATAAATGATCAAATTTAAATATAATTTTTTAATTAAACATAAGTTTTTCAACCAGTTTTTAACATAATTTAAATATATTCCTAAATTTAATACTTTTTACATTAAAATATTAATAAAAAATTATTGTCTAAATAAAAATTAGTCAATTTTAAATTAATTTATAAATATAAATTATGAAATCAAAATAATGTATGTAAGTATTAGTGTTTTGCATATAAAGACTCAAATTTAAAACAAAACCTTTGGTGTTGACAATTATTTGAATACCCAATTCTAACAATGAATCTTTAAATTGAATATTATGGATTTGAAGACCTAAAATAAAGACCCCATTGGTCATACTCTAAGGATTCTCAAATAAGCTTTTAGCTGTTACCGTACCAATATGCCGGTGATCTGACCGGCTTGCCGGTCCTTTCTCACGTGGATCCTAGACCGTGGCGCGTTTGACGACACGGTGTACGCACCGGTAGGCCGCCCAGAGAGCCGGCTAGCAGGTCCCAGTTGTTTATGTTTCTGTTTACAAACCGCCAACAATACCGTTGCGACCCATTGTTCTTGGGCGGTAATACCGGTAGTAGGACCGGCATACCGGTGGAAAAATTTCAGCTTTCTGACTTGCATCGGTTCTCGACCCTCAGTCGCGAGACTCGACACGGTATGAGACCGACATGCAGCTCAAATGATCGGCTAGCCGGTCTGTGCGTAAAAATTTCTGACTCCACATGGTCAAGACCGTCGCGACCCTTTGGAGGTCACCAGAAATGTTGCTCGGATGGCCGGCTAGTCGGTGGGAGCTACTGAACATACAAAAATCTTCAAAAAATGCCCAAAACTCAAAATTTTGCATACCTACACACAGAAAAACACTACTCTTTCTCTCTTATTAGCTTGTTAAGACATACAAATTAAATACTACTTAAGAATATACACTACAAAAACAAGGGATGTTACCTAAAGGCACTTTTATTTAACGTCGGTAAGTTCAACGTGTTACCTCGGGTTACTCAACTTCGAGGAGGTACACAACCTCTTCTTGTGTGACATCACTATTCTCATGGTATATCTTTAAACGTTGACCATTGACCATAAAAGTGTGATTTTCGATTGGATGTTCAATTTATATGGCTCCATGAGGTGTGACTTTTGTCACAATGTATGTCCCACCCCAACGGGACTTGTGTTTTCTCAGATAGTTCGAGAATCTTGAATTGTATAAGAGCACCTTTTGTCCTACTTCAAACCTCTTCATGCGAATTTGTTTGTCATGCCATCTTTTTGTTTTCTCCTAGTAGAGACGTGAATTATCGTATGCGTGAAAACAAAATTCATCTAACTCATTCAACTGCATAATCTTTTGCTTACCAGCTAATTGTACATTAAGATTCAAGTCCTTGATAGCCCAATAAGCTCGAGAGTCAATCTCGAACATGCGATATGGAGATGCCCCCACCGGTGTTTTGATATGAGAAATTTAGTAGAGAAACTTACGAATCCTATGGGGATGACTCAAGGTAGTGGATGTAGAAAAACCGAATAATGCTAAATGCCCTGCATAACTTTTTTCCTTTATCTCTTACTTATCGTGTGCATTTACTTTGATTAATTGTTTATCTTCCCTAGATTAAGTTAGATTGCTTTTACTTATCCCTATTACTGTTTTATCCTAATTCATAGTAATTTCACTTAAGGTTATCTTACTAGTATTGCCTTTACCTAGTTTGTACATATGTCCTCATACCTTAATGTCTTAACTTTATTAGGGACCTTAGCATAGATCAATCACCTTTTATTAAATATTTTTGAATTGATCTTAGGATTCAAACTTACTCCATCCCCTAACAAATAACTTCCACATTTTAACAAACTCTTAAAAAACACCTTTTAGTAATCCCTTTTAAAGTTTTTGCATTAGGCTAAGTTTATCAACTCCCAATTATTTAGTTACTTTTTCTCAAATATTTACTCCTTTGCTCTATCGGCTCCTCCATTTCAGCTTCCTGGTTTTACACTTCCTGGTTTTACAGTTTTATATATAAATTTTATTTTAATAGTTTTTCTATTTTAATTATTATTTTAAATTTTTTATATAAATAATTTATTTACATATATTGCAAAATTATTAGAAACTATATTAATATTCAAATTATAATTATAACTTTTAAATATTTATAATATATATATATATATTTTCTTGCAAATACTGAAATGTGTCACTTTCTCTTTCAAAAAATTTAAAATTTGTTATGGATTATAGTATTTGGGAAAAAAATTAAGAGAGCTAAAAAAAAAAGTAGACTATACACAAAAGAATTTTAAAAGAAAAAACAAATGCAACATATACCATATTCCATATTCTCTAGTAAGATATAGCTAGAAAAACTTATTGAATTGAGTATAAAAGTAAAATTTCTAATTGTGGAAAGCTATTGGAGTAGTTTATCGATCCTCTCCTAACTTGGCTTCTACTAACTCTACTAACTCTACTAACTCCAATCACAATCAAGTAATTGGTTTTTAATATTATTTTTTTTTATAATTAAATTATGAGATATAATAAAAAGAGAGAAAAAAAAATTATTTTCAAAACATCAATATTTTCATTATTTTCATCTTAACACGTTACACGATCATCGATTGGGAAAACATACAACTATACCAACTATACATATTCAAATATCATCATCAAATTGAATTTGTCCTTAAAAAATAAAAACATCATTCTAATTCACATATGCTATATCAAGCTTCTTTCCTTTATTTCCTCTGAATTTGATACATCACCAGGACTTTTCTATTGACATATATGGTACAAGTGCCTCAATAACTCTCCAAACTATGATCCAGTGGGTTCAAAAAAATTGACTTATCATGCATCTATTACATTTCTTTTTAAATGTAAAACAAACTATCAATCCCATAAATTTATTACACCTTGTATAACTTTAGGTATCAATACTACTTAAAGGATAGTTTGGTGGAATTGTTTTCTAGCAAAGAGCAACCTTTACTAATCTACCAATTTCATGATATTGCATAAACATACTAAGTTACCAATTTCTCCCTATTTCCCATCAATTTACTAATTTACCAAGGTACTATTGCATGAATATAAATTACATGAAGAACGTGTTCAGCATCTTTCAGAAACCATTTGTCCATTATGATTTGACTCCAAGAATCTTTAACGTGAATACAAGTAGAAGAAGAAAGTCCAAGAAATGAACTTTATGCTTTTTCAAATCAAAAAATTACATCCCCACCATAGATATTATATCGTGGTATGTCATTGCATAAATTAAATCCCTATATTATGCAACAATTACACTACAAGTCCCTACGTATTTTTTGAGTTAATTGCATTATCTGTGTTATACAAAAACTGAACTATAAGTCCCTAAATAATTTTTTTAGTTGATTGCATTATAAGTCACTATGTTATACAAAAATTGCACCATAAGTCCCTATATTATCTATCCCAATGTAATTTCGCAGAAACTGAACACTTGTATGTCACTACTCTTTCATACTATTTTGTATAACAATACAAGGACAAAATGGGTCATTTCACCCAATTGATTGTCGAGAGTAGCCGATTATACATAAGCTAACAACAATAACCACCATTTCACATTGAACTATCATCAAATACAATAACTAAACTACCAAATCCAGACAGATTATTAACTAAATAATTTGAATTTATAATATACCTTCCCCTTGGCGAAAGAGACCAAATGGGATAAGAGATGGTGAAGCCTTATTGATTTCGCTCATGAACGAAATCTTCAATCTCACTGCTGTGAACTTGCTTCCTATTCTCCACACAAAAAATTGGTACACCTGTTCACAACATTAATTATTTTTTTATTTTATCTTAATTTGCAATAACTTTATGTACAGATACATTCATATGTAGAAACATAAAGAGAGTGTATCACCTTGACGAGAAGCTTAAGGTATATTATATCTGAAAACCCGTTAGAATTACAATAAAAAAAAAACAATTACCTAAATTAGGATTCTTCATGGTTTGTTCTTGTTGATAGCGTAGCATTGTTAATGACGGCGGTTGAGAGCGGCTGGGTAAGGGAGGGAGTGGGTGTTAAGATTTTTTTTTTTTTTTTTTAGCGGAGAAGTTAAGCGGTTTGAGGTTTTATTAAAGACGTCTCTTTTATGGGCACGTGTCAGGTGTCTATTGGGCATTAACTTTTTTTTATATCCCTTTGTCACCATCGTCATTTACTCTCCCATAAAAGGCACTATACATTTCTTTAATCACAGATATCGCGACCGTTATTGACATAAATTTCTTTACAAAGGCAAAGAGTTGCGGGAAACATACATGATCATTAAAGAAGACGTGAAACTCAGGAACACATGTGTTTGACGATCCTTGATTTTGAACTTTAACTCCACAGATTCGATTATTCATCGCAAGGAAAATTTTGAAAAATATATTATTAGGTTACTTCATCATGCAAAACAATGTGTCTAATAGGCTAGAGTCGGCGTATTAGCCTATATAGACCAATATTCTGATATTGACATATATACATCTTATCAAATTTTAAAGCAATGCCAATCATAAGGGGGACACTAAAGCAACCGACATATGGTATACATAAGAGAAATCGAGGTAATTTTGGCCCTCATATTGAAGCAGTTTCTTGGAACAGAATGGACGATAGCCCAGCTCCACCACTTGGGTGGGGAAGGGACGCTGAGCTTAGGACTAAAAGAAAGAATGACAATGCAAGGGATGGTGGTGAAAAAGGTAGTCAAGGTGATGGAGATGAGTCTGATGGAGATGATGATAATGACATGGGAGGAGAAAAGGGAGGTGAGAAAGGGACCACTCTCAATGAAACTATTAATGAGTCAGCCCAGAGAGGTACGTTGAATCGTCAAGCTGTAAGAACTATTATTCTTAGTGATGATGAAACCGAAAATGTGAACAATTCGGAAGAAGTGGAGAAAAATGTGGTTAATTCTGAAACACCCTCAGATCCTAGAATTTTTCAAGATGATGATGGAACAAGAGGTACATGCAATAGACTAAGCAGTGAGAACACATAGGGAAACAATGAATCAAGACGTGGTACATTTGTTCCTGTGTGACACCTTTAATGACGTAGGCATCACATATCTGCAAGAATTTATGAATATAACGAACCAGATGTTGATGTGCAGCACCGCTAAATCGACCATAACTCGAAAATTGTTCAATCATGCCTGAATTTAGCGGCTTGGAATTCTGGAGTGCGAATTACTCTTGGTTGCACTCTGAATGAGATGGGAAGCTCTAGATTTCTCAGGCTTTCCATCTTAATAACCTGAAATAAACAAAAAGCGTAAAATAGAACTAACTAAAATAAAAACACCAAATAAATGCACAAGGACTAACGAAGTAGTCCCCGGTAGCGGCGCCAAAAACTTGGTGACTGGTAGGGTGTGATAAAATAATGATAAATAAAGATGCAACTATCACCTAACCAATCACGTTACTCACTGCAAGTATCACAGATCGTATGCAAGTTTTGATGATAAGTAGAATTCGTCCTCATAGAATACAAAAGTTAGGAGAACTTGTGCAATTATAAAGTGCAAATAAAGACGCTATAATACGCTGAAAGAACGGACTCTGAAATTGTTGGGTTTTTAAGACTCTAAACAATTAACTAAATAAAGTAAAGAATAAATAAAGAGAAAGAAGTAGTATGAGAGTTTAGCTCGAGATCTAGCAAGTAATTCCCTCTAGCCTCGTGTTATAACCTATTTATCTAAGGGAGAATTGTGTGATATGCAATAGGCAGGATTCTATATTCCTCCTAACCCCCATCCGGGTGGACTTAGGTGGAGACATAACAATTACCAGGGGACTTTGAAAGTCCTAGAGGGGGGGTGAATAGGATTACTAATAAGATTAATGCCTAATTAAAAAATCTTTTGGACAATTATAAGTTTAAGAGAAAACTTCTAAGCCAACTAATTATATCAAACTCTTCTAGGATCATGCAAAGGTAAGTTAGAGGTTTGATATAAAAGTATAACAAGTAAATCGTTAATCCAATATCTTAAACTAATCTAGAAGACTATATGTTAGATAACCTAGATAAACAATATCACTATACTCATGCTAGCATATTATCAAACATATAAAGTGCGGAAAGTAAATAGAGTAGGGATAGAAAGATACACACGATTTATAGTGGTTCGGTTTCCCTACATCCACTACCTAAGGAAGCCTCCTTAGGATTTCAAGCTTTTCACTAAGCTCCCGTGTCTCTCTTAACCGGGTCGAGAACACAATAACCCTTACAACCTCTTCGATAACACGAAGGACAAACCACTTGTGTAATCACAACACAAGGACACCAAGTATACTCCCTATACTTGAATTCTCTCTTAATCTATCTATTACAAGACCTAGACTTAAGAGGATAGCAACAAAGTGTTTAAAGGGTTGCTTATAAAAGCTTGTAACTAAACTCCTAAAAGAGTGGATATGACTATAAGCTTGATTACTCCTCTTGAGTGGATAGAACCTTGTGGCTTAATTGATTAACTCCTTGAAAGGATTAATAAGCTCACTAAGATTGATTTTGACTTTGTATAGCACTTGACACCTTCTTGAATGATAGCAATTAAGCCCCTTAGTGTTTGTAATTAGTTGGTGTGTTTGTAGCCTTCAAAGAGCTTCAATTTATAGAAGAGAATGGCTTCCAACGGTCATAAGACTTGGATCCAACGGATCTATTAATCTCCCAACGGATATATTACTTATGACTTATCTTTTGTGCAGAAAAACCTTCCTTGCGGTGTACCGCAAGATTTCGTGCGGTGTACCGCACCTCAACGGTTTGATTTTCTAACTTACTGACGGGCTAGCCTCTGCACCGCGCCCTGGTCCGCAATCTTGGTCCGGTGTACCGCGCCATTCGTCCAGTGTACCGCGCCAAGTAACTTTGAGAGATAATGACTTGGATCAATAAATCTTCTTCACAAAAGTTGTTGGAAACATCATTCTAAGAACCTTTGAAGTTGATCACTAAGGCTAATTCTCAATGTACACAAGGATAAGGTTAAACTTATTGTAAGGGAATTAGTTTCATAATAAATAACAATAAAGATATGATCAACATGATAAAGATGAGCTTTTTGATGAAATAGAGTGCAATAAGGAATATGAATAACAAGAGTAAATAGCACACTAAACATAAGAGGATTTGTCACATTAAAACAACCTATTAAGGGAGGCTATATGCCAACAGACTTGGGTAACGGGACCCTGCGCAATGATCGGTGGTTAATCTCAAACCCTAGTAACTATCTAGTTAGGCAAGCCCTTACGGATCACTACCGCACACTAGACGTTTATGTTTAAATAATTAGACACTCCTTCTGGGCGACAATCTAACTACTATTAAGGTAATCCTATAAGTAGGCCTCCGCAAAAACTACAGATAATACGTAGGTCATAAGAGGGTTGGGATTTTGGTATTTGAAGATAATGAACATTGCGCCGCTCGCAGCACAAGCGTGTCGTCTTTTACAGAACCCATATTCATTGGAAGCCAAGGTGCTTATAGGCATTTACCACCCCTATGAAGACTTCCTTGAGTGAAGTTGTGACAAAGTCGATCATGGTCCTGGACAAGTTTGATTGAAGAACGAGACCTCTTGACATGCGAATGCATCATCCAGATTGGAAATGGGGAAAAACTGATGTTTGGAGACATAAGTGGCTCAAGTCAGGAATCATTCTAGATAAACCGGTAGAGTCTGGATTATGTACGATTGATGAACTAATGAAACTGGATGCAGATGAATGGAATCCAAAATTGTTGGACTCTACTTTTCTGGAGTCGGTAAGGTTTGAGATTGGACGCATGCCTATATTGAGAAGACATGGACAAGACACTTTTACCCGGACGCATACCAACTCTGAGGAATACACAACGAAATCAGGTTATCATTCCTTGACTATTCACTTCCTCTCTACGTCCGCGCAGACCTCATAGCAAGGGGAAATGATAAACCAATACATCTGGAGTACTATATGGAAATCAAATGTTTTGTCAAAAGTTTGCCCATTCGCGTGGAAAGCTTGTAAATATATCCTTCATACTAGGAAAACCTTGAAGGTAAGACATTGTGCGACGTATAACAGATGTTACTGGTGTGACAATAGAGCAGAAATAATTAACCATCTTCTGTTGACATGTTCTGTATGCAGGTTCATATGGGCAGGTACGACGCTCCGAATTGGATCGGTGATCAGATTCCAGATAACCTGGGAGATTGGATTACCTAGATAACATATGATTCTGACGAGAGGGGATTGGGACTTTAAAATCATTGTGGGCTACATTCTGTTGATAATGTTGAACACTTGAAAACGTAATATGAAAGTGATTCATAAAAACGGTATCCTCGACCTGTAAGAGGTGATCCGAGCTATATCGGTAGGCATGACCGACCTCTTTGGCGAAGACTGGGCAACCACTGCACCTAGATCAGAGAAAGTCCACACTGGCAGCGGCCCCAGTAGCGATAATGATTATCAGTAAGGAGGCGGAGGTCTTAATTTCTTGTGATGTATCTTTTACCTGTCTTGCTAAACAGGCAGGTGTTGGAGTCGTCACGGTCCATAAAGCTTCTGGGCAAAGTAAGACCATCACGAAACAATATTGGGTGATTATTTTGCTGAAGGGGAAGCTATAGCGGCTTTTTGGGACGGAAAACTATTGTTTTTTCGGATAACATTTGGATCATCCAAGGTACTAAGTCACCGTCAGTCGCGCGTTGGAAAGTTAAGCCATTTGTTTCCCGTATTGGTGAGATCGCTGAAAATATGAGGACATAATTTTAAATTATCTCTACCTAAGAGATACAATGATTTGGCTAACAATATTGTACACCGTCATAGGCGGAGGACAAGCAGTGAGCTTCATTGGATCTTAGGACCCACTTCGCGAAGATGTGCATAGACTGACAACTGGATTGGATTCAACACCGTGTTTACTTGTTCCCAAAAAAAACAAGAAGGCTAGCTTTCTTGTTTTTTTTTCCATGTGACATAGCCTTTAACTGTAACTTTGATGTGGATCATGGATGGTCCAATCATGCAAGAGAAAAAAAAATAGCCATGAAATAAAAAATGCATGATTGAACCACCTAAGATTCACATTATGAGTGATTTTTAGGTGATTGTTTTTTGAATGATACCCAACTTTACTTTTTCAAAATATGTTTTAAACATACAAAAAACTCTACCATAGATACACAAAATACAATTGCAAGTTTCAAAAAAAGAAAAATTTGATTATGCAATGGATTGAAAAGAAGTTTAGGAATTGTAACAGATTAAAATCAATAGGGATGATAAAATGGACATTAGGGAATGTCTTTTCTCTACAACGGAAGATTTCTCTAAGAATGAGTGGAACAAAAAAGAAATTACAACTCACATCACATTCTTCTCACAATTTAGAATATTTGAAAAGTTAAAGATGAAATGGTTATATGGAAATAAAGACGGGTATATCTATGAAATTAATTTCAATGTTAAAATAATATCATCAAGAGCCTTTCCGACAACAACTCTTGTGATGATATCGATCTACATAGCTCATCAATTTGCAAAGAAAAAGATCATATCAATCCTTTAACATCTGATAACGCTGATTTTATATGGCTTTGTGATGCTTCTTTTATCAAAGATTGGAAACCCTTAAGTAACGCTTCTCTTGGTATTAACAAAAAGAAGGTTTCATCCCCCATAAAATTGCAAAAAAAAAAAAGAATTGTTAAAAGAGAGAATGTTGGACGATGTTTCTATCTACAAGACTAGTCAAAACATCCCGCATTCATCATTTTACTCCGACAACCTTGAACTGGTTCAAGGTATTTATTAAAATTCAGGCATTTGATGGCAGATTTTAACCGTTCTTTTTTAACACCGCAGTGGACGCTCTAGCTAAATGCACTAGGCAGGATGTTAATCTTTCTCAATGGAATGACTACTCCTTTTTTGGAGCGATTAGCTTTTTAAACTTTAGGAGTATCAGTTAACTTTGTTTTTCCTTTGAAAAAAAAAAAAGAAAAAACACGTTCCAATAAATCAAGAAATTATCATTGATCGGCATTACACTTTGAAAACTCAGCTCAAATATACTCAAAAAAGACTAGTTAAATAATTTAAAGATAAAATATAAAATATTACTATCCTAGATCATCAACTACTCAGTAATCTAGCAAAACACTCTCAAAAAACTTTCATGAATAAACAGAGCCACATGATAAGGCCATCAAAAGAAATGCAGCTTGTTCTACTTCACCTAACTTTCTTCTTTGGTGATTATTATTTGATTTTGATCTAGGTCTTTGAAACTTCACATCACTCCTAACAAATGAAAATAATTTACTTTCCAATTTATTTTCATATTTCACACTTGTACCATCCGAAGTACTGCTGGTACTTTCATACCCTTTATTATTACTGGGGTTCTTGTTTTTGGGGTTGCTAGCTGGTTTCTTTGTCTTCTTGTCATCTTTGTTTAATCCCAAAAGTGCCCTTCTCCTTTTTCGGCTCCTTATCCCACATGCATTGCACAATGACTGACAAATCAAACACATAGATTAAATTAATTCATTAGCTTTAATTTCAAAAAATCCATAGATATACATATGTCAGTGATCAATCAATCATATTATGTAGGTATAGGTATACCTTGGGACCAGCAGGGCCACCTCTCCATAAAGGGGTTTTAGTTGTACCACAATCAACACAAGTCTTGAGCTGTGGACTGTCAGATGAATCTCCTCTATTGATCTCTTTATTGATCGGGGTAATGGTTGTAGTGATGTTTGTTGTTTGGCTATGTTGGCTACTTTCACTATTTATAGTTTCTGATGATTCCGATCCCTGCAAACAAACATCAAATACTAAATCAACCATGACAATGAACAGAAATAATAAGATTAAAATACTCATGATCACTTACTTTATCACATAGATCACCCATTATAGAACACCTTGATCACACAGCTTCTTAAACCCAACAACACTTTAAAAAATGAACCCAAACTCAAAGAGTTGAGTGAAGTTTGATGTTTTTCTTGGAGAGGGTTTTAAGGAGCTGAGAATTTAGAGTGACGAGGAAAAGCTAAACCGACATATATGTATATAGAGAGAAAGCCGACATAAGATAGGCGGGTTGGGTTCACTCGTGGGCGGTCTAATGAAAATATTTCGTGACATGGGATTTATATCAAAACCCTAAAGCCCAAATGACTATATTGTCCAAATACTACTAGTTTTGATAACCCGCCATTCATTTTTTCTTTTATTTCCTTTTTTGGATTTTTGTGTTGCGGCTGGTGTTGGTTCTAGGGTTTCTTAAAATTTTCATCTTCCGCCGAAAAATGTATTTTGAGTTTAGTCGAGGGAATTGAAATTTTTTGAGAAAAGTTATTGCCTTTCTCGAAAAAATTGGCACCTTTTCCATTCTTTATATTGATCTTTGACTAATATAACAAGTTGGGAAAACTTTTTTCTTTAAATAATTTGTAGTACAAGTAGTTTTTTTAGCGTTAGGTATGTAGTTGAAATTGGTAAAATGCTACTATTGGTTCTTTTTAAATTAAAAATAAAGGAAAAAATCTTGTTTTTGTACAACTTTAGTAAAAACAAATCATATACTATATTAAAACTAGGGCTATGTAACAAGGTTTATAAATCCGACCAATCCGATTAACCCGAAAAAACTAATCTAAAATTAAACGGATTATTATTTTATTGGACCGATTGCTTTTAGATTTTGAAAAAATGTAAATTTTTTACGAGTTGCGGGTTTTGTAGTTGAAACACCACACCCCCTATGCCCGATTGTCCTTATAATATAAAATAATAGAAAAATTTATGTTATATATTTTAGTTAAAAAATATCATAAAGATTATGTTTCTCCTTTTATTTTATTTTTCCTTTTAAAATCTTACAATCATTTAATACTATTTCATCTAATAAATTTATTTTATATTCTATGTAATATTATCTTTATTTTTAAAATTTAAAAAATTTACTTTTCTAAAATCTCAAGTTTCAAATTTAGTATAAAAAATTATGTGAGTGTAGATGAAAATCTAAAATTATATTATTTATTACAACTTTGATTTATAATGTATTATTGATCTATCCAATGAATCCACATACAAATTGTTACTAAAAAATTAGAAGTTATTGTTGTTAAAAATGCACATGGAGTATCTATACCAATTTGGTCTACCACGGGTTGAAACATTTGCATACACTATTGTTAGTTGAACAGTATGACCCGTAATGACCATTCCCCACAGTTATTGACCATATACTTGATAGATTAGAATGGAAGGGATAATTATGTTTTCTCACAGTATATTCGGGGGTACAAGCTTAGAAGTTATTGTTGTTAAAAATGCACATGGAGTATCTATACCAATTTGGTCTACCACGGGTTGAAACATTTGCATACACTATTGTTAGTTGAACAGTATGACCCGTAATGACCATTCCCCACAGTTATTGACCATATACTTGATAGATTAGAATGGAAGGGATAATTATGTTTTCTCACAGTATATTCGGGGGTACAAGCAAGTGGTGGTATCACCTGATTCGACCAAGATAAAACCATATTTATGTGTCCATTTAAAAATTATGTGTATAGTTGTATGCCTTTTGGTTTATGCAATGCTTGGACTAACTATTTATAAATTATGGTTTCACTATTCTTTTATATGTTATATAATTTCTTTGATGTTTTTATGGACGATTTTTCTATCTTTGAAGATACTTTGGACAACTGTTTGCATAATACATAAAAGGCCCTTCTTAGATGCAGTGAAACAAATTAAATACTAAGTTAGGAGAAAACCAATTTCATGGTCCAACAAAGTATATTACTAGGACAAGTGGTATATATAGAAGGAGTCGAGGTGGATCCGACAAAGATCAAAATTATATCATGTTTACCCTCATCTACAGTAGTAAAGCAAGTAACACCGTTCTTGTTCATATAGTTCTTTAGATGATTTATTTGAAACTGTAGTAAGATATCACAACCATTGCATTACTTGCATATGATGTACCTTTCAACTTTCATGAGGCTTGTATGAAAGCCTTTAATACTCTTAGGAGATCACTTTCTACTCCTTCCATTATTCAACCACCTGGCTATAAACTTCCTTTTGAAATTATGTGTCACAATTTATAGTATGATGTAAGTGAAGTTTTGGGACATATTAGATATAAAACACTAAATGCAAACTACTGCGCAAGTTACATTATAGATGAAGCTCTAAATAATTACACCACTCATAGAAGGAATTATTAGATGTGGTAATTACGCTTGACAAATTGAAATGTTAAATTCTTGGTTTGCAGGTTATCATACATACATATCATATTGCATTAAAGAACTTGTTAGATAACAAGGACGTAAATCCATGACTTATTAGATTGTTACTCCTTTTATAAAAAAGTGAGATCATAACAAAAGAGAAGAAATAGATATATAGTGTGGTAGTAGATCACATATCTCGACTAATTGGTGAGAGATAAGGGACCATGCACATTCAATGAGTTACTCTAATGAGAAATATTTTGCAATTATGAGTACTATGCTACCCTGGTACATTAATATAGTTAATTACTTAGTTACTAAATAACTACCAAAAGGATGGAGCAATGAGAGGTAAAATTTTGTCCCAGGTAAAATTTTATATATAGGAAGACCTGAGATATATCGTGTATGGTCAGATTGTTAATTGATGTGTTTCCCCTAATAAATATCATAATATATTCATCATGTCATAAATACGAATATGGGGACACTCAAGAGGTCTAAAAACAACAACTAAGTTATTACAAAGTGGTTTCTTGGACTACCCCATAATAATGTGGAATGCCAACAAATTGGAAACATTATAAGGATAAATTTGATGCCCCTCCAACCAATACTAATCGTAGAACTATTTGATGTATATGGAATAGAATTTGTGGGTCATTTTCTACCTTATAATGGTTTCCAATATATAATCGTTGCAATAGATTATGTGTCTGGTTGAGTAGAAGCAATAACTATAATAATAAATGAATTGGCACCCTTAGA
Organism: Nemophila menziesii; assembly: GCA_029959085.1. NCBI lineage: Eukaryota > Viridiplantae > Streptophyta > Magnoliopsida > Boraginales > Hydrophyllaceae > Nemophila > Nemophila menziesii. Next base: position 4,757,412 of record JARWIR010000038.1, on the reverse strand, counting down.
CCTATTATAAGTGTTGGACGTTGTAATTTCATTATTGGAAAATTTTCTAAGTTACTCAATTCATACTCAACTATATATAAAACCGAAACATGGTAACATTCGCAAAACTAACAAAAAATTTGAAGTTTTGAATAGGGAAATCAAATCAATGTGCTAAAAAACAGTAAGTTCATACATAAAAGACTGGCACATGCGTCTAAATGATGCCCTTTAGACATACTGATGTCTCGTGTTTTGTTATATATTTATAGGGCCACGAGACCCCAAGATGCAGAGAATTCAATAAGTTAAAGTCAACCCCAAGATAAGGCGTGAAAAGAACAAAAAGCCACCTTAGAGAGTCAAGTGCAAGTCAACTTGAGAGAGTCACCACGCATATTTGGTAAGGTTTCTGATCAAGACCTTGGAGCTCAAGATAGTCCTTCGAGTCAGGAGTGTGTGAAAGGAAGAGGTTTGTGAAAAGGATTTGATATTGTAAATTTATGTTAATGTTTACACCGTGACTCAAACCAGTCCAGATGTAGTAAATACATTTGCAGATCACTTTTGACCTGTCTCTTTCATTAAATAAATATGATTATGAGTATTATTATTGATTTTTCTTCCATAAGTATGAACTAATTCATTTTTAGCTTGAGAAATGTACAAACCCTAACTGATTGATTTTTGTTTATTGTAATTTAAGATTAAACAGTCAATTGAATATGATTTTTTCTTCTCTTGATGTAGGCTTCTTCTTGGTCTAAAGGCTGACCAAGGATGTCTTTCTAATGACAAGATGGTTTATTTTTTGGGTTTACAAACCCTAGGTCGAAATCTTGGAGTAGAAGGCAAGTAATTTGAGTCAAAGTCCAACTCAAATCCGTTTCCTAAAATATAGAAGAAGGGACAAACTGCTGCACTCTTGTTTTGGTCGTATCTTACTCGTTATTTCTACGATTTTCGCCTACTTTATATCGAAACGACTGTGTCGAAAAGATCTACACATTATATTTAAATTTATCCTACAAATTCTCAGCCTATTTTAAGTTATCTTCACTTTAGTGGACGGAGCTGCAGAATTTCAGATTTACCTGACAACTTTTCCTTTCTTATTTTATCTCTACTTCCTTTTATCTCCAATTTTCATCCATATCTTATTTTCTTATCTCTTTAGAATTGATTTGGCATCTAATTAATTTCCATATATCTTTAAAGCTTCACATTAACACACAAATTGAATCCAAATATACTCTAAAATAATAATTCATCAATTCAAGACAAGACATAGAAATTTATCAAAAATACGAATAAAAATCTATAATTAAATACTCGAATACACCTAAAATGATGTTTCCAACATAGATTATTATATCACAAATAGGGAGAAATCAAGACCCCCAACTCAAAGTTGTATCGTCCCGATACAATAAAAATAAAAACAGAGGGAAGTCTCTAACTATACACCTAAGTCAATTAAGCACAGTGGGAAAGAAGTTAGCAGAATATGTAAAATAAACTCAAAGCAACTACTTAGAAAAATTCATGTAATAATATTTACAGACTGTATTACATGTACACTTGTCATACTTACGATCAACACGACTTAAATTCCAGATCAGAGAGGTTATTCACTTAGTTTACCAAGGAGGCTATAGATTGTTGATAGAAATTCACTAGTATCCAAAGATCCATCTAATGACTCTCTAACGACTCAATCACTTCTATATTACATATCAAAGAATCAAAAGGTCTTTAAGGTTGTAATAATGGCTTAGGGACGATATGATAGTATATTTGTATAATTTAGAGGGAGCTTTCGGCTCTCTGCTCACTAGCCATCAATGAATCGCCCTAGAGTTTGAGTTACTCTCATAAAACGTTCTCACTCAACCCAATGATTTTGATGCACTAATTTAGCATCCCCAATAACCTAGTACTAAAGTATAAAGATTATCAAGTAAAAACTCTACTTTGCCGGTCTGAATATATATTCTTTTCATATCAATTTTTTCTTTTGTAATATAGCTATGACTATCTTTTTATGTGATATATCATGCTACTTCTTTTTCTTATATTTTTCTTTTTCATCTACTATTACCCCAGCAAAGGGTTACAATATAATAAACATGTGAATCATCATTAAAATATAGAACATAACATTATCAATAAGTTCAAAAATTCTCAACCCAATAATATTTCCCATAATGGTGGACCCACCACCCCAAACTCAAGCTCTAAAACATTTGTCTATGCATCGGGATTCGAATGCGGGACATATGGAAAATTCCTAAAATCTAAAGGGATATGACTTATAATATGGCTAATATAAAAGATTTAGAAAGGCTAGAAGGGGCTGAGAAGGATATAAATATAATAATTGGACAACAAGCTAAAAGGCAACAAGGGGCTTATCAAAGAACCGCCTTAGACACATTCTAAACTATGCAATTTCGTTATTCTCTTACCTTTAGCACGTTCATCAAATGGTTTTATCAACTAGCTTGGATCTCACCGCCTACACACCCCTCAAGGCGCCCCAAGATCAAACATATTTTTACCGCATTGCTTACTAATCTTCTCTTTACTATCATTGTGTGTTTCCTGCTCATACTCAAAGCGTACAAAATAAAATAGCACATAAACATACTACTTTCTATCATCAACTTATTAAGCTTATGGTTTCAAGCTATTAAACACACTCTACATCTAAATCCCATGTATCAAAAAATTTAATTTCTTCCAAAAACAGTAAAATCACATAAAAAAATGGAGATGAGAGACAACGAATCCCCACACCCCCAACTAAAAACTGAGCCGTGTCCCCACGACTCGACAAAGACTCTAAAAAGAAATTAAAAACAAGAAAACAAAGAATATACAGAAATGGTAAGGAAGAAAGAGAACATACTCTCGAGGCTATTGCCTCGCATTATCTACATACAAGATAGGATTTACCGGATCGCGTTTTAATTGCTCAAGGAGTGTCATGATGTGCACCTGATTAAATTTGATTCGTGCCACATCATCGCCTAAGAAAGTTTGAGCTGCTTCAACTTTATTCAATCGCTCCTCTACATTTTCTCGCCAAATACGATCCTCTTCGCTTAATTGTGGAGGTTTCACCACTCCTGATCCTCTCAAAATTGTCTTGATCCAAGTATTGTCAATATTATTACTCATCTTATACATCAGTTTCTCTTCTTCACCCGGCATCACATTCGCTTTTCGTACAAGGCACGTGATCATAGTAGGATATTTCACGTTAAATAACGAGATAGGAGAGACCGAAAATCGCATCACCTCCTCAAAAATCAACTATGCCACATCTACTTCTTCCGCTCTTAAAATACAATTCAAAAAGATTGCACTTTTCTTAGTTACATCCGAAGTTCTCGTGTTTCCAAAGGCGTTTGGTGTAAGAAAATTATGCCAATCTCTTGTATCTGCTTGAAGATATTTGTAAGGCCAAGGTGCCTTCAATTCTCCCTTATGTGATTGCACTTTCTCCTTATCTAAAACATGCTCAAAAAGTTGATTCCAATCGAAAGTCTTGATATTTTCCACCGATTCTCTAAGCTTACATGGCCCGACCAATTTCTTGAACCGGAAATGGTTTATAATCTCTTGGGTAAGGAGACCCTGCGCAATGATCGGTGATTAAATCTCAAACCCTAATGACTATCTAGTTAGGCAAGCCCTTCCGCATTACTACCGCACACTAGACACTTATGTGATGTTTCAATAATTAGACATCCCTTTTGGGTGACCATCTAACTACAATTAAGACAATCCTAACGTGATCAAGATTAAGATATGCAATAAATCAAATCACATAAAACAAATATATGGTTAAGAAGTTATAATCAATTTTAAAGAGTTTTCCCAAACAAACTTAGATAGAAGAAAATAAAATTTAAAGATTATACATATGAAAAACCCAAGCTATGGGAAAATTGGTTCATATTAGAAAGAAATAAACTCAAATAAAGATACATACTGTCAACTTGCTTCTTTTGAATGACTTCTATGATGAATACTACTTAAGAATTAATTGTGGAGAGGCAAGGACATGTTTACAATGATTAAAGGGTGTATTTATTGGCGTTTAGAAAACCCTAGGTCTAAATTTTGGAGTAAAAGGCAAGTAATTGGACTCTTTTTTCAAATCAAATTCGTTTCCCGAAATATAGGAGATAAGATAAACATTGTTGTGTTATTCTGGTCGTAACTTCTTCGTTATTGGTTCGATTTTATATAGAAACGACCGTGTTGAAAAGATCTACACTTTTCCTCTAGATTACTCTGCTAACTTCCAAGTAGATTTTAAGTTATATTCACTTTAGTAGACGTGGCTGCAGAATTTTATATTTACTTGGCAGCTTTTCCCTTCCTATTTTATCTCTACTCCTTTTATCTCCAATTTTCATCCATATATTCTTTAATTATCTCTTTAGAATTGATTTGGAATCTAATTAATTTCCATATATCTTTAAAGCTTCACATTAGCACACAAATTAAACCCAATATGCTCTAAAAATAATAATTTATCAAATCAAGACAAGAAATAAGAATTTATCAAAATACGAATAAAAATCTATAATTAAATGCACGAATACACTTAAAAAAATGATGTCGCCAACCTATATTATTATACCACAAATAGGGAGACATCAAGAGACATCATTTCAGGGTTATTTAGTTATTAATTTCGAGTTTTTATACATTTATTTCTACTTTACACTTTCATGTCTAGTTATAGGTGTTTTGATAGTTTGTGAGATTTTGCGCATAATTTGTGTGTTATTTGTGTAGCACTTAGATATATGGAAGCTATTACACCTGAAAAAACTAATTTGAAAGCAAAAGTAAAGTAAAACCCTTAGTCAAAGTCAAAAAGGAAGAGTTTGGATATATTTGTAATGTAAAAAAGCTGTCAAAACTGCACATACGTCCATTAATTAATTTACTGCAGATAAACGGTCGGGAATTATGGAGATATTTTTATACGAGCAACTAGATCTTTTCAACGCGGTCGTTTCCATATAAAGAACGTTTCCGCTAAGGTTTAACCCTTCCTACAAGTTAGGAATACGAATTTTGGTAAGATCTGGACTCCTTAACTTGGGGATTACTCCTAATTTCGACCAAGGGACTATATATACTCATTCATACCTTAGATAACTCATCCTTGGTCAGTGCTTAACATTAAAAGACCAAGAGGAAGCCTACATCAAGAGAAGAGAAGATCAGAAGGAGTTGGACAACAAATCATGCTTCCCAATCCTTTAAATTTGTAATTGTTTTTCTTTCTTCCATTAGTCTAAACTAATTCTATTTTACCTTGATATTAGGATATGGGTATGAGTCCTAGACTTGTTTCATATTTATTTTACTTTGGGATGTCTTTTACATTGAATTAAAATTAGTGTTTTATTCTCTGCTTTTATGTGTTTTGATTTATTGTTTGCAGTTCTTACGGTGTGCAACGTATAGGATTACCTTAATAGTAGTTAGATGGTCACCTGAAAGGGGTTTCTAAATATTGAAACACCACATAAACTTCTAGTGTGCGGTAGTGATCTGGAAGGGTTTGTCTAACTAGATAGTCATTAGGGTTTGAGATTTAACAACCGATCATTGAGCAGGGTCCCCTTACCCAAGTCCCCTGGTAATTGTTAGGTCTTTACCTAAGTCCACCCGGAAAAGGGTTCGGAGGAATATTGAATCCTGGCCATTGCATATCACACAATTCTCCCTTACATAAATAGGTTATAACACAAGGCTAGTGGGGATTACTTGCTAGACCTCGAGCTAAACTCTCATACTATTTTATTCTCTTTATTTATTTTCATGTCTTTATTTTATTTAGTTAATTATTAGAATCTATAAAACCAAACAAATATTCCCAAGTCTTTTATTTTCAGCGTATTATTCGTCTACCTTTCTTATTTGCACTTTATATTGCATAAGTTCTTCCTAACTTTTGTAGTCTCTGAGGAACGAATCTTACATACTATTAAAACTTGCATATGATCTGTGATACTTGTAGTGAGTAACGTGCTTCGGTTGGGGTGTTAGTTGCATATTTATTTATCATTATTTTATCAAGCCCTAACTGACACCAGATATATTCATCACAAAAAGAGAGACATCAGGTATGATATCTATTTAACTATCACCCTGACGGGGATTTGGGTAGTAGACATAGGTTATAAAGTGTGATGTCTGGTATTGATCTTGACGGGCTTTCCTAGCCGGATAATCATAAAATAAATTCTTTGTAGCATTAAGCTTTTGTGTGGAATAATCACACTCGAGGACTCTAGTAATAGTTAGGCAGCCATCTAAGCTACCTCAGTGGGAGTTAGAAGGAATTCAGAATCCTGATTAGCAACACATCCCTTTTTCACCCTTAAGTCAAGAATAAAATCCATGTCATAACTAGTGGTGACTACTAGCGTCTCGGGATACCTTCTCATATTTGCACTTTAATCCTTGTCTTTTATCTTTTATCTTAAATACTAATAAAAAAGCAAAACCAAATATTATCATTTATATCAATGTCTATTTCCTCAACAAATATCTTAAAAAACTGAAACACGAGTGTAACAAACTTAATCCTTGTGAAGACGTTACTCCTTTATACTTACACTTATTACCTATCAACGATCCATCACATGCAGTTAGTAAGATCTCTCGAGGCATTGAATTAGTTAAGTTATTTTATCATACATTGGGAGACGAGAAATTTTTTGGGCCGTTGTCGGAAATTATTTTGTAAATTGTGTTTTTAGTTTTATTTTGGATATTTGTTATTAGATTATACTCCTGGGTTCTTGTTTTGATATGTGTAGGTATTAAGCTCATCTCCTTAGCGGTGATTCAATCACCAACTGCTTAGGGGGATTACTTTGAGGATGTATGGAGGATTTTATCCCTGTTTTTCCCTATTTAATCATTTAGAATAATCTTCAGATCACCAACAAAGGGCTAACAATTTCTACCAAGCCCCAAATTATTACCTGGAAGAGTAAGAAAGGTAAAATCGATGGGTCGAAAATATTTTAGAACCTCCAGTTACATTTCAACCGTCTCGGGTAAAAGACTTTGCGGGTTATCAACAATAGGGTAGTAATTACTACCGAGATTCTTATCAATACCCATAACCAAATGGATGGTGCAATCAGTTAGTCGGAAATGTTCCACAACCTACGATGACATTTTAACCTTCAGAATTGCAATAGATGCTTGAAAACTACATGCGAGCCAGTGGGATACCACTCATGAGACTAGAAGAGCTTACTCAAAATCATTGAACGAAATTCTCACGGATTCCAGACAGATGTTCAAAAGTTCAAAGGTAAGAGACGAGGCAATCAAGCTCAAAGCCAAGGCCACGTCAACATTAATCAAAGGACCACAAAATTTGAAGTAGTTCATACAAATGTCAACTTACTTGACTGTCCAAAATCAAGCTAATTGCAGCGCCAAGTGTTGTAACGAAGCTATCACGAGTCTACTCCTACAAGTGATAATATAAATTAACTGAAAGTAGTTGAAGAAGAGGGAGTGATAGAAGATACATGCGTTAATGATTCAACAATTTTAGGAAAGAAGGTGTATGAAAAAATTAACAATTTTAGGAGATTATGTTTGACATTTTAAATTTTACATACTAAAATAATAATTTACAAATTTAAAATAATTTGATAGAAGAATTAAATGGATTTTGTCCAAAAAGATAAAATAAAAATTGGACACCAGCTGAACTCGCAGGAACACAATTTTTCTTTATGTGTGATGCATCTTTCAAACATAAAATCAAAACAGAGTAGTATCGCGATCATAAAGAGAGAAACCCTGACGGGGGAACCGATCTGTTTTCTCTAAATCAATTTGGACAAATACTGTGGCAGAAGGGGAAGTTGTTGTTGTCCTCGAAACAACTAAAATGGCAATGCATGACAGAGAAAAGATACAATTATTTGCTCAGATAACCTTGATCTGATTCAAGGAATCAATTTGCTGCCAGCTGCGTGGTGGAAAGTCCAAACCATACGTCAAGCAGATCCTAAAGATTGCTAAAGAACATGGAAGTGTGTTCTTCAAACATCTGCCAAGAAGACTCAACGGAATGGCAGATCGAACTGCACGTAATACTAGACAGCGAAGTAGAATAGATGAACGACATCTAGATTTTACATACCACTTTATCAGGCTCAAGGTTTGGCTAACCTCGACCGTTTTGTTTTCTTTACGTTTGTCCCAAAAATAAAATTGACTAATTTAGTAAAAAAAAAAAAACACCACAAATTTCGCAATATATAGGATAAAAGAACATTTTCATTATGAAAAAAAAAAAGTCAATTATGTATGAGTATATAAGACAAATTAGAGATTTACTTTATTTAAAATTTAAAGATGAGAGATGAGTGGTATATAAATTACCCAAGTAGCACCCCATATGAACACAAGTGAGGGACGATAATCTTTGACAATTTGAATAATTTGCTAAAAAGGCTGCCATGCGGTGCAGCAAAATTTAAGTGATAGATTAGTGAGAATATTGAAAGATCTTGCAAGAGATAAATAAACAAAAATAAATATTATGCATATACAGACAATTATTTGACAGATATTTAGTGACAACTAAGGAACGGACATATCATGAGACACTTTTGTTTCCATTGAGAAACGACAAGGACTTAACAAGAGATATAGGACCAGTGTCTTTAAAATCACATCTTTCTTTTGCGGCTTTCTAGTTCATAAGGCTAATTCAATTAAACACCTCATATTAGATCACATAAAACACTTTGGAACAAAGAAAAGAAGATCACATAAAACACAATTTCCTGGCTGGGGATAACGTAAACACTTAACACTGTAGTCTAAGTATATAGGGTATTTCGTTGATTCGTTGTAACTTACTTTCAGCACTAACCCCAAGACTGCCTTCTCTCTAGGTTCAGTGTAAATACTTTTCTCTTCTGGTAAATATTAAAAACTTTTAATTCTCGACTGATTAATGTTTGGTGGTTTCATTATGTATTATATTTAAGGAAAATTCACATAGTATTTGAAATTTTAATAAATAAATACTTAACTTTTGTGAGTGACAGACATGTACTTAATGTTTCATTTTTTCTCTTTCGTTAGTTGGTGCCGTCACGTGTCAATGATACGGCTACCTATTCTTTCCAAATGAAGTACTTAGATTTACAAAAGTGAACAAATAGGTACGCAATATTCTTTATTTGCACGTAGAGTCTTTGTGTTATTTACGTGACATTTAACGCCAAACTTCGCGGAAGGTATTAATGGAAGACAAATAATAGAACGTTCCAGATGATTGTATTGTCAGTAATGATCAGAGGTGAGAGTAAGATGATGAACCAGAAGACTAACAAATCATATTGATATATAGATATCTATGTGATGCAAACAAATTCCAAAAGATTATTGTATCTTTTCTATTTTTCTTAGAATCAAATATCTGCAACTTCTTTTACAATTAAAGTGAAAGTATTATATTTTATTCTTGTTCAGTTTAGCAACTTTTTTAACAATTAAAGTGAAAGTTTTATATTTTGTTCTTGTTCAGTTTAGTTTAGTCAGTGCATTAATGATTTCATTTTTTCGTGTTCGTATTGGTAGAATATTAGGCGGTTCGGTTGAAGTTGAAATGTATAATTTTTGAATTGTTCTGGATACAAATTTGTGATTGCACTTTGTTTCTTGAGACAGTTTTTTGCATCAAGGCATTTTGTCTAATGCACAATTTGCTATTTGTTTGTGAAAAAGTATAGCAAATATGCTTTGTTTATACATTTATCTTACAAATCTACCATCGAATACATATATTCGATTTTTTTAATATCTAAGAATATTTTACTTATTTTTTTGTCTGAATTTGCTACTTTTTAGACAAGGCATGTATTTTGTTATTTTGCATAATACAGGAACCAACAATGCAATTAACTTTCTTATAAATGCGAATCTTGGGAGGATTGTCATGTAGCCAGTCATTTTTAACAAGTTCACATTGAAAATAAGACTAAAAAATACCAATATATAAACACAAATCAAAACCATACCATATTTGTGTAAAAATGTCACTAAGCTACAAGTTTGTCTAAACGTTTTCTAGTTCGACAACTATTGAATTTTAATGTGGTTCATATCAGTGGAGATAAAAAGAAATTTGTAAAGTTTCATTAGTATATATAGGGTAAATTACAATTTTGTACCATATATTATGCAACAAAAGTGCAGCAAATAATTTATAAGACGCCTACTCCTGAAATAACATGTATTTACTAATTCTTCAATTCTTTAGTCAATTAACATAATATTAGCAAGTATAGGTTCAGGGGTCGAGCCATGTAAGAGGTCCCCCGACCCTGTTGGTGCCCCTATCAAGAATTTATATATCAATCAAAATTATTTTGTTCTTTTAGTTATTTTCTAATTTTTGCATAAGTTTTAGAGGCCTTCATGAAATTCTAATTTTTATTACTTTTCAAGGTATAATGAATTAGTTCTCGAAAACATCTATAGAAGTTTTAGAGGCCTTCATGAAATTCTAATTTTTATTACTTTTCAAGGTATAATGAAATAGTTCTGGAAAACATCTGTAATATTACTTTTCAAAGCAATTTGAAATAATTGAAAATAAAAATAAGAACTAGAATAGATGAAATATAATTTATTAAAAGAAATTACTTTTTGTTGGCAGATGTGTGATTAGTATGAGAAAGAAACAAGTTATATAATATATTATGAGATACTCAAAAATTCAATATGGATCAATAATCGTGTAAGGGGTGAGAACGGGCCAGGTTTACCCGGGGTTGGGGTCTAGGGTAAGGGTAGGGTAGATTAGTCGGGTTTTGGTTTTGCCGAGGGTAATGGTAGGGTTAAATTTAACCCTACCCTCGGGTTACCCAAACACGGGTTACCCCGGGTTTACCCTATGGTAATTGAACCTGTAAGTCTTCTAATAATTCTAATATAATACTTAAATTTTTTATACAAATTGCAATTTACTCCCTTAAATTACTCAAATCACAAAATACTACAATTCATTTCCCGATTCACAAAATATTACAAGTTAACTTAACTCAAATTCACAAAATAAAAGCTACAACTTAATTTAATTCTTCCAAAATAGTACAACATAATCAAATACATTCAAAATATTAAAACACAATCAAATTCATCCAAAATATTGTAACATAATCAAAAGCTTCAACAATTCATCTCAATTTCTTCCTTGAGCATTCCAGTTTCCTGTTACTTAAACCATTCCCAAATATATCAACAATTTAAACATATTAATGCTTTAAACCTTAAGCCTCAGAACAGTGTCATCATAGGCTAGAATTAAATAGCTTATAATAGAGTAGATCATTATAGGCCTCGTGTTATAAACACTTTCATCGGCCTCAGATATAGTTGGAAAATATCACGGGATTCCTTGAAAACCAACTATTCCTCATCACCAGATTGTGTTTTAAACACGTAGGCAACTCATCTACTAAAGGCGGCTACCAATACATGTTTATTAAACACAATGATAACGAGGTAAGGGCTTACCGGAAATAATCTGTTAATATTTTATCCAACATTTTCCGGTGGTGTTAAATTAATAGAAATAGGTTCTATTTCATCCATGTTAAAGTACAATCTGCAATAACAAGAAAGAAATTAGTTACATCATTTTTTCAAAAGCTACAGATTAACAAAAAATTAATGCAAATCAACAGAAAAAACCGAAAGACTTAAGAAGGCATAAGAAGATTAAATTACACACTTGAATCTTAAGAAGGCATAAAAATATATAATACGTATACCTTGTGAACGAAAACAAAACCGAAAAACTAATTAACATCATAGAAAAACTTATAGAAAATACAAACACAAATTGATTACATTCTTACCTAAATTGATTTGTATCTGTGACAAAAAAATTAAAACAATTTAATACTATAAAATTATTAATAGAAAAAGAAATAGAAATAGAGTGAGAAGAGAATAGAGTTTTACCTTTGAAATGGTGTTCCTTTGCTAGTTCTTGAAAACCCTCAATATATAGGCAAAAAACCATAGCTAATCAAATGAGAAAAGAGCAACACGTTATTGAATGGATCAAAAACGGCTACATCAGAACTCAAAGAGGAAATTTTCAGGCCGCATTAAGTGAAAGCTCTCGAACCCAACAACCAAACGCGGCTTCAATAAATGTTGTACCATGGTTAAGGTGTAATCGGCAGAGAAGATTAGAAGATTAATAATATAGTACAAGATATAGGCATATAGCATACAATGATTGGATGGAGAATATCAGAAGGATAGAGATTTGATGGCTTAGGGTTCGCCTTTTCCGTCAGAAGAAGAGAGAGTAAAGTAATCGTATAAGAGAAGGTAAATGAAAGTGGAAGATCTGATTTCAACATTATATATATATATATATATATATATATATATATATATATATATATATATATATATTTTATAGATGAACAGTGTCGGGTTGGACGGGTCCAACCCGAGTGTTATGAAGGCAAAGAGACACCTGGTGGTATTTGGACGGGTCCTATTTTTTAAAAGGTAGGTCAAGTTAACATTGGGTCAAGGTTAATATTACCCATTATTTCTATTTTTTTATTTCCTACTTGGGCCAGGTTTATCCCAACCCAAAGTCATGCTTGTTGGATTAATGCTTATATATTTGTTAAATTAAGTGTATAAACGTAAATCCGATCATGTTCTTTTAGGAGAAGCAGAAGAGACTTAGATTAATATATAAGATTAAACTAAGACTCTTCCCATTCCCTTTGAGAAGTGGAAAAGACAACTTTTGTGAATGTTTTTGTCCTACATAGGAGGTGAGTGAAAAAGTTTAACTACTTAAATAAACCCACCCATGTATTCCTATCACAAGAGCTAGTCACTATGGAAGCTAAAAGGGAACAAGGAAGCCCCCACACGCATGCACCACCACCACCCACCCGCCCGGCCCACCCCGACACCGGCGACGGCGACGGCGTGGGTCGTGGGTCGTGGGCTCGTGGGCTCGGTGGGGAGTTGGGGAGTTGGGGAGTCAAATAATGAAAAATGAAATGGATTTTCCTAACAGTTCTTATAGTGGTCGTTGACAATTCAAACTCAAACGTAGAGACAAGTCAACACGTAGGAATATCAAAGTCAAAGCTGTTACAGAATATAAAAAACGTGGAGATGCTGATTTAATACTTGGGGTAAAAATCATTAGGAGCAGTAATGGTATTACCCTGAATCAGTCTCATTACGTAGAAAGGATGTTGAAGAAGTTCAATTCCTTTGAGGTAACGCCTGTAAAAACTCCTTATGATTCTAGCATCAATTTATCCAAACATGTTGGGGATGCTGTATCCCAAAATAAATATGCTAAAATCATAGGAAGTGTGATGTTCTTGATGAACTATACTCGACCCGATATTGCCTATGCCGTGAGTAGACTTAGTCGCTATACTCATAACCCGGGTAGTGACCACTGGGTTGCACTTCGCCGTCTATTGAAATACTTGAGGGTGCCCATCGATCTAGGCTTTCACTATAACAAATTCTGTGCAATCCTTGAGGGTTTTTGTGATGCAAACTGGATCTTTGATAATGACGAAGTAAACTCCACCAGTGGTTATGTGTTCTCCTTAGGGGGAGGTGCTATATCGTGGAAGTCTTCCAAACAGACTTGTATAGCACGCTCCACCATGGAGTCTGAGTTCATAGCACTAGAGTTAGCTGGGCAAGAAGCTGAGTGGTTGAGAAGTCTCTTATCGGATGTGCCACTTTGGGAAGGAAGTGTCACACCTGTGTGTATCCACTGTGATTCACAAGCAGCCATTGGAGTCCCTCATAATAGCGCCTATAATGGGAAGAAGAGACATATTCGCATCAGACATGGGTCAGTAAGACAGTTACTGAAAAATGGCGTGATAGCCTTGGAATATGTACGATCAGAGAACAACCTAGCTGGTCCGTTTACCAAAGGCTTAACCAGGAGAGTAGTCCTGGAGACGTCGAGGGGGATGGGATTGAAACCCATTAATGGGGAACATGTGACCAATGAGTCAATGTGATTCTCTCCATCCCTATGGCTCAAAACAAAATCGTCTTAAAATTCATAGCCACTTGTGGTGGTCTTGTTGAGAAGGACTTGATGAATAAGACGTTCTGAGTGTTTAAACTCATAGAGAATTCATAGCCTAAATGGTGGTCCTTTAGAGAAGGACTTGATGAATTCACGGGTAATCACGAGACCCAAACTTCATAATAGAATGTTAAAAAGAGACGTCCTTAAACAATCTTTGAATGAAAAAATGAAAAGTTCATAGCCCATAAAGGGTGGTCCTTAGAGAAGGACTTGATGAACTGAAAGGTGATGTTCGAGGGAACTATAGCTTTCAGCAGGGTAGAGTATGTGTTGTGGGGGTCTCGATCGAAAACCGTTAAAGTTCAAGAGTAAGTTCACTTAAACGAAATTCGGTGGTTGCCTCACTTCACTACGTGTCAATTCAAATCGAAAGATATTGCCACTTAAGTACAATTCACCCAAAAACTGATAGGTATAGAAACCTGATCACTGTCTCTCCAATAGACCCTGAGTGGGGGATTGTTGGATTAATGCTTATATATTTGTTAATTTAAGTGTATAAACGTTAATCTGGTCATGTTCTTTTAGGAGAAGCGGAAGAGACTTAGATTAATATAGAGGATTAAACTAAGACTCTTCCGATTCCCTTTGAGAAGTGGAAAAGACAACTTTTGTGAATGTTTTTGTCCCACATAGGAGGTGAGCAAAAAAGTTTAACTACTTAAATAAACTCACCCATGTATTCCTATCACAAGAGCTAGTCACTATGGAAGCTAAAAGGGAACAAGGAAGCCCCCACACGTGCGCACCACCACCACCACCCGCCCGGCCCGGCCCGACACCAGCACCGGTGTGGGGAGGTGGGAGTTGGGGAGTTTGAAGAGTCAAAAAATGAAAAATGAATATAAAAAACGTGGAGGTTAAAAGCCAATCAAAACCGTCAACCCAATCAAGTCAATTACGGGAGGTAATCATGGAACTTAATGGGGACGTTTCTGAATGGATTGATTCCTCACCTCTTCCCTATATAAAGAGCTCTCACTCCACCCATTCTAGCTACGAAATACACAAGAAAGAAAAACACTCTGCCTCACTTTCTCTCTAAAAACTAGTTATGTTTTAGTTTTCCGTTAGAGATACCGGTCCGCCGGAATATCTTTTTAACGACCGTCGGTGACTTTGTTTTTCTTTTCATTTCCGTGTAAGTGTATTTCATTCTATTTCCGTGTAATCGTTATTCAATCTTTATTGTAATCGTAATTCGATTTTCTTGTAATAGTTAGTTTACACTAAAATTGTTTTTTACTTCATTTGTTTTTTTTTTGGAAACCATTTCTTTTATTAAACCGGTGATTATTTTAATCACATGCTTAGCCTTAAAATTGTGTGGTGGAAAGTAAAATTTTGGAGGAGAGGAGAGATTTTAAGTGAGGAGAGGAATTTTATCCTAATTATGATGGTTGATTTAAGAACTTGATTGAGTATTCAAGTGAGTACTTTTGTAATTGTGTAGGAATTTAATGATAAATAAATTATTCTTTGCTGTTGAGAAAAGAATTATACATTTATATAAAAAAAAAAAATTAACACATCAACGGAAGTTCGTACTGTAGCAACAGGTGACCTATACTTGCATTCGTCTTCAACGTTGTAATTTGTTGTTCAACGTTGTAATTTGTTGTTCTCGGGATTAAATTTCTTGAAAAAATGTGCAAGCATAGCAAAGAATGCTCCAAAACACCACATAGTCCATGAAAAGAAAAACATTAACCAATCCTTATAGTTGCTCTTAGGGAGATGAGTTCGATCACTTTGAATCAATGCTCTATAAATAGCTTCAGTTAATGTGTATGTAATGATTGGATCAGATTCTTCAGGTAATATCCCTTGCTCAGTTAGACAAGCTATGTCATAAGCTCCACTTGTTTCTGGGATGCCTAAATATTCACATATTTTCAGACGACTATTTATCCTCTCCTCTGAGTTGAGCATGTCTCCATGAGTTAGTATTAAGAATGGATTTTCATCTGCCATTAATTGGATATATAATTATTAATACGTATTTAATTTCTAAGTAGATAAGCCGAAACAAGTAAGAGAATATAATGTACTGATCTTACTGGATTTTCTAATCTCAGGGTTGTGGAAAATGTCTCTTACAGCTTCTACTGATTTGAAATCACCTCCTTCTTCAAATGCTTTCTTAATCTCTGCTAAATTTGCCACAACCATTACACAGTTGATTGTCCTCCTCACGTATCTTCCATTTGACACCATTGATGATGATGATACATTATCTCCCAACCTCAAACATGGCTGGTTATGGCAAACACCATTCTCCATCCATCTCGAAACCTCTTCCGAACATTCCACCATTTCATTGTAATTGAATCCTCTTGTATCATATACACAAAATCCATTTCTTGTTGATCTTATTACATTGTGTTCCTCCAGAAACATAGTTGTGTACTTTGAAGATTCATCTAATTAAACAGACACGTACAGTATAAACAAAGATATTATTATAATTGTGTTTGATCACATTATGTCAAAAAACAAAAGAATGATCAACATACTTGAAGTTTGAGCAAAAGGGATGAGACCAGATCGGCCAAAAACACTATACATCAGATTAATAAGTGAGCTTTTCCCAGCACCTGAGAGACCAACCAAGAGAATAGTAACGATATCTGGAATGTCCATTTCTTGTTTCTTGATTCCACCGATAGGTAACCAAAATTCACCAGATTTGTAAGTAATAATCTTGTGTCGAAGATCTTCAAGTCCTTCATGAGCAATGAACGCAAGCCTTTCCATTTCTCTCAACACTTTAAGCTTTGGATTAAGCTTCGATGAATCTTGAGAAAACTCCATTTTTACGTGACCATTTTCATCGAACTCTTGACATGATCTCCACCAACAAATGGATGATTTATTTAGTTCACTTTGATCATCATCGCTAAACGAAAGTTGGTTTCTCATTTTTTTTCAGTCGGGAAGTAATAGACAATGGCTGGTTTTATATATATATGACTGGGTGCCCAACACAAAAAAGTATGACTGTAGTGATTAAACTATTTTAAAATAAATAGGTGGAGATAACATGGGTTACTGGGTGTGATGTCGGAATTAGTATTAGTTTAGTTCCACTTACATACATGTCGAAATTAGTCAACGCTACGGAGGAATTGTGTGACTGGTCAATGGTTCGGTATAGGTATTCGGACACAATGTCACGTACGTTCAATGGCCGTTTGGAATTACTTTTTAAAGATGAAAGTAAGAGTAATCTAAAATTAATAATTGGTCAAATGGAAATGAAATAATAAATTAGAGAATAAATTATATGATAGGTTTATTTAAAAAAAATTAACAAATAGTATAATTTGAGGTGATATCTAACTTTACTCTTACTCGAAGTAAGACTAACCAAATATTTAACAAACCAGAAAACCAACCCAAAAGATAAAGTAATATTACCTGACCCGACATCTTTATTAATTTATTATCTAATACTATGAATTAGATAATTTTTATTTTTCATTACAAAAGCATTAGGCTAGTTAAAATTACACATTAAATTAAAAAAACTAATAACTCCAAAAAGAAAGAAATCCTTCCATTGGGACAGGTTAACGTCTCTCCTTGTACACTTAGTCAGTGCATCTGCAGTTGTGTTATAACAACGCTTGACATGAAAGACCTTCTATTCAGGAAAAACGGTCAACCAGTTCTTCATTTCGACAATGATTGGAGAAATCTGTCATCGAAAACCTGAATCATTATAAATACCTTGAACCAATTCAAGGTTATCGGAGTAGAAAGACGAACTCCGAATGTTGAGACTTCCAGCAAGTCTCATTGCAAATAGGACCGCCCAGCATTCGCCTTCAATAGCGCTTCTAACCATACCCTTTCTGGCAATTTTATGAGCTACATAACCCTCCTTATTTATACCAAGAGATGCAATACCTGAAGGTTCCCAATAAAAACCGACCTTTACTTATTTATATATATATATATATATATATATATATATATATATATATATATATATATATATATATATATATATATATATATATATATATATATATATATCTGAAAATGTCTTGTACGTGAAGGTACTTTGGTTAAAATAAATTAAAAAAATTATAATAAATTATGTAAAATTTATAATTTAGTTTATATTAATATTTAAATGAAATTCATATATAAAATAAATTACAAATCATGATCATTTTATAACTTGTTGTTAGGGATTGATCCACCTTTATTCTGAGGGTAGACTATAGCCCCATGATTTTCCAAAAAATAAAATTATATTGTCATGGCTCCTCCTAAATTATGGTTAAGTATGTGATTAGTCTTCGACTTATTTGCTATATACCTACGAGTGTCTAGAATATTAACTATACCTTTATTTCTTAAAAATATTATATTGGTTTCTAAATATTTTGATTCCATGTCTACGGGACCAAAGTATTCATTTTAGTAGAAGTATACAGGATAATTTGCTGATTGCACAAGAAGTTTCATACTTCCTGAATATTAAGAGGAAATCGAAAAACAATTACGCGGCGGTAAAAATAGACATGGAAAAAGCCTACGACCAGGTCAATTGGAAATTTCTATTCGAGACTATGAAGGCTTTGGGTTTTGCGTAAAATGGGTAAGATGGGTAATAAATTGCGTGACAACTGTTTCTATGCAGATTAAAGTGAACGGTTAACGGCTAAAAAAATTCTGCCCAGAACAGGAACTTAGACAAGGAGACCCACTATCACCGTTATTGTTTTCTATACTCACAGAAAGCTTGATCGGCCTTATTAATAAACAATGTAGAGAGGGGAATACAAATGGGATAACGATCACTAGACAGTGTCCT
Source organism: Nemophila menziesii (assembly GCA_029959085.1). NCBI lineage: Eukaryota > Viridiplantae > Streptophyta > Magnoliopsida > Boraginales > Hydrophyllaceae > Nemophila > Nemophila menziesii. The sequence goes on along the minus strand of JARWIR010000038.1, from coordinate 4,738,405 downwards.
AAGCTGACCACCTATTTTTTGCGGATGATGCGCTATTCTTTATTGAAATAAACGACTTGGAAGTTGAATCTTTTACGGATACACTTAAATTATATTGTCAAGCTTCTGGTCAAAATATTAATCTCTCGAAATCGGTCGTTTTATTTAGTAAAGACACACCCAATCATATAAAAGAAAAAGTGTCAAAATCCCTCAAGATTAAGATTACGGATTCTCTTGGAGAATATTTGGGGTTACCACTTACGTTGAAAAGATCAAAGACGTAGAATCTTAATTATGTCAAGGATAGATTATTAAATAAATCGGCAAGTTGGATGGCATCACTTCTATCATAAGGAGGGAAAGAGACTCTTATCAAAGTTGTTATGCAGTCAATCCCAAATTATGCAATGTCAATCTTTGAATTTCCAAAGACTCTTTGTAAAAAACTTACATCTCTAGTGGCAAATTTCTGGTGGGATACTAAGGAAAAGAAGAGGATTCATTGGTGTGCTTGGAACAAAATGGCGATGTCCAAGAGAACGGGAGGTATTGGATTTAGGGATTTCCAAAAAATTGAATCTAACTATGTTAGTCAACCAAGCATGGAGAATTATCAATAATAAAGACTCGCTTGTCCATAAAGTCTTTAAAGGAATATACTCACCAAATGACAACTTATGGGATACAAAATTGAAAAATAAAAGATCATGGAGTTGGGCGAGCATTTATAAAGGTATACAAATGCTAAAAAAACATGCAGTTTGGCAGATTGGAGATGGTAGAAGTGTTGATATATGGAAACATAAATGGTTGGTGGGCGGTTACCAGTTGGAGAATATCCACTCTTCGAATCTGAAATGGGTAAGTGAGCTTATGGATAAAAACTCTGTTGGACGGAATATTAATCTTATCAAGGAAAACTTTGACCCAATTATAACTAGCTAGATATTGAAGATTCCAATTACTCAGGTTATCAGAGTTGATAAACTGATATGGCCGTTTAACCAAGGTAGATGTTATACTACGAAATATGGCTATCATACATTAGTCAACGATGAAAATAAAAATAAACCTCAATCATCTTTCATTGGCGAAAAAGAAAATTACTCTTCACTTTGGAATCTAATCTGGCAGGCTAATGTTCCAACAAAAATTAGGAACTTTGGTTGGAGAATTTGTAACGATATTCTACCATCCAAGCAAAATTTAAAGAAGAGAAAGTGTAAAGATAAGGCTACATGTGAATGGTGCGAGATGGAAATCGAAACCACATACCATATTATCCTTGATTGCCCGTTTAGTATTCAAGCATGGGTCGAATCCCCCCTTCAGGTAAAATTATCAAAGAAATAAACGAATCTTTTGCAGAATGGCTTCTGAAAACCACTATTAGTTACTCAAGTAACGGTTGGGACAAGATAGAAGTAATTGCTATTATACTCACAACGGCTTGGCATATCTGGAAGGAAAGATTGAAAAGATTCTTTGACAAGAAAAGATGGTCGGTGATGAACATTACACAAAACACAAGAGACGTTATCGCCAGACTTTTTGATGAGAAAAGAAGAAACAAGCGGTCAAGAAGCCCTACAAAAGATGAAACTATAGTGGCAAATGAAAATAATCCAGTTATTGACGATGTAGCGGAAATGGTCTAGTTTAGTGATGCATCTTATATCAATGAATGGGAACCGGCAGCGGTTGCAGCAATAGGTGTCAACCCACAAGGTATAATTACACACATGAAAGCTGTTAGATGTAAGATCAAAACTTGTCTGGAGGGGGAAGCTTGGGCCCTTCTTCTGGCTCTTAGATCTGCAGGAGCCAATAATACTCAGAGTAGTTCTTTCTACTCTGATAACCTTGAATTAGTTCAAGGAATAAACAATCAGAGAAGACTTCATTGGAGTCTCAATCCTATTATTGAAGAAATAAGAGGATGGATTAACACCTTTCTGCTTTGGAAGATATCATACATTAGTAGGGAACACAACTCAACTGCGGACGCTTTAGCTAAATGTGCTAGAAAGATCGTGAATCTCACGGAATGGAGAGATTTCTCAGTCATTGGGTCCTTTAATTTTCTATCTAAGTACTGTAATTTTTTAAACTATGTAATCTTTAATTTCTAAATTGTCAAAAAAAAAAAAAACCTGATTTGGAAAAACTAAAAAATATCGAATAGATGTGGCTGAATAAAAACTAAGACGATTGTGTAATTACCAAGAAGAAGAGGATACGAAAGCTAAAAAACCCAAGACACATAATACTTTCTCTGTTCTACAAATTTTTCCACTTAACTTTTCACACATATTAAAAAATATAACATAATAATTGTATTCATCATTAAAAAATAATCCTTTATAAAATATCTTAATATTAAAATATATAATAAAATATAAAATTTTAATATTTTAATACAGTTACTAGTGAAAAAGATAAAAATAAAAGCATGTTAAAATCTTAAATATCAAAACATTATTTATAATAAGTGGTTAATTTATGTAAAACAAAGAGAATCATAATTAGGGGAGAATAGATCTTGAAACAAACTAAGGGCAGACTTAATTGGAAGAAAGAAACAAGATAGGCTAAAGCTAGAATTAGGGATTTGGAAATAGAAAGACAGGGAATATCAAGGTTAATAATAATATTCGAAAAACGAGAGAAATAAAACAAAGAGATTAAAGAGAAATAATATTGGGAAAACAAGAAACAAGAAAAGAGAATAAAGAGATAAAAAGGGAACTAGTAACTAGAAAAGGGATGAAGGTCTGAAAATGGGGTAGAAGGAGACAAACACAGTTGAAGGTTAGTTTCTAAAAAGGAGGGATAGTAATTTCAGCATCTATGTATGGAATAAAAGTATCCGGGCACTATGATATATTAGGATATTATCGTTATTTTGAGAACCATTCGGGTGATTCGCTTAATATTTGTGTCATGCCTTTCCTAACCCAAAAAAAGGAGTCTCTGTTTGCATTTTGATTAGCAATGCTGTACAATTCTGTTATCGAAGAAAAAAGTACATAAAATAACATTATATTATTATAGCAAACATGCTTTGCTAGAACAATTAGGACCCGTTTGAAACAATTTTGAAACCTAAAATTACTATAAATGCTTTCTCTAAGAAGCAACAATCTGGTGCTTTCTCCAAAAATGGAGAAACATTTTTAAACGTGTTTTTTCAAAAAAGCACTTCCTAAGGACACTTAATCAAATATTAAAGGACCGTTTGGAAGTACTTATTTTAGAGTAAAAAAGCGCTTTTGGAATAAAATTCAAAATTTAAAAAAATTATTTAATAATTTTGAAATCTAAAATTATTGAAAGTGCTTTTTTCAAGAAGCACATATCTGGTGCTTCTCAAAAAAGTGCTTTTCAAAGTTAAAAAAACTCTTAAAATACTAAAAGCACTTTTAAGTGTTTCTCCAAAAAAGCACTTCCTAAGGGCACTTAATCAAATATTAAATCACAAAACATTGTATAAAAATAAAAGTTCAACCTCAAATAAACATAATATTCTTGTTCATTGCTTTCGTTTAAACTTTAAAGATTAAAATATGCAAAGAGAATATAACAAAATATAGAGTAGAGCAATAACAAAAAAAACAATTAAACTCAAAAGGTAGAGACAATTTGATGATATAGGGACTAACAAACCCGACTGTCCATCCCCCCTCCCCGACCCCCAATAACAGGCAGACTGAATAAAAAGGAATGCTCAACATGTCATTTACTCAGCCAACCTTCTTTATTTACCACTGTAATAAAACCGACTGACCGACCTTGGCACCTCAACCACAACACACCAACTGGACCAAGAGGTGACCGACCTGACCTGACCCGACCTGACTTGACTTTGACCCCAGATTTCAACCATTATCCACCAAAACCTGCAACAAAATAGTTTCAATATTTGGTGTTTATTATTTCAATATCTGATATATTAAAGGATTTACATACCTAGCCAAAGTTGAATCCACCAGTTGGAGGTTTAACTTCAGCACCACCAAAGTTAAATCCAGTATTCTCATTCTCATTCTCAGGTACTAAAGCATCATCCTCTTCTAACCAATAAGTCTCCAACATTTTAACAGCTTTTTCATATATTTCATTATTATCATGAGTCTGTAAATGCTCAATCTTTTCCAAACCCTCAGCTTCATCAATCAATTGTGCAAAGTAATTAACATCACCACTATTCCCTTCATTCTTTTCATCTTCCCCAACTTTCAATATATTCTCCAATCCTTCTAAACAAACAGTCACAATCCTAGGATCAGGACATATAAGTAAATCACTCAACGGCTTAATACACCCTTGACTAACCAAATACTTAATCTGTTCACGACTACCACCAGAAGTTGCATTACTAATAGCCCAAGCCGCTTCTTTCTTAATTTCAAATTCAGCCGTTTGTAACAAATTCAATAACGGACCAAACAATCCCGCTTCAATTATCGCTTGTATTTGATCTTTATTCCCAGCTGTTATATTCGAAATAGTCCAACATGCTTCTTTCTTAATACTCTTTTTATGATTATTCGTCATAAGACCCAACAAAGCAGTCAAAGCACCATGCTCAATCATACACTGAGTTTGAATATCATCTCCGGTAACAATATTCCCAACTGTACGTAAAGCAGGAACAAGTACAGTAGGGGAAGGATGAAGTAAAAGTTCAACAAGTCGTTGACAAACACCAGATTCAATAACAGCTTGTATTTTATCATTAGTACCATCAGAGAGATAAGATAAAGCCCAACAAGCATCTGTTAAAACTTCGTCATCGTTTGAATATATAAGACGTTGTAAAGCTGGAAGAGCTGGTTTTACATGCTCGAATTGAGGTTGTGGTTTGCCTCTACAGAAATTAGATAAAGTCCATGTAGCGTTCCTAAGCATTGATAGCTTTGCATGTTCGTTTAATTGAAGAAGTAGTGACATAAGTGCTCCTTGAGCTAGAACAAGGTCACGACATTTTGGTGAATCACCAGCTATGTTTCCCAATGCCCAAACTGCTTGTTCACGAACATCATCACTAGGAGAACCAAGAAGCTTTACAAAAATTGGGATTGATCCGTGATCAATTACTACCCTTGTGTTTTCTGAGGTTCCGGAAGCAATATTTGTAAGTGCCCAAGCAGCCTCAAACTGCAATAAAGAATATACAACATGAGAAAAAAGAGACAAGATAGATAAAATAGATTGATAATACAAACACAAACCTGAAGTTGAGGAAACTCTTCCCTCATAAGGAACTCAATGAAACGAGGTACAACTCCAGATTGTATTACTTCCTCAATTGGAGGACTCCTCTCTAATAAATGTTCAATTTTATCAGTGAATGCGTGAAAAGATGAATAAAAGTAGCAAAAAAACAATTTATTTATCATACCAATGGAGAGCAATTTACGGAACTGGGTAGTTGCTTCCAGCTGTATATTTGCATCGTTTGAATAAGCACCAGCAAGCATATCCGGAAGACTCTCTAACTGCAAGTATATCAATTTTAAATTAATCACGATAATACTTACTACTTACTAATAGCTATAAACATCATTGCAAAACACCTAAAAGGTAACACCACACAAATTTCGAGGGCCTAGGAGACTAAACCTTATATATTCATTTTATTAAAATTATATATCGCGAATTGGTGGTTTATATTGTTTAAGAATTTAGGGTATATGTTCAATATTCACTGAGCGATCTATATATTGAATAAATTAAAACATGCAGGGACACATAGGTAGCTAAAGATCAATATCTCGTAACAAACTAGTAGATAAACCAACACACATGTAATATAAACATATAATCAGCAACAATCATTTCTATGCATATACTATTGTGTACGCATACTCATAAGAATTATATCTACTACGAATCATACAATTTACATAATTATGTGAAGAAGTGAGTTCTAGCCGACCTTTTTCTCAACAGTTGAGGGCTGAAGGGGAGTAGGGAACTGCTGCTGAGCTTGAAGACCTTCTCGGCGCTTTTTAAGCAAGCTCTCCTCTCGCTTGCTCTTTCGGATCTCCACCATTTGATCTTCTCTCCTCCGTCTCCCTTCATCCGCATCTACAGCCACCTTGTAGCGGTTTTTCCTCACCTCTGTCCTCTCGCTTGGCCTCAACGACATCGTTTCTCGATCGATTAATCAATCAAAAACCCTAACACTTCACTGTAAATAGATATAAACAACACATAATAACATCAAGATCGATAAGTGAATACGAGATTTCAATCGATATAATCACTAACCAGATTAAGAAACAAGTGATACCTTAGAGAGAGAACTTGGAGAGACAGAGAGAAATGGAGAAGAAAATGAGGAGAAAGGGTTTGGATTTAAAAAGGACTTTCGTTGCCGTACGATTTGAGTGATTTGGGCCGGGCTCCCAACTTGTTTTTTTTAAACGAATCCTAAAGATTTCGTTTACTACCTTTTATGGGTTGAAGGAAAGAAAAGGAAAGGAAATAGTAATAGAAATAGAAAAATATTAAGATTGATAGTTAGTCTAGTGGTTAGAATCTTTTTCCTTTGAAAAAAAAGAAGAATCTTTTTCCAAGCTCAATTTTCTTAATCCTTTTACTATGAACGGGATGTAGGTAAAAATGACCTCACCGGTTTTCTCTCAACCTCCCACCACACACCACCACAAAACCACCCAAACCCACCACCAAAAAACTCATCTCATCTCTTCCATTTAAACACTCATCCAATTCCCAGGTTAGTTTTTCTTTAGTCTTCATCCCCTTTCCCTTTTTCTCTGTTTTTGATTCCCCATCTTCTTCTCTACCTCTTCTACCGTAAGCTTAACCTCATGAAAATGGAACACCACCAACCAAACACCAATCGACAAAAACTAAAACCGAGTAAGATCATCCTAAAACCGGTGCACAATTCTGTTTACTCAAATGTTGAAAAACCCAAACTGTTAGCTAAGATCATATATAATCAACCTATAAGTTTTAATTTCCTCCAAAGAACAATCAACAAATCATGGGGGCTCAAGAATGAAGTAACAACTGAGAAAAATGGGTTTCAACTCTTGTTTACTAAGCTGTAACTCAGATGAGGATTATCAAAAAATTCTCATGAAAAGGCCATGGAATTTGGCCGGAAAACACATCCTCATTCAAGAATGGAAAGATGATGGAAACCAAACTCTTGATGATCAAAACAACACAAAAATTCTGGGTACAAATTTATGGGCTACCTGGAAATTACATCTCTGAAGAAAATGTCGAAATAATTGCAGAAAGCTTAGGAAAAATCGAAGAAATCCAACTTCCCACAGTCAAAACATTCAATGAAATTAGCTACTGTAGAGCTCGAATAGAGTGGAATGTTAATCAACCTCTTAAGCCAACTTACTCCTTCAACATATCACAAAATTGGAGCCTTACAGGTATGATAAAATACGAAAGACTTGGCGAATTCTGTAACATCTGTGGTCTCATTGACCATTCTGAAAATGAGTGCATCAGTAAGAATAAATTAAAGAAAAGACTTGGTAAATGGATTCATGGAGTAGAAAGGGATTTTTTATCAATGGAAGAAGAATTGGCTGAGAAAAATCAAGAGATTTTTGTCTTCACCGCCATGGATACAAGCTCCGATTTGCCTAACTCGGTGAGTCAAATTCCGAGTGAACCAGCTGGAAAAAACAAAGAAAGAAGGACAAAAATCAGTACGATGAGGAAGGACGGAGCTGTGCAAGAAACAAAATGGTGAAAAACAAAATGGAGTACGAGGTAGTGGCTGAGTGGCAAAAAGGACGGGTACAGAATTTCTTGGAATTATCGAAACCGGAAAACAATATGTCTGGGCCTTACATGAATAACAAAAAAGAAGAACAAGAGCCCACAACCCCTATTACTCTTGGGCCTAAAGAACATATTTCAAGTGGGCCGATAAACCTATCTTTTGGATCTATTAAAAAATCCGAAGTGGACCAAGCCTTATTTGAAGGAAAAATGGTGGACTTTAGTCATAACAAATCTTTATCAGCCCAAGAAACGAATATTACCCAAAACATAACATCTGAAACAAAACATATCAACACCACCTATCTGAAGAAATCCCAAATACGAAACCTACCCCTAACCCTAGAAATGAAGACAAACCAGCACATACAATCTGAAGTATCATTTATGATAACTATGAAGATACGAGAATGGAGGATGTACCGGCTGAATCAAACAATGATAAAAGGTGGGAGGATAACAAACTAAGGAGGATCGAATATCAGCGTGAGCTAGGAGAAAAGTCGAGAAATCAAAAAATCTGGAAGGCGAGATGGAGCCCCTCTATGGGGACAATCAACCTTGAAAACCCTCTTCAGATGGAACAAGAGCAGAAAGAGGATAGTATGGAATTGAGTAACAAGGTAAGTGAAAATCACGAATTGAAGGCTACAGAGTTTTGCGGGGTTGAACCAAATCAACCCCAACCAAACCAATGACACAACTGAGTTGGAACTGTCAAGGTCTTGGAAGTGACTTGACAGTTCTGACACTAAAAGATACTGTTATTCAGTATCAACCTGAGGTAATATTCCTAATTGAAACTAAATATAACTCTACTTATGTGAAAAATATTGCATCTGATTTGAAGTACAATGTTAGCTGTATATAGGGATGGCAACGGTTCGGTTAACCGCAAAAAACCCAGAAACCGTAACCGAAACCGTTTAAGTTAGAAAAAACCATAACCGAAACCGAAACCGTTTAGGAATGAAAATCTAAAACCATAACCGAAACCGATTAAAGTAAAAAAAACCGTGCAAAAAACCGAACCGAACCGTTTAGCATGGACATATAAAATTAATTAAAAATAACTAAAAACTCTTAAATAGTCGATATATATAACCATATAATCCAATTCATCACCAAAAAATATTAAAGCAAAAAAAAATAAAATTGCAATGGAGTTTCAACAAAAATCGCATAAAAATACTACGTGTAGAATTCATTAACAAGCGATATCTTCTTCTTCAACCGTACATGCTTTAAGATAGTCCGATGCTATATTTTTGCCTACATAATCCAAAAATAAAATTAATAATGATAAAATAAATTAATAAAATATATATATATATATATATATATATATATATAATAGTTCTGTAAATTAATAAAATTTTAGATACGTAACAATATATTTTTATTACATTTATTAGAATTAGTTGTTATAAAAGCTAATTCATTTTTTAAATTAAACTAACTACATGTTAAAAGTTAGTATTGGTCTTCTTGGACTCTTGGGCTGCTTGAGAATATAAATATTGGATTTTAAAAGTGAGCAGATTGTATTTAGAATAAATATATTATATATTATATATTAAATAAAACGGTTTTCGGTTTATTCGGATTTTTTTTAAAACAAACCCATAACCTTACGGTTTTAACCACGGTTACAATTTTTAAAACCATAACCTTATAATTATAACCACGGTTACATAAACGGTTTTTTAATCGGTTCGGTTTCTATCGGTTTCGGTTTAAAACCCGAACCGCTGCCATCCCTAGCTGTATAGTGGACCCTAGAAAACTTAGTGGGGGGCTAGCTTTACTCTGTAATTCAAATATAAAAATTGATATACTAGAATCCTCTGACTCATATATTCACTGTAAAATCTCTGATGAAAATGATAAGGAATATTGTACTACATATGCTTATATACCCTCTGAAGATAAAGAAAAAGATGTTGTATTAAACTCTATAAAAGAGTGTAAAAGATTCTTCCCCTCACTCCCATGGAACATTATAGGGGATATGAATATGTATAGGTATAGCTTTGAAAAATTGGGAGGAAAGGGACCTAATAAAATCAACATGAAAAGACTTAACAAATGGTTGAAAAATCTAAATATAACAGACTTTACTTCAAAAGGCTGCAAATTTTCTTGGTCAAATAAAAGACAAAATGATGAGATGATAAAACAACTTATTGATAGATGCTGCATTAGTAAATCTTGGGAAGTTCTATTCCCAAACTCTTGGCTAGCAATCCTTCCCCCTATAGGATCAGACCACTCAATGATCATGATTATGAAAGATATTAAAAGAATACTTTACTTGAAAAGATTTATTTTCTGTAAAAACTGGATTGAAGATGAAGAATGTATAAATCTGATAAACAAGAAATGGCTAGAAATGGTTATGATAAGAGGAAAGGAATACATAAATTAGGTAAGAAACTCAATATACTTACTCATAACCTTACAGAATGGGCAAGAAAAAATGCAAAAAAGAAAAAAGAGTCCTTAAAAAATGATAATAACTCTCTTCAAAATATGATAAACTCTAGTGATCCCATTAACTGGGAGGACTATAATGAAATTACCAAGAGAATGGAAGATAGGTGGAAACAAGAAGAATCTTATTGGAAACTAAAATCAAGAGTGAGATGGCTCACCCTTGGTGATAGAAACACAGCCTACGTTCACTCATTAACTAAAATGAGAAGAAAGAGAAATAAAATTGAATGTCTACTTACTGATGATAACACTTGGGTATATGATAAGAAAGGTATAGAATCTGAGATAAAAACCTATTTCAAAAACATTTTCAGCTCTAAAGGGCCGAGAAATTATGACCCTGTGATTAATAATATTGAAAAATGTGTAGATGAGAACATGAATTCTAAGCTTACTGCCCCAATCTCAATAGATGAAATTAAAAAAGCTTTATGGGACATGGGGGATGATAAGTCCCCTGGGCCTGATGGATACCCTGTGTATTTCTTTAAAAAACATTGGGAGCTTATAAAATTTGATATATTAAGATTCATATTGGATTTTCTATGGAATGGAAGTAGCCTTTATGAAGTTAATAAGACTATCATTACTCTCATTCCAAAAGTTGATAAACCAGCTAAAGTTGCTCACTTTAGACCAATTAGCTGCTCCAATGTGATATATAAAATCTTAGCAAAAATTCTTGTAAAAAGATTACAAAGTATAATGCACCTTATAATAAGTGAAACTCAATTTGCTTTTATCCCGGGAAGAGAAATCTCGGGGAATATCCTTCTTGCGCATGAAGTTAGTCACTTTCTTAAAAGAAAAAGGAAAACTGATAAACATTATATGGCTATAAAGGCAGATGTGGCTAAAGCCTACGAAAATGTAGAATGGAACTTCTTAAATGATATGCTTATTAAAATGGGTTTTTGTACAACTTGGATAAGGTGGGTTATGGGGTGTGTTTCAACTGTCTCATATCAAGTTATTCTTAATGGAGAACAAGTGGCTATTGATCTACCTTCTAAAGGTTTGAGACAGGGGGACCCACTATCCCCTTCCTATTTTGTATCATTACCCAAGCCCTGTCTTCGCTTATCACTAGAAATATTAATGAAAAATCATATTAGAGGCCTAAAAATCAATGGAAAGTGCCCCACTCTTAGTCATATACTATTTTTTGATGACAGTCTCTTCTTTATTAGAGCTGAAGAAGAGGATATGGAAAATTTTAGTAATATTATAAAAGAATAAAGTAATGCATCGGGACAATGCATTAACCTAAATAAAAGTGGTGTTATGTTTTGTAAAAACACCCCTGAAGATAAAATAAAAAACCTCCTCTCTATCTTAAGAATGAATAAACTGGACAATTTAGGAAAGTACTTGGGGCTCCCCGCGGATTGGGGTAGGTCTAAAGTTAAATCCTTAAATTGGATGATAGATATCATTTCAAAAAAAGTGGAAAATTGGAATACAAACTTCTTATCAGATGCAGGAAAGGAAATATTAATTAAAGTTGTTATTAGTGCAATACCTTCCTATACTATGGCGGGTTTCCTTATCCCAAATACAGTATGTGATAATATAGACTCTCTTATATCAAAATTTTGGTGGAATAAAAATAACGAAAAAAGAAAACACTGGATAAATTGGAATGAAATGACTGAGAATAAAAACAAAGGAGGCATGGGCTTCAAAAATATGAGAATAAAAAACTATGCCTTATTAGCAAGAAATGCTTGGAAAACCTTTAAAAAGCCGGAATCTTTACTCGCTAAAACCCTTAAAGGTATATACTATAGTAAAACATCCTTTATTAATGCTGAATTAGGATACCACCCCTCTTGGGGGTGGAAAAGCCTACTGGAAGGCAGAAATATATTTAAAAATAAGATGAAATGGAAAATTGGAAATGGATTAAATGTTAATATTTGGAGGGACTCATGGATCCCTGGAATACAAAGCTTAAAATGCCCCATAAATTGTCCCTTAATAAATGTGGCTGATCTATTTTATGAGGTTTCTAATATCTGGAATCATACTATCATTAATGAATGGTTCAATTCTAATGTAAGTAACAAAATTTGCAACATTATAACTCCTTTAAAGAGGCATGAAGATATTGTCTTTTGGAATCCATCTAAGGATGGAGAAGTTACTTCGAAAAACATTTATGGTTACCTTAAAGACTTAGAAAGCGAAAAAAAAAAAGAAAAAAAAAAGAATTCACACCTAGTAGCTCCCATGTAACCCCAAATGAAATTTGGAAGGAGATATGGAAGCTTAAGGTGCCCCCTAGAATTTGAATTTTTTTATGGAAACTATGTAAGAGAAAAGTTCCCACTGAGGAACTAAAATTCTACTCAAAATGTGCACCTTCGGATTTATGTAATTTATGTGGTAATGATGTATAATCTATTGAACATATTATCTTCAAGTGCCCATGGGTAAGAGCACTTTGGTTTATATCTCCTTTACAACTCCTAACTACTGTCTGTTGTACTTCAAAGTTTGAAAATTGGTTTCTCAGTTTAAAAACTTTGCAAAGGGGTACAGATGTAGGTGGGAGAGAAATTGCCTCTTTAGTCCCTTATATAGTATGGAATATATGGAAATCTCGGAATAAATTCTGTTATGAAGGTAAAAAACCGGATCCAATATATGTTCTTCAACAAGTAATTAAAGCCTATGATGAAATAAATAAAATATCTGAGGCAAAAAAACCAACTGAACAAAATATTAACAGTGTAAGGAGTTTAAATACTCAACACAACAATAGGAACAATGAAAACAAAAAAGGAAAAAAAGATCTCCATTGCTCACAGTCAGGTAAAGGTAAAAAAAGAAACTGGAATGAAAATGTTACAGAAAATACTTTGTTTGCTTTTTCAGATGCTTGCTTTAAAACTGATAAGTGTGCTTCATCAACCTGCATATTACTTGATAAAAACAATAAACTAATTCATGGTCATACCCAAAATTTCTTATCTTATAATGCAGAGGAAGCTGAGATGATAGGAGTGCATAATGGGCTAATTTCGGCTATTAATTTCCAGTTTGAAGACATTCGAATCTTGAGTGACAACAAGGTGGTGATAGATATGCTTAATCAACCCAAGACTCCTACTTATGCAAGGCACAAAATTTTGTATTCGGATATTAAGTTATTATCTTGAAATAGATTAGTTTCTTTTCATTTTATTCCTAGGAAAATGAATGCTTTTGCTGATTGGGTTGCGAGGCAGCAGCTTCTAGGTTTGTTGCCGAGCAATTGGTTGTTCAAACCTCCTCCCCAATTAGTTAGGATTATCTCTTCTTTACCACCCATTTCTGGGATTGGTTGATAGTATTGTAATGAACTATTTCTATTTATATTATTAAGCATTTGACAAAAAAAATCCTTTTCCTAAGTGATCAAGAGGGTCTTGGGTATTAAATTTTACTGGAGTTAAAATGATTTTGTGTCTAAAATGGTTCTCATATGTATTAAAAAGAATAGAAAAATATTAAAAGAATAGAAAAAATAATAATATACTTGTTTAAATTTAAAAAAAAATTATAATAATAGAAAAAATATATTAATTAATATCTTCTTGATTGGATTAAAAATAAATGAGGAGAAAGATAACGGGTTATTAACTTAAAAATTTATTCAATAATATGTTTGACCCAAAATATTATATAAAAAAGTTAATTATCTAACTAATTATATTAAAATTATATTGCCTAAAAAACATATAAATAATTTAGATTAACAAATTATTTACTTTTTCATATATTTTTTTATTAATAAAAAAGAAAATATTTGTTTTTTTCGTTTTAAAGGGGTATCACAGTGGAGTATTAAAAAATTTCAAGTCTTCTAGTTAAATCTAATCTCAATTTTAGAATAAAGATATGGTAGAATTTTTTGGATACAAACAAGGCCACAGGGACCAGGAAGTAGAACTTCCTAAATTATGTAACTAGCTATATATGAACTCTAGGGACGGCCCAAACGAGATGCAAAACCGTATAATTCCGCCTAGGCCCTGTGTCATCCCTCCTAGGCGCTAGGCCCCTGGTCGACCGCCTAGGCCGTAAAACCGAGATCTACAGCATTGAGTGGGTGGTGGTCGGAGTTGACTTTCTGACACACAGCGACTTGTCTATTGACTCATTGAGTTAGTGTTACATTTTTTTGTCTTTTAGTGGTTTTTGTGAATATAAGTTTTTAATATAATGCATAAATTGTGAGATTTAATGTGCAATAACTAAGAAACTAACCTTTTTTTTTGTGAAAATTTGTTTATGTGATGAGATTTATCATACCAACACTAAGATGAGATTTGTTCCACCAACACTGAAATAGAGTTTTTTTTTTGCTTGGCAAGAAGACTTTTATTCATACTCATTGTAAAAAAATTATAAGCTAAAAGGATCGAATAGTCTTTAAACTATATTGGTTAAAACTATAATAACCCTAAGTACCCTATTACAAAAAAGAACTACTCGTTGTTACAACTTTATACGATTCAAATACAATAAAGCGACAATCTAAGGCCCCGTTTGGTTCGTGAAAATAATGGGTATTTTTTATTTTCATTTTCTATGTTTCTCAAAATACTAATAAAAACGTGTTTGGCTAGAGAAGATAAATGATGCTATATTGGAGAACGTGAAATCAATATTTTCCATATTTTCTAAAATTATTGAAAACGAACACAAAAATTATTTTATGAAAATATATTCGGAAAACGAAAAATAGAAAATGTTTTCACAAACCAAATAACTATAAGCTACTCAATTAAATGAATAACTAGCTCAATCTCCCGGTACCACATAACAATGCCATATTGACCATAGTTCGAACCACCCTACTTAATTAAATTAAAACCCTTTAAATTTTATTTCCTGAGTTTACTTTAATTACTCATTGCACATACAAGTAAGTCGGTACTTGAAAGCTCAAAATAAGTGGTGAGCACTTTTCTCGCATTTGTACTTCAGCATAACTACTTATGCAAGAACATAAAACTATAGTATCAACACATTAACATCAAAATATTGCATACATGTCCCTGCAATTTGGAAGTAACCTACAACTTAGCCTCATACGATGCCACCAAAATCTAACTACTAGTCACACATGTAGCTCTTTTCCATTTTATTTTCCTTGTTCCCTCATCATTCGTTTTTAGATGACGATGGGCGATTAACTTGTATTAGTATTAGTAGTAGTATGAGATAGTCGTTTTTAGCTTCTTAGTTGCTATCTTTAGCCTTTTGACTTAGATAGGTAACTCTCTTTGTATAGTGTACAGTTTTTTTATTAATACAACCGTTTACCTGACCCAAAAAATATATCCTTCAACTCAAGCCTTATAAAATTAATCATTACAACTTATATAACTAGCATAACCTATTTTCTAGAACCCACTTTCTCTTCAACCTCGCACAAACTAGGTTGATAGTATATTACCATACAACTGGCCTTATTTTTTATTTAATTTCCACCTCAAACACTCAATTATCTTATACGTAACAAGCAAAATATCCCCACCCTACCAAATGATATTTACGGAAATTCACATAACTATTAACACCCATCTTAGTCTCCGTGGGCCCTTCCAAGTAAATCTTAACATATATCTAGGGGAGAGCATGGGTCGGTTTTACCCGGTTTTGAGGTTGGGGTAAACCAAGGGTAATATATTTCGGTTTAAGGAATTGCTAGGGTAACCCAAGGGTAGGGTAAGAAAAAGTTTACCCTCGGGTTAATTCGGTTTACCTTTCGGTTACCCTCGGTTTACCCTCGTTAGTAAACATTAGTCAAACTTTTTTTAACGCATGAAAAATTTAAATAAATGAGAAAATTTGAAAACACTTATATCATTATACTTCGAAAGATCAAAGATACAATCTTAACATTAGAAACCAAAAAATCGTGAATCGAATACTTCAAAATAAATTATGCATGTTTGGAATATCCGAGAAGCCAAATCAATTGACTTCTCAAATATACATGTTTTGTATTTTTTTTATTTACACGGTTTTTCGGTTTGGGTAACCCCAACCCAATAGCTTGGGTAATATATAGGTAAAACACATGGACCCGGAAAATCATAAGGTAACCCAATGGGTAAGGTTGGCCAAGGTAAAATTAACATATATTTTGGATCGGTTTAGTTAAAATTAACTCGATTTTTTGGTTTTGTTAAAATTTTGCTTACCCGTACATATATCTGGGGGGGCTCTTTGACTTGCTTTTGTATGCTAGAGTTCATAAACATAATCAATGCATCTTCTAGATTATTATTAGCCACACAAAAAAGTTAAAATTAGTGGCGATGTGACCTTTAGGAGAAGGCACATTCTGCTCCCCTTTAGTCTTGTCAAGATGATAAATTTTAGCATTCTAAGATAAAAATAGAGTTTGTCCCATTTCTATTATAAATTTGAGATAAAATTTAGACTCATTTCTATTATAAGATTGAGTTAAGAATATATTGCAAAACTCATATAAAATTTAACCATCCTATTTTTGCGGTCTTTTGCCGAAAAAAAAAATTAAAAAAGTACAAAAAAATCAAAAGAATGTAATAATCAAATATTGAACAATATTCATTCAATCCAAATTATTTTATATGATTTTTTTGATTAATATCAATTTTAATATAATTTTTTGAATAATAGATGTTTTTAGATAATATTTTGAATCATGTATTTTTATAATATTGATATTTTTTTATCTAGAACACGTCACTTATCTTTTTGAATGAAAAATAGACACCCGATTTATTTTGCACAGATCTAAACGGCAAGGGATCAAGAGAGACCTTGGATTTGAAATTTATCAAAAGTCTTAGTTGTATTAAAAGGTAAAATTGTAAGTTTGGTCCTGGAACCAATCTTATTGGAGTTAAAATGATTTCGAGTTCGAAGTGACTTTCTCATGTATTAAAAAAAAATTGTAAGTTTTAGATAGCAAAGAATATATTACACTTACAACACCACAAGTCCATGTAATTTGCATTATTCCACTTAAATTTACATGTAAATTGTGACTGCTACCAATTCACCAAATCTTTTAATTAATCAGTATATATGTTTTTATATACACTTTCCATCAGAACGAAAAATTAATTATCTCCTCTAATTTATTTCTTATTCCTTTTCATGATCTAAATCAAAGCCGAGACCTTATCAAATTCAGCTAAATAATCCAATAAGGTATGCTGGTTTTGATTCTGTGTCACAATGGGATTTTCGTTGGCCATAGCTCTAATACGTCTAGGTGACCTTGGTGGTGATGCGTATAGAACCGAGGCCTCTATTACCTCACGACGTATGTGTTCTTGATGCTGTAAGTATTTCTGGGCACGTAAAGCTGTGATATATAAACCAGCAGAAAATAGTACCGTCATTAAACCGAACACTCCAGCTGCACAAAACAGTCCTTGTCGTATGACAAGGCAGCTTGGTCTTGGTGTTCCCCAGTTCGTTAGGTGGCCAGATTCAACACTCAGGCCTATGAGTAGCAAAATTTCCCCTACTGCAAATGATACCCTGCCAAAAGATTAAACAATTTAGATATATTGTTAGTAATATTACACTATATCATGATTGTCCTCGGTGATAATATAATATATACCAGGTAGCAACAAAGAATAAGCCAGCTTGCCAAGATAGGGTGTTGAAGAATTGAGAATCAGATTCCCAAACAAGTAATGGTGGATCTGTTGTTTTACTGATTACAACCAATAAATATGTATGTATCACCATCATAGCTATTGCCAATGCAAGAAACGCACCAGATGCTGATAATAAAGTTGTCTTCCCACTACTATTATAGCTACACGCAAAATCTTTATCACTTGTAGATATCCATGTTGCCTGAAAATCATTAAAGTTAGTAACTAAATTCAAAAAAAAAAAAGATAGGTTATTTAGTACCTCAGAACGAGTAGCTTCAGCCATGAGAGATAGAACGAAGCAGATAAGGCCGAAGAGTATACACAAGAGAACAAGGAAGGCGCCTGTTTTGCTGCCTAGATCAGTGCTTCGGCGATTCGGAGCAAGATCAGCATGTGTGACAGCCATGGCTGTAAGAATTGTCTGAAAGTTGGCGAAGTAAAGATATGGCTAAGTATAGAATTCCAACATAAGTCAGGTGGGGAAAAGGGAACCAATATCTAGTATTACTTGGAACAAAGGTTGCTTAAAGGCCAGAGATTCTTGTTTACTAAGCTTTATGTGTAAGTTTTCATACAGCATCGTCCATTTAAATTTGATGCTTTTGATTTGTTATGCTTAATCTGATCTAAAAAGGCATTTTACTGATTTTAGATAAAGCAAATCATGATAGTTAATGCTATGGAATACAACTTAACCTTTACACACACCATAAAGTCTCAAACAATGCCTTTTCTTTTGGTGGTTCTTACCTGGTTTCTAATTTCTATACTTCCTTAGCGAGATGAGATTAATCATCACTCGGATTCTCTGACCACAGGTTAGCTTTTTAGTGAGTTTCGGAACCATGTAGTTCTCTTGGTTAATTAAGACTTAATATTGAGGATAGAGTACGTATACGTTCAATCACACAAACGATAATTAATCGGACCTTGGTTCAATGCACCTACAAATCAAATTGTAACTTGTAAGAACATAAAAAAAAAAAAAAAAATCAAATTGGGCTACTTTTTCCTTGAGTACTTTTTTCTTTTCCAAATACAACCAATTTTTTTTTTTTTTTTGGACGGAAATTTAACCTATTTTTATAAATGATTTTTTGGCAGGACATTAAAAAATAGCTAAGTCAACGAGTCACTATATGATACACTAGTTCAATTGGTATTATCGGCTATTCTTACATATATAATGCAAAATAGGAAATTGATAGAATCATTCGATGTTTTATTTAGGACTCGTCTAGCGAGGGAAGGAAAATACATTGGCTTTCGTGGGAAGTCTTATGCCGCCCTAGAAAGCATGGAGGTTTGGGTATTAGGGGTGCGCGTAACTACAACAAGGCATTTCTGGCTAAATAGGTTGGAAAATGTTACGGAATGATCCATCTTCAAGGGTAAAAGTCTTGAAACGAAACTACTTTCTGAATGGGTTTATAGAACGTGTTGTGAAACCTTCAGATTCTAGTATGTGTAAGAATATACTAGCAAGTTGTGAGGTATTAGAATGAGGAATAACTGAATTAGAAAACGGGAATGAGAGGTCGTTTGAATGGAATTTTGAGTCTTCGGGCGTTTTCTCGGTAAAATTGGCATATAATAGGTTGGCTCCGGTGGTAATTGGTTCGAACTTTAAATGGGATCTAATTTGGTCGCTTAAGTTCCCGCAAAAATTAAAATGTTACTGTGGCGGGCGACTTGGGATCGGCTTCCTACGGGCGAGAATCTAGTGTTGAGAGGAGTCTTGGAGGATCTGGTTTGTCAGAGATGTGGTCTTGAGCCGGAGACGGCGGGTAAATTGTTTTCGAGTTGCGACAACTATAGGGTGTTGGTCAAGGTGTGTACAACATGAGCTTCGGTTTCGTGAGGAGTGTAGCAGTGAGCGGTTGGAGAACACGTGGAAGGTACAACAGCTGTTTGAAGTCCGGGGGAGATCTTGGGTGGATTAGCTCCGTTCCAAGGGCGTCAGCGGTGCAGGTCTCGTGGACAGCAGGTCCGACAGTGGCGAACATGTACTTGTTCTGCAGCAGCGAAGGGTGAACCATCGGGGGATTGACTTTCTGCAGCAGCAGTCCGAGAGGAGGCCCAGGACAACAGCTTTAAGCCACGTGGAGTAGCAAGGAGGAAGGGTTGAGTTGAGTTGGTGGGATGAGCTACTGTCAAACAAGAAGTAGTTAATGGGATCGAGTTGCGTTGCATAGTGGCAGAGCTTGTTTGGCAGATTTGGATGGATAGAAATACAATACTTTTTGATCAATCGGCAAAGAAAAAATCGGTAGTGAGTTGCGAGCTATTGTATTGAATGCGGTTAATGATTATGTGTGTGCATATGGTATTGAAAGAGACGGTGGACTATTTATGTCGGCTAAGAATACTCTTGTTAAATGTATTAAATCGAAGACAGGAAATTGGATGTAGATAGTTCCTTTGATGTGGATAGGTCTTTAGCAAGAGTATGAGGACTATTTCGCAATAGTAATGGGGACTATCTGGGGGGTTTTGCAGGGAGTTGTGTCGCGCGTATACCTTTTGAAGCGGAACTCCTTGCGTTACACTTAGGTTTGCACATGGCGGTATGTCCGGGGTATACATCCCTCACCATTGAGATTGACTTGAGTGAATTGCATGCGCTAGTGAAGGACGGTGTGAATTCAAGAGGTTTTTCGAATGTTATAATAAGGGCTTGCCGGGATATATTGGCGGTTAAGGAACATTTCGATTTGGTTTGGAACTTTCGTGAGACAAATAAATGTGCAGACTGGATGACGAAGTTTGGTGCGAATAGTACGGAGTGTCCAATCTCGTATAGGGATCCACCAGATCGTTTATGACGGGTATTATGGAGAGACCGTTACGGTTATGTTGTGCCTTGAATACTTATAGCTAATTAATAATTAGTAGGAAATTTACTTCCTGGTCGTTTAGACCTCATTTGTAACAAAAAAAATCTCAAATTTTGTTAAATTATTCATTTAATATCCATTTCTTACTTAAAAAAAAAAATCAAATTCTATTGTATACTCTTAACTCAAATTCTTTTGATTTAATTTAAACTTTTCCAAACAAGATATTGCATTAATAAATAAAATATTACTATTATTACAATAATAAATTATATTTTTTGTAATAGTGTTAATTTTAATGTTAAACAATATATTTATATATATATAGGACAATATCAAGTTAATTACTAAAGTAAAATTATTTTTAATTAATTTCAACTACATAATTAATTTTTAATTAGAACAAAAAATTAAAAATTTGCAAAAGTACTCATAAACCTATTAATTATTACTTTAATTACATATCACATTTAATTCTTATAACCTTTACCACTTATTATATAATATTTATTTATTTTTATTTTAAAATTCGGCTACCGCCACTGACCACCACCAACAACACCATCCCTACCACCACAAGAACACCACTACACACCACCACCACCATCCACCGACCCCCACCCCCACCCCCACCACACACCACACACTACGACGACCACCACCACCTTCACCCATAACCACCGCCGACTAGTTTCGCCACCGTCGTCACCATCAATCACCACCAACTAATTTCATCAGACAAATGTCTCCGTGATTTTTTTTTTAAATTTCATAACTAATTCTAAAAAGTTCAGAAAAAATAAAAAAATTGCAGGCATATTAATATTTACGTCTATGAACTGTTTTCGTTTTTTTTTTGAATTTTTAAATTTTTGAATTTCGATATTCCGTTTTATGAGTTGCTATAACATACGGAAATAGATTTGGCAATTCCACCACACACGCGTTCGTGAAATTTTTAAAAAATTCATAATTAATTCCAAAAAAATCAAAAAAGTAAAAAAATTATATTTTTGGATAGAACAAGTTCATATCTACATCTGTAAAAAAATCGATATTCAATTTTATTGTTCCTACAATACACAAATATATATAATATACAAAATCATAGAATCGATCTAAAACATTCTCTTTTTTAATAAAATCATTTTTTTCTATATTAATTGATTATACCCTATTTTTACTTGTTTTTACCTATCTTGATGTATTCACTTTTTGTCCACTCCCTTTCCACAAATTTGTGTGTTGGTGTAATATACAAAATAGAAATTTGTGTATTACAGTTTACAGAAACACACAAAATCACGTATTCCCTATTAGTCATGCCCTTTTCTGTCTGTGATTTTGTATATCACATAAACACACAAACCGACAGTTTTGTGTAATGATGTAATACAAATAAATAAAAAAATTAGGGTCTATTACTTTAGCGTCGGACACCATAAATACTAAAAACCATAAATTTCAATACTAAAAATCATAAACCCTCAACCTAAAAACCATAAAAATTAAAATCAATAAAATCTAAACGTAAAAACTCTTAATCCTAGTCCTAAACCCTAAACCTAAACCTAAACCTAAACCTAAATCTAAAAACACTAATCCTAACCAAATCCTAAATTTGAAACCCTAAATTTAGAAACCTTAAACCTAAACCTTAAACCCTAAAACCTAAACCCTAAACCTTAAATAAAAAGAAACAATAACCTTAAACCAAAAAACCCTAGAGCCTAAATCCTAAAAGAAGAAAAAAAATACTAATATAATAGGGTTTATGATTTTGTGTGTTCCGTGAATATGAAAAAACTGACTTTTGTGTGTTCCTGAAACAGACAAAATCACAGAGAATGATAAAAAAGACTAGTATGATGGGGTCTGTCATTTTGTGTGTTCCAGTGCTACACAAACTGACTTTTGTGTATTACTAAAACCCTAAAAACGCTAACCCTAAAACCCTAAAAACTCTAAACCATAACCCTAAAGATGGTAAAAAAGTAACTAGAATAAACTAAAATGATTTTTATGAAAGTATAAAACTGGAAAACCATAAAACTAGTCCCTAAACCTTAAACCCATCAACCCTAACGTTAGTATAAATAGGCCCTGAAAACCTAAATCCTAAACCTGAAACCTAAAAACACTAATCTTTATAAACCTAAACTCTAAAATCATAAACCCTAAAAAACACTAAAACCTAAATAATAAATGGAGAAAATGACTAAAATGATAGTTTGTTATTTTGTGTGTTCCAGAAATACACAAAACTGGTACACATAAATTTGAGTTTTGTGTGTTACAAGAATACACAAAATTGAGTTTTGTGTATTATTGTAACAAAAAAAAAAAATATACAGAGAAGGAGATAAAGGACTAGTGTGATGTGAACTGTCATTTTGTATGTTACAGTATTACACAAAAATACTTATAACACAAAAAATACTTTTTGTGTATACTTATAACACAAAAAATCACATAAAATAAGAAAAAAAACTAATATGATGTGTCATTTGTGTGTTACATGAATACACAAAATAAAAAATACATATAATCCAATATCTACATATTCTCTTTATTTTTTGTATATTACATCATTGATCATTATACAAAACAGTCGTTTTGTGTCTTTCTGTGATACATAAAATCGCAGACAAAAAGGGGCTTGACTGGAAGAAAAAAAGTGATTTTGTGTGTTGCTGTAATACACAAATGACAAAAGGGGGTTGGACAAAAAGTTAATACATCAAGATAGTTAAAAACGAGTAAATATAGGTTATATGCGATTAATAAAGAGAAAAAAATAGTTTTGTTAAAGAAAGGAATGTTTTAGATTGATTCTATGATTTTATGTATTACAGGAATACATAAATATATTTTTCTGTATTGTAGGAATACATAAAAGTGAATATCGAAATTTTAAAAAAAAATCAGAAAAATTTGCAGATCTAGATATGAATTCCCCGTCCAAAAATGCAATTTTTTATTTTTTTTGGAATTAATTATGATTTTTTTTAATTTTTTTTTTTATGGATGAGCGCGTGTGGTGGAATTGATAAATCTATTTTTGTGTTATAATAACACATAAAACAGACTAACAATTTTTTTAAAAATATCAAAAAAAAAATCATAAACGTAAATATTAATTTGCCCCGTCCAAAAATGCAATTTTTTTCTTTTTTTTTTTCAAAATTAGTTATGTTCTTTTTAAAAAAAATTCACGGACACGCGCGTGTGATAGAATTAATTGGTGGTAACGGTGGAGGCAGAACTAATCGGTGGTGATTATGGACGAAGTTGGGTGGTGGTGGTGGTGGATGCATGATGTGGTAGTGGTGGGTGCATGATGTGGTGGTGGTTGTGGTGATGGTAGATGCATGAGGTGGTGGTGTTGGTGGTGTTGGTGGATGCATGGGGTGGTGATGGTGGATGCATGATATGTTGATGTTGGTTGATGGATGTAGTTGTGGTGGTTGTAGTGGTGGTAGAGGAGGTGGATGCATGATGTTGTGGTGGTTGTGGTGGTCGTGGATGCATGAGATGGTGGTTGTGGTGGATGCATGAGACGGTGGTGGATGCATGTGAGTGTGGTGGTGGTAGATCATAGATGCATGCCGTGGTGGTGGTGATTGTGGTCGTGGTGGTGGTGAATGCATGAGGTGTGGTGGTTATGTGCGAAGGTGGTGGTAGTCAGCGGATTATAATGGAGAAGGTGGTGGTAGTCAATGGTGTCACCCACTGTTTTTGTACTGACAACCACTGTTTTTGTACTGACAAACCACGATTTTTGTAGTGTCACCCGACTATTTTTGTGTTGTCAACCCACTATGTTTTATTCATACTTTTCACCCCTAATTTCTAATTGTTTTTTTGTTTTTATGCACATGCAGGTTTGACGATTAAGGAAGTGATTTATTCTCTGTTATAGAATTGAAAATAGTATGGAATAAGTTAGTTTTAGAATATGGAATATTGTAATTATAGAAATGTTTTGCTTTTAGAATTTTGTAATATGAAAACAATTTAATTATATATTTTTTAAGGTATGGAATGTAAATATTTTCTTATAGAATGATTTGTTTGAAAAAAAGTATCTTAAATATTTGTTTGGGTTGGTTTTTTTGGCCGAAAATGGTGGATCATGGATTTTATAAGTATATCACCTATGAATCAATATGGTGTTGTAACGGAATAACTATCTATACACATATAATAACTTGTAATATATAACATAATATAATGTTTTAAAATAAAAATAAAAATACAATTAAAAATTTCTATATAGATATATTTTAACATAATAACCATTTTTAAATATTTAAAATATAGTATTATAAAACAGAATTTATTATCATTAAATAACGGTAAGAATGTATTCATTAAAAAAGTATTTTATTTAGAAAAGTCTTGTAATATATAACATTATATAATCTTTTAAAATTAAAATAAAAGATACAATTAAAAAATTCTATATATATTTAAACATAATAACCTTTTTTAAATATTAAAAGTATAGTATTAAAAAACAAAATTTAATATCATTAAATAATAGTCAGAATGTATTCATTAAAAAAGTATTTTATTTGGAAAAGTTGAAATTAGATTAGGAGAGTTTAGAATAGGAGTTTTTTATAATAGAAATTGAGTTAATTTTAAATAAGAAATAAAGATATAAAAATAAAAATATAAATCCTTACTAAGTCCCCAATTAATTACTTGCCTAATTCTAATCCACGAAACAGCACATCACAACTCATATGACGTAGACCCCACCCAAACCTATTTGGAATTTTGAAATCTCTCCCTCTCAGCAAAAGAGACGTTATAACTTTTTAACCTTTTCTGCAAAAACTACATTTATTCAAACATTTTTATTTATAAAAAATACCTTTTATTAAATATAATTTCCACCCCCATTTTCTTTCTCCTCATTTAATGCCCTGACTAAACTTATTCGACCACTCAACACTCAAGAACCCACACACACAACACACAGCACAGCTCTGACTCTTCCCCTCTGAGCTGAATTAACGTTCCCTTCTCTCTCTTAAACTATCCCATCATTTTCTCTCTCTACGAATACACCATAGAAGCTTCAAGGATCATAAATATAACTGGGTTATGTAAGTTTCTTTTATTTGTGCATTCTGTGTTGTTGACCTTTGATTAGAAAAATGAGTTAAGTGTCCCGCTTTCTTGTTTTTTACAGTGATTTTGTATGTTAAGTTATAGCATTTGTTCATATATCTGATTAATATTGATGATTTATTTGTTTTTTGGATGCTGAGTAAGCCTAAGAAGTGAAGTATAGATCAGAAAGTTTGAATCTTTAGTACTGAACACATTGAAATTGTAGCAGTAGAAATCTCGCATATTAGGGGGAAAACACTGTATTATAAATTGTAGGCTACACAGTCAAGTTCGGGTCGGGTAAATGTGTATTTTTTGTGAAACCTTGGATATGCCATCACTATATTCGAATCACAATTTAATGCTTATCTAGAACACACTATTCTCTGTTTAGATCAATAACTTTGTGATTAAGTGACGTATATTTTCAAAATTTAAATTGTAGATGGAATTAGAGTGCTACTATATCATTTGATAGTTGTGCTTGAAATCTAAAAAAGGAAATGGGGGCAGAGAAAAAAGGTTCTAAAAATGGAGGAAGTTATGTAGGTGGGTTTCTTCAGCTTTTCGATTGGAACGCAAAGTCTCGAAAGAAACTATTCTCAAATAAATCTGAATTACCAGGTAATAATTATCAAATGTTTTTCCATTTTTTTAATCTGTTTATTCATTCTTGTAAATAACAAAAGTATTTTTTCTGTGTTGTTGCAGAGCAATATAAAAAACATAAAAAGAATTCCAATGCGAATTTTCCAGTGACCCGGATTCATATGGTAAAAATAAAATTAATAAATTTAATAGTTTCATCTGATTTAATCTTGATCTTTATTTTTATTTTAATATTTGTAGATGGAAGAAAATGAAACAGTTAGTAGGTCAATTATAAATGGAGGTAGTGATTATAGTTGTGCTTCTTCTGTAACTGATGAAGATTTTTACGGTACAAAGGCTCCTAGTGTAGTTGCAAGGCTTATGGGTTTAGATTCTTTGCCTACTTCTTCTAACTATGCTGAGTCAGATTCTGATACTCAATCTCTCGGAGATTTTCGTTACAGATCAGCAAAAATTGAAAATGTTTTTTCAGGCAATCTCAGTCAGGATCCGGACCCGGGCCCAGGCCCGGGCCCGGTTCCGGCTACTAAGCCGATGAATAGACCGATTGAGAAGTTTCAAAGTGAAGTATTGCCGCCTAAATCTGCTAAATCGATACCGATTACTCATCATAAGCTTTTATCACCGATTAAGAGGGGTAATTTCGTCCCTTCTAAAGATGCTGCTCATATAATGGAAGAAGCTGCCGCTAGGATACTTGATCATGGTCAACGAGAACGAGTTGTCACCGGAAAAGGAAAAATAGGTGGTGGTTCTTCGTCGGTTCCGTTAAAATTGAGGGACTTAAAAGAAAAAGCTGAATCTGCACAAAAGGGTGGTGGTAATACTCGAAGTGTGACTAAATTACTTAAGGGTCAATCAATGAATAAGAGCTGGAATGGATCAGGAGATGGTTCGTCAGTTAAAACCTCGTCAGATTCAGAAGAATGTTCAACTAGTAGAAGAAATAAAGGGAAATCGATTTCACTTGCGTTACAAGCAAAGGTAAATGTACAGAAACGAGAAGGAATGAATGTAAATGGTGTGAAAGAAGAACCAAATCAGGTATTTAAGAGCAGATCAAGTACTCAAAAGCATAAACAGAAGAAGTCTTCTACTTCTACTTCTACACAAGGTGTGCTTCGTCAGAACAATCAAAAGCAGAATCGATTAACTGATATAGCTAAGGCACCTTTAAAGCCTTTTTCTACTAGCTCACAAGGTAAAAAACTTACCGGAGAAACTTCTTCTTCTTTGCCTGTACGTTTAAAAAGCTCTATTAAAACGACTACAAATTGTGAAGTTGGTGGTACTAGGAGATTAGGCTCAGATGTATCAAACGATAAAAATGATAAAAACGATAAAAGGGATAGTTCATATTCCGGTACAAAAAATCTTACCCGAAAAAAAAGGTGTATAGAAGGAGATTTTCAGGTAGAGAAGAATAATAACATGTCAATAGGAAAAAGTACGAAGCATATTCAATCTGATTCGATAGTAAATAAGCAGATTAATTGGCCTGAAAATAGTAAAAGAAATTCAACAGATATTGTTTCTTTTACATTTTCTGCTCCTATGACACGATCTACACCTGGAGAAGATTATCAAAGTAAAAGGACATTGCTAGATAATTCAAATTTATCTCCATTTCCTAAAAGGGTATTGGGAGGTGATGCTTTAAGCACTCTTCTTGAACAAAAATTGAGAGAATTAACTATCACAGTTGAAGCTTCAAAACAGAAATCCAATACAGTTTTTCCGCAATTAATGGTAATATTCTCAAATACTTGTTGATGTATTATTGATTTAAACGCTAAAATCTTGTTTTTTTTTGTTACTTAAAGGAAATTGAAGGAAATGCGAAACAAATGCTTGATTATCGACTTCCAAGTCCAATCTCTGTTCTCGAATCATCTCTTTTCATGGAAAGTTGCAATTCCTCAGAAACGATACTCAGTAATAACAGTACAGGAGGTACGTATTAGCAACAATTTTTATTTTTTTTAATGAAAAATGACAAATTTTAATCAAATTTCAGGTAGTAAGCAATGTTCATCTGTCCATGCTCGGGAAATTCTTGGTACGAAGAGGCTTCATTCAGTTGAAGCTACTGACATGGATTTATCAGATTCTGCTGCTTCAACTTATACAAGAACACTTACTGAACAGCTTGTAAATATGGAAGAAGATTCAAAAAAATGGGAATTGGAATATGTGAAGGAGATATTATGCAATGTAGAGAAAATGTTTAAGGATTATGCAATGGGTAGAGCACGCGATATAATAAATCCTCATTTATTTGAACAATTGGAAAGTCGAAAAGGGGCCCCAAGTGAGAATAAACTGAAACGGAAACTTTTATTTGATTGTGTTAGAGAATGTATGGAATTAAGATGTAAAAGATACGTAGGTGGAGGAATTAGAACGTGGGCAAAAGGACTATCAGTTGTGAGAAGGAAAGAGAGATTAGCGGAAGAAGTGTATAAAGAAGTAACTTGCTGGGGTAAAATGGGAAATTATATGGTTGATGAACTTGTAGACAAAGATATGAGCACTCAATATGGGAAATGGGTTGATTATGAAGTTGAAGCGTTTGAATTAGGATTGCAGATCGAGAATCGCTTACTTAACTCTTTAATAGATGAAGTAGTTGCTGACGTGTTACTACTTTAATATTATCCCCCATTTTTTTTTCTGGTTAGTTAGCTTTAAAAACCGCAAATTTATTTGGTTGAACTGGATTTTCTGTGGTAGCTTTTGTTGAGATATTATCTGGCTTTAAAATCATAAGCAGTTGACTTTTCTTTTGACAGTATATTCCTATGAGGATAATACAACTCAAAATTTCTTTCAAAAATATTAGCTACCATCTCTACAGACACTAGTTTATCCATTTATTTTGAAATATATTGTCTCTCTCAGGCACATTCCTCAAGGAAATAGCTGAGTTTTGAACACCACCTCTTTTCTTCTTTCCGGCGAAATTAAACCACCACTAAACCACCTTAAACCTATACCACTATGTCCTTCAATTTCATATTCTTACAAATTGCAAAACTTACCTACATACACATAAACATTGACATCTTCATCAAATTTACTATTACTCTCATATTTTAATCATAAATCCTATTTCACATTTATTTCACTGCATCTACATTTATTACTTTTTCTCTACTTTCTCTTGCCTCATTCAATATGGAATTCTATACAAGGCAAAACACAAACACTGCTGATGAATCACTTATCCTTACTGCTGATCCAAACTCGGTTTACGCCCAATTTGAAGGACCGAAACTTTATGCTAAAATCATTGCTGATAAGGCTGTCAGCTTCAACTACCTAAGAAAAAACATTATCAATTCTTGGGGAGTTAAAGGAAAAGTTCACACCGAGAAAAGGGGTTTCAATACCTGCATAATAACTTTTGATTCTGATGAAGACCTTCAGCAGGTATGGAACAACAGGCCATGGAATCTTGTTGGAAGACATGTTCTACTGCAAAAATGGGATGTAGCTAAATCTCAACCTGATATTCAAATCACAACAACTTCTTTCATCATTCAAATTCATGATGTTCCACCAACTATGATTACTGAAGACAATGCAAGAAAAATGGCCTCTCAAATGGGAAATGTTGAAGAAATCATCTTACCTGCCATTGCAACCTTCAAAGAATTTAATGCTATCCGTGTTAGGGTTGACTGGAACATCTTCAAGCCAATCAATGGTACCTACAACATCAATCTGGGAAATGGTCAAAAAATTCGAGGTATGTTAAAATTTGAAAAACTATGTGATCTATGCTTTGTATGTGGCTTATTAGATCATGAGGAAAGTGATTGCAAAAACAAAAATCGATTGAAAACAAAACTTACCAAAAGAATTTTTGGTCTTGAACCAAAATTTGTTGAGAATAAAGCCACCGAGTCAACCCACCAAATCAAAAATCAACAACAAAATCTACCTTCATTCACCGAATCAAATCAACTCATCAAAATCCACCGAGTCAAATACCCAACCAAACTCGCTCAATTGCCGTACATTCTGAAAATCCCGCCTCTTTTACACCTAACCCTATCTTTATTGGTCCAATTTCAAAAATCGATTTGACCATACCTCTCTCATTTAATGCTTCTGACACCGATATGGCTATAGAAGGTAATGTCTCTGAACGAAAAGGAATTTCTGCTTCTCAATTTTCCGAAATGGTGAATGATAGTGAATATAGCCTATCTGCTATTAAAGATAGGCTGTCAAAACCAAAACCCATTACTCAATCGTTTAGTGGGCCAAATAAAACTTGGGCCGAAATAAATGAAGAGCTGAAAAGAAATGTTTTTAAAAGCCCACTACCACAAACAAGAAATAACCCAAACCAAAATACACCTAACTCTATAACATTCGGATCCAATGAAGACCCAGTTATCATCACTCCGAAACATTATCTTCCTATTAACAATACTAACCTCGATCAAAATAATCCCCCAAAATCTCAAGAACAAAATCAAACTCAAAACCCTAATCCTTCTGAACAACAAGAAATTCCCAGTCCTATTAACCAAATTACCTCTATTCCTTTTGCTCTTTATGAAGATAACGAAACTAATTCTCACCATCGAATCCACGATTATAAACCCACAAGCTCTCTCAAATCTTCAATCAAAAGTGCTAGAGTTATTTCAAAATTCGATAAGCTTTGGGAAACAAGATGGAAAGAAGAAAAGGATTCACAACAATCAAAAGAACAGCTTACCTCAGAAAATCAATCAATAAAAACCGAGGATACAAATATCAAAAATGTGGAGGATCAAGACACGGCCATGATTAATGGAGACAAATCAACTACTGAAGAGGCTTCCGGGTTTGACCTAGATCAAACCCACAGAGGTATATGATACAACTATGTTGGAATTGTCAAGGGATTGGTACCCCCTTGACAATTCTAACACTCAAAGATGCGGTCAAAACCCATCAGCCTGAGGTAATCTTCTTAATTGAAACTCTTAATGGCAAAGAAAAAACTGATTCTCTTATTAACTCTCTGAATATGAAAAACGTTTGTACTATCGAGCCCATAGGAAAGGCAGGGGGTTTGGTTTTAATGGCTAAGCATGATTTTGATATAAAACTTATTCATGCTAATAAAAACTTCATTCACTGTCAAATAACCGATGAGAAAGGTATTGCTGGATATTATACTTACACTTATATCTCTTCACATGATGAAGAGAAAGAAGGAAACTTTGAACAAATTGAAAATCTTATGAATAATAATAAAGATGAGCCTTGGTTTCTTATTGGAGATTTAAACATGATAAGATACAGATATGAAAAGCTTGGTGGTAACATTGACAATGATACTGATAATAACCTTCTTAACACCTTTATAAGCGCTAATAATCTCACTGAAACATCTTCTAAAGGGTGTTTTTATACCTGGAGTAATAGGAGATGTGGTGATAAGCTTATAAAAGAAAAATTAGACAGGGGATTAGCCAATCAAGCTTGGGATAATCTTTATCCTGATGCATGGATTGCAAATCTCCCTGCCATTGGCTCTGATCATAGCCTCCTTATTTTACACTGTAATAAACCAAAATTTAAAAAATTTGAAAGATTTATTTACAGAAAAGAATGGAATAGTGATGTTGAAATTTGTAACATGATTAAACACCATTGGAACACTTACACTAATACTATACAAAGAGGTATTATTAGATTTGGATCAAAGCTTAATAATATCTCCCACATTATTACTAAATGGAACAAAAACAAAAGAACCAATAATAGAAATATTATTAAAGACATCATGAAGAAACTTGAAGATATTAATGAAATCTCTCATGATAATTGGGATCATAATAATTTCTTAACTGCCCAATTAGAAAATTTTTGGAATAAAGAAGAATTATACTGGAAGGAAAAATCTAGAGTTCAGTGGGTTAATTTTGGAGATAAAAATACAGTTTTTTTCCAAAATTCGACTAAAACTAGAAGAAAAAACAATAAAATACTTAGGCTTATGAACTATGAAGGCATTTGGATGGATAAAACTACTGATATTGATAATCATATCATATCTCATTATACTAATACTTATACAACTAAAGGGCCCAGAAATTACCAAAACATCCTTAGAAAAATAAAATCTACTGTAACACCTTCTATGAATAAATCCTTTGAAGCCCCAATCTCTTTACAGGAGGTCAAAGAAGCTGTTTGGGACCTGGGGAAAAATAAATCCCCAGGCCCTGATGGCTTTACTGATAATTTCTATAAAAAAAATTGGGATATTATTAAATATGACCTCATGAGATTTATCACTGACTTTTTTTGGAATAAAGGCGATTTATCCTCTATTAACAAAACATATATCACCCTAATACCAAAAGTTAAAACACCAGCCTCTATTACTCAACTGAGACCTAAAAGCTGTCCCAACTTCTCTTATAAAATAATTGCTGCTATCTTAGTAAAAAGGCTAAAACCTTTCATGAACAACATTATTTCCAAAGAACAATCAGCTTTTATTAAATATAGAAACATCACTGAGAACATTATCATTGCTCATGAAGCAGTTCATTACTTAAAAAATAAAAGAACTTCTAAAAACTACTCAGCTATTGTTAAAGTTGATATTTCTAAAGCTTTTGAAAGCATAGAGTGGGATTTCCTTTTTGACATTATGAGAGCTCTCGGTTTTGGCCCTATTTGGATTGATTGGATTGAAAGATGTGTCAAAACGGTTTCTTACTCTATTCTTTTAAATGGTTGTCCTATACATTTACCAAAACCTTCAAAAGGGCTTAGACAAGGGGACCCCTTGTCCCCTTTTCTCTTTTGTATTGTCACTCAAGCTCTCACCTCCCTCATTAATGATAAAATTAATAATGGTTTAATTAAAGGTATCAGATTGAGCAGAAATTGCCCCACTCTCACACATATCCTATTCGCTGATGATAGCTTATTCCTCTTAAAAGCTGATAGTGATGAATTTTATCACTTTAAAGATACTATGAACATGTATAGCTATGCATCTGGCCAAAATGTTAATCTAAATAAAAGTGGGGTAATTTTTAGTAAAAATACCCCCACTAACACTATTACTGAGCTTACAAATATTCTTCAAATGAATCACTTAACAAATCTAGGGAATTACTTGGGATTACCCTCGGATTGGGGAAGATCTAAAGTTAGGGCCCTAGATTGGCTTATTGAAAGAATCATCTCAAAACTGGAAAATTGGAATTGTAAGCTTCTATCTGAAGCTGGAAAAGAAACTTTAATCAAAGCCATTATTCAGTCAATTCCAGTCTATATTATGTCCATTTTTCAAATCCCTGATTCAATTTGTAATAAAATCTCCTCACTAATTGCTTCATACTGGTGGGGAAACAATGGAAAAACTAGAATTCACTGGAAAAATTGGAAGTATATGGAAATGCCTAAAACTGAAGGGGGTATGAATTTTAAAATTTTTATCCAACTAAATATTTCATTGTTGGCCTCTTCTGCATGGAAATTTAATATGAATAAAAAATCTCTAGCCTTCAGTGTTATGAAAGGAATTTACTTTCCTTCTACTCACTTTGAAACTGCTTCTTTGGGTTATAACCCTTCTTGGGCCTAGAGAAGCTTACTCAAAGGTAGAGATACCTACCTAAAAGACACAAAAATGATTATAGGAAATGGGGAAAAAACCTCTATATGGCATGATGATTGGATTCCCAACTCGGAAAATCCTATAAAGCACTTAAATCTCCCTATTTATAAAGTGTCTGAACTCATTAATGAAGACAAAAATTGGGATGAAAGAAAACTTCTTATTACCTTGGGTAGAGAAAAAACTGAAAAAATAAAAAATCTTAATATTAGTATATCAAATGCTAATGATACTTTAGTGTGGAAACACACTAATAATGGAACTCTTACTGCTAATAATATGTATAAACATATTACTGACACAATGATCAAGAATAAAAATCATACTGAAAAATTACTTCCATCTTGTTCCTTCAAGCTAAATGTGAATTTCTGGGATATCATTTGGAATTTAAATTTGCCTCCAAAACTCAGAAATTTTGCATGGAGGGTTATATCTGATGCACTACCTACTGAGAATAATAAATTTAACAGGAAATGTGCTTTAAATGGTACTTGTAAAGTTTGTGGCTTGGATATTGAAACCACTGAATATCTATTACTCTTTTGTCCAAGTTCAAAAGCCACCTGGTTTGCAACTCCTACTGGTCTTATCAACTCACATGAGAAAAATATTAGCTTAAAGCATTGGATACAAAATCTTATTGAAATGAAGCTTAAAAACGATGAAAATGATAGACCAGTAGTAGAGATGGCATTCTGGATTATGTGGTACATTTGGAAAAGTCGCAATAAATATATCTTTGAAAATCACATCATTTGTCCCTTAATTAACATGAAAAACGCTTATAATGCCTATGATGAATTTGTAAAATATAAAAACACATACTCTGAGGCATATACAGGTACCAATACAGAAAAAATCACAGGTAAAACGACTTATAATAGCAATAGCAATACTTCTAATTCTCAAAACACAGTAAACATTAATAATCAAACAACTTACATTAGTGTAGATGCATCTTATCTTAATGCAACTAATTGTGCTTCTTCGGCTTGTATTTTTAGTGACAAAAAGGGCCAATTTTTGGGAGGAAAATACTAGAAATTCAAAGCTACATCTCCTCAAGAAGCAGAAGCTATTGGTATTCGCAACGCTCTACTTGAAGTTTCATCCTTTCAAGATGCGCATTTTGTTCTAAGAAATGATTGTCTTAGCCTCATCAACCCGTTAATGAAGGGCACTAAGTTTGAGAATCGTCATCTTCACCATGTTTATGAAGATATTCAAAGTTTGATGCGCAACATTAATATAAATTTCCATTTCGTTTCAAGGAAATTCAACAAAGCAGTGGATTTTATTGCTAAACAAGGAAGGCTTGCCGACCTAAGGAGTAATTGGATTTCTAATCCAACCCCCTATTTTCTTAAATTACTTGAGCTCGATTTTGTAATAGAGGGTATAGGCTAAGAACATGAATCCTATCTTATTGTATTCGTTTTTTAATTAATTTAAATTATGTTTAACGTAAAAAAAAAAAAGTTTATCCATTTTATCTGACATTTACCAAAGATGTGGTATAGGTTAATGTAGTTTTATTATTATTATTATTATTATTATTATTATTATTATTATTATTATTATTATTATTATTATTATTATTATTATTATTATTATTATTTTTGTCTAAGGATTACCACGGATGAGAGAAAGTTATCCTACACCTTTTTTTTGTACAACACATTAAGAAACGTAAAAGTTTCGACTAAAGTTGATGGTTGCCAGCCAAAAGATCGATGTCCTGCTTGACACATTTAAATAACAAGTCTGTGACTTGATTGAAATCTCTCTTAATGTGGAATATCTTCCATGTTGGGAATTTTTCGATTCATTTCCGGATTTCGAAAATCATTGGACGGAGTTGCTAGTTGATTTCCCAAACTTGATTGATATCTTGAATAACTTCAAGGTTATCGGAGTAAAATGAACAACTCCGGAGATTGAGATCTGCAGCGGATCTCATGACAAGGAGGATTGCCCAACATTCTTCCTTTTTGGCACTGTTAATTTGGCATCTTCTTGAGTTTTTACTAATGATAGCCCCTGCCTGATCAATCGCAATAGATGCGATACACGCCGGTTCCCATTCCTTAGTGAATGAAGCGTCATTAAGCCGATAACTTCCGAAGAATCTTGTAAGACATTGCTATCTTCATCAATCAAGTTTCTATCATTCTCTTTGCTAATAACAATATCATTGTTGTTGTTGAAGTTAGTTTTGGAAAGATCATTGATTAGTTTGTTCGATTTGTTGACAATATCCAAAATGTTCCACTTTTTTCATTTCAAAAACCCCCTCCATTCTAGCTTTCCATATCATCAAGATGATGGTGAATATATTTGTTGTAATGAGGTTTTTGTCCCATCTATTTTTCGAAAATGAGAAGATTATCTCAAGAATCCATTCTTTAATGAAACCTTGAAAATTCCGATTAATCCTAATTTGCATCAGGGATTTGGCCCAAATTGTTTCACTGAACAGGCATTTGAGGAAGAGATGCTCAACAGATTCGTTTTCAAGTTCACACCATTCACACTTCGCCGATTTGACACACTTCTTTTTATGCAGGTTAACCTTCGTTGAGATATCTTCATTACAAATTTTCTACAAAAAGTTTTGGATTTTTGTCGGAACATTCGAGTGCCATACTATTGACCATATACCTATATTATTGTCTCTTTCCCCTCATTAGCTATTTCTTTATTAACAAGACAATGATATCCAGATTTTGTCGTATAATTCTCATACTTTGAATAAGGCCAAATGACTTCTTTATCAAGTCGCATAATTGGAATTTTTCGGATCTCCGCTTTTTCCTTTCCGTTGCATATTACATTAATTAAATGAGAGTTCCACCCCGTGCAACTGTCATTAAATAAGCCGACTTCCGTAATATTTATCCCCTCAATTTTCTCCAATTTCATTCCTGATCCGATCCATGAGTCATCCCAAATGTTTGCAGTTAATCCATTTCCGATTTGTAAACAACATTCTTTTTTCAATAATTGAAGCCCTTTGAAAATGCTCGCCAGCTCCATGACCTTCTTTGTCGGAGTTGGGCATTCCAAAAGTTTGAATTTGGATGATAGATTCCTTTTAAAAAATTTGCCACCAAAGAGTCGGGATTATTAAGAACTCTCCAAACTTGACTAGCCAGTAAAAAAACATTCATTTTGTGAAAATCTCTGAATCCGAGACCTCCAATCGCTTTAAGTTTAGCGGTTTTTTTAAGCTACCCAATGAATTCTTTTTCGGT
This sequence comes from Nemophila menziesii, assembly GCA_029959085.1. Lineage (NCBI taxonomy): Eukaryota > Viridiplantae > Streptophyta > Magnoliopsida > Boraginales > Hydrophyllaceae > Nemophila > Nemophila menziesii. The sequence continues at coordinate 4,701,003 of JARWIR010000038.1, read as the reverse complement.
TTGCTGAGTCCCACCAAAAATTTTCCACAAGAGCCGACATTTTCTTACAGAGATCCTTAGGAAATTCGAAAATTGACATATCATGATTCATAGTTGCTTATAAAACAGCTTTAATTAGGACTTCTTTACCTCCGTCTGAGAGAAGATTAACGACCCATCTTGCGGATTTATTAAGGAGCCTATCTTTAATATAATCCAGGTTTTCAGATTTTGACCTTTTAAGGCTAAGAGGAATACCAAGATATTTCCCCAGTGAATCTGTACACCGTCAGAGTTTCTGATACAAGATTCTTGGTGGACTCAGCGGTTCCATTGCTAAACAACATCACTGATTTGTTAAGGTTGATTTTGTCCAGACGCTCAACAATACAAATCAAGAATATTTTTAAGATTATCAAATTCATTAGTATTTGCTTCCATAAAAAATAAAGCATCATCTGCAAATAAGAGGTGAGACAATCTCGGGCAGTTTCGAGTAATTGAGATGCCTTTGATATTAGCTTCTCGGCAGTGAAAGTTAATAAGTCCGATAAGCGCTTCAGTCATCATAGAGAAAAGAAGAGGAGAAAGTGGGTCATCTTACCTGATGTCTTGAGCCAGTCTAAAACAATCAAGTCTTTCACCATTAACTTTAACTTGCAACGAAACCGTAGAGATACAGTTAAAAACCACATCCCTCCATTTCTCGCAAAATCCAAGACATTTAGGCACCCGAATAAGAAATGAACAATTCACCTAGCCGTAAGCCTTGGCAATATTAATATTAATGGCGACGTAATGTTTCCTCGATCAACTTTTAGATTTAAGAAAAAAAAGACACTTCTTGGGCAATGAGAATATTGTCTTGGATAATTCTTCCTTTTATCAATGTCGATTGAGTAGGAGAAATAATATCGTTCATTAACGGTTGCACGCGTAAGGCGCGGATTTTTGCGATAATTTTGTAACTGAATTCAATACATGCAATTGGTCTATAGTCCGCTACTTATTCCTGAGATTCTCCTTTCGGGATGAGAGTAAAAGAGTATCGTTGATTTAGTTAAGCGAGTTATTCGAAGAAAAGAAACATGCAACCAGTTTATATATATCCTCCTTTAGAATTTCCCAGAATTCTTGATAAAATTTTCCAGATAAACCATCTGGACCCGTCGCTTTGAACCCGACATACTGAAAACAACATTTTTAACTTCCTCCATGTCAGGAATTTTAACTAAATCATCATTCATTGATTCAGTAATTTTATTTGGAATATGACAAACTACCTCATCCATACCTTCAATAGTATTGTTTTGGAACATGTTCATGTAATAATTTTAAATAATTTCTTTGTATTCATCTTGATCATCCATCCACAAATTATTGTTATCTTTAATAGCGCATATTCGATTAATGTTCCTCCGCTTGATTGTGGCATTATAAAAGTAACTCGTGTTCTTATCACCATTTTTAATCCAAAGATCCCTAGCTCTGTCCGCCCAATATAATTCTTCTTGATTCCAAAGTTCCTCGATTTCACATTTAATGTGGTTAGTATGTTCTTGAGAGTGAGGAGTACTAGGACCATTTTGCATAATAACAAGTTGGTTTTGGAGAGAATTAATCTTCTTACGATTATTGAGAAACGACTTTCGACTCTAGCTTGTTAAAGCGAGACATGTTGCGTCTTTCTTGTTCAGGAAATCCTGAACTGAAGATATTTTATTATTAGAATCCCATGAAGATTTCACGATTTCTCTACAACTTCTATTTTCCAGCCATCTTGATTCGAACATGAAATAACAATTATTTTAGCCTTAGTACAATCTTTTTGAATGATCAGGGGAGAATGATCTGAACCCACTGCAGGCGGTACTTTAATAATTGCATTAGGAAAAAGATTCAACCATTTATCCGACGCAAGACCCCGATCAAGTCTCTCTCTAATGTTTTCTTTCCCTTCTCTATTGTTATTCCATGTGAAAAAACATCCATTTGATTCAAGTTCTATGAGACTATTTGAATGGGGGAATTATTTATTAGAGCCCCACAACCTTCTTCTTAACAAATTAAAGCCCAAGCCCAACTAACTCCTAATTATACCACCAGAACCTAACTAAAGAAGAGGAAAAGACCAAAACCACACTCCCAACCCTCTTATACACTATAAAAACATTTTACCCAAAACAAAATACCCATATATGATTTCGATATCCAACCTTCCTCTCTCTCTCTCTCTCTCTCTCTCTCTCTCTCTCTCTCTCTCTCTCTCTCTCTCTCTCTCTCTCTCTCTCTCTCTCTCTCTCTCTCTCTCTCTCTCTCTCTCTCTCTCTCACTCTCTCTCTCTATGTGCTCTTACTGTGCTCAAGAACACAAACCACTCCCCAATCCTCTACCGACACACTCTCCCTCTCCGTTCACGGTGGACCTTCTCTTCCCTCCCGTCAACGAGATGAACTGCCGCTGCTGCAGAAGGAAGCCACTGCTCCCGTCAACGAGATGAAGTGCCGCTGCTGCAGAAGGAAGCCACTGCTCCCGTCAACGATATGAACCGTTGCTGCTGCAGAAGACGTCGAGATCCACTGCCCTCCTGCACGAGAAAGCCGCTGCTCCTGTGTAAATCACCACTGTTGCACCACCACTGCCACTCTTCGTCTTCCTAGATCACGCTGGTGCGAGGTTGCCGGAGATCCAGACCACACCTCTCTACACCAGATCTGCTCGTTTGAGTAGAAGAACACGCCTCCGTCAAGTCGCTGTTCTGGAGGATAAGAAAGATGTCACTCAGCGACGCCCCACACCAGATCGGCATCGAACCCCTACACCAGCATCGTTCCTCCGCCACTCCACCGGATCTCCGCGACTCGAATCCCTCCACCAAACAGCAATCGAACCTTCCTTTGCGAGGCCGATGTTAGTTTTTTTAAACGTGTCTACAGGTGTGTGTGGCTGGTCCAGCCCTGTTTGGGCCCAACCATCTCAACCAGCCCCTTTAATTTGTTTTAAAACCCAATTTTTATTTTTCTTAGGGGCAGTCTATTAGATTCCAACCCTTTTTGGTTTTTTTAATTATTTCCTATTAGTTGTTTTATGTGCAGTTAAGCCCGGTCCAACTCTAATCCAGCTCAATTGGTACACTCCGCTGGGTCCAGACCCTAATTTGGAGAGATTGATTTTTTTTTAATTCTTATGTGATTTGAGTTGATTGGACATAGGTACAACCCCTAGAGTACAAATTCAAGGGTCTGTACCCTAGTGTAAAGCTAATGGTTTCTGAATAATTTATTTTTTGAAAGTTAGACATGGACAAAAATCGGGCAATCTTAATAACTTGACATGGACAATATCTAAAAGATATAAGGACTTATAATGCAATTAAAATAAAAATAACTTCACACAAATTAAAAAAATGAAAATCGAACATAGTAGGCCCGTACCCATGGGTACGGACCCATCCGTTAAATGAAAAGAACAAAAAATTAAAAACAAATTACTGCATACAAAAAAATTGAAAAGGGCAAAAATAAAAATAAATCCAACCAAAAATTGAAACTCGGCCTTATTTAGAATTATTTCCTAACTAGGCTTTAAAAATTATGTTTGGTGGGATTTGGGCTCTAATTAGTAGATTCCTCTATTTGAATTAATGAAGTCATTGAGTCAAATTATCCTATTCAAATTAGGTGTCTTTTTACCTTGTTTCTCAGAAAATTTAGCGATTTCATTAAAGTCGCCCACAAAGAGAATCGGGTCTTGAACTTTTGCCCTCCATGAGGTAAGATCGATCCAAAGTTTACTTTTTTCCGCTTCATTATTAGGAGCATAGACAAATACGACATACGACAAAGCCAAGTTCGGTTTTTATTTATTTCACAAATTACAAAAGTCGCATCAGAGCAAACAACCCTAAGTTTAACTGAGACCTTCCACGCCACTAATATACAACCATACCTAAATGCTCTACCTCTGGGTCTACTAGATGAACATTATTGAAAGAACTAAGATCGATTACATTTATTAACATCTTCCCTCCTAATTTTTTATTCAAGAAGACAAACAACTAAATTATCAAACTTAAGAAAAAGGGACTTTAAATTTTTCTTCGTCAAAGGAGCCCTTGCGCCTTTGACAGTTCTATACCATGAGATTATCCATCGTAATCGGCCACTTTTGAGGATTGGCTACCATCTTTCAGAGAATTGATGATGTTGATTCTCACAGGAGGGTCCCGGGAATCGGCATCATTTTCAATACCATTGTCACTAGTATCATCATGTTTGAAATATCCATCACATGCAATTTCTTTACAATATTGACTATAAATAAAGACCATGTAGTACGAACAAAGTGAGGTTAACAAAGCATTTTTTAAACTGCAAAATCCTTGCATGCAAGCCAAGTGGCCAATTAACGTTTGTGTTTCCCATGAGGCAAAACTTGAAGGGAAAGTACCTAATCGCTTGGGATATGAAATACTACACAAGCAGCAAAAAAGCGGAGAAGAAGAGGATACTGACCTCAGAAATATCAATGGACTGGTAAAAAAATGCAATGGAAAAATCGTGACCTCAGAAATATCAATGGACTGGTAAAAAAAGCAATGGCAAAATCTGGCCTGCTAATATTATGGAAAAAGTACACAAGTAGACTAGTTCTGCAGTCATTTATGTAATAAAATAAAGAGAAAACCATCCATAAAGAAGACCGGTTTTGTGGGTAGTAGTTGGATATTTCCAAGAAGAGATATTTTCATTCACTCACTTGATGAAAACCATCCATAAAGAGAGATTCTCTGTCAAAGCCAAAAAAAAAAAATAGCAAGCCCAGGAAACTGTAAAGTGAGCCTCAATATACATTGCATATATGTAAAACGGAAATTGACGGCCATGCACTTCACAGGAGAATTCAAATGAAACAACACCAATGAGAATTCCACAAGATTTTATAAAGAGAATCTTCAGATAAATAAAACGAAACATGCTACAAGACCAAATCTGAGAAAACCTGACCCAAATCTTCCAAAAATTTAAAAAGTTGCCGTCACTGCCTTTATAACAAATCAAATAACCAATGAAATATTTTTCTACAGCCAAATGTTATTGCATGCGTATATAATGTTGGTCAATTGGGTTTTTAGCCCAAGTGAAGACCATGTTTTTGTATATACGACTTTGACTCAGGCGTTAGCATATTTGTGGTGATTACCGTGTTATATTCACTTGGTTAAAACCATTAATAAGTGAATGATAAATTGAGAATATGGAGAAAAAATAAATAAATAAAGATGCTCAAAATAAAAGTCGCAACGGTTCACAAAAAGTTCGAACCCTAATATTCGTATTCACACATCGTTTGGCTTCACCAGAGTCTCCTATGTTGAAAAGTCACATTCCTTCTTGAAAGGTTGTCAATCCACCTTTTCAAACCCTATAAATAGTGCAGGTCTGCATCACTTTCAAAATAGAATTTTTTTTGCACACAAAATCATATCTTTGCATTTGAAAAGCTATAGAGTTCAAGAGGCTTATTTGGGTCGTCTATTCTTCTCAGTTTGAAGTGCTTCTACAGAGAAGATCCTACCGTTGTATCCTGGGAGGCTGTTGCCGTGAACCGTGAGCACCAGTGCGGGGAAATAAAGTCTTAAGGAAACTGATCACGATCAGGCCTCGGTAATTTGAATGTTAACAATTCTTGTAAGTTTTTCTCAATTATTTTATTGTATTGTTTCAAATATTTATGAATCTGAATCAACGATCTGTACGAATCTGAGTCAACGATCTTTAAGAATCTGAATCAACGATCTGTAAGAGTCTGACCCTACAATCTTAAGACTTTAATTTGCTCTATTATTTGTTTAAGTTTTAGATTCTTATTTTGTGATTCATAATTATTTTTCCGTTAATCAGTTCATAGTTTGGTTTGTATATGCTAGAAATTCTGCAAACTTTTGGCTTTATGCTATTTATTTGCTACTTGCTATACAAACTTGCTGAATTATATGTTAGTTTTTGTCTTCAGATGCATAAGACCATAATCAAATAAGTATAAGTTTATTTTATTACTTGTTTATAAAATAACCATTAGAATTTATTTGTTCTATTACTTTTTGCTATGAGTAGAAGTTTGGATTGTTTAAATCTTTGATTGTCTTGTTATAGAGTAGATATTTACGTAAGAGACTATTTACTCTGAGTATATTTACATATAATATTTTTGTATAAGGTGATTTCTTATATAGATAATTGTATTTGTTTTTGCAAATTTATGAGTTACTGTTTAAGTTAGGAGATTTCTTTTAAGATAAACATTAAGGAGATAAAGTGTTCAGATTATACAATAACTTTTTTCTAACATACATTTTAGTGTAATTTATGTTTTGGTGTTTAATTTATTTTAGTAACTTGTTGTCACTAGATAATTTAGTTGTGTTAAATTTATTTAAACAAAGTTTGATTATTTCGTATAAATTTTCCAATTCTCTTTTGTTGATTTCTCATTTGTTGTTAAATAATTTATTGAGAATAATTCTTAAAATTTTGAGAAATATACTTTCGTTTCTTAGTGTTCTATAACAAGATCTAAAATATTGGGACTGAGTTTTTCCTAACAAGATCTGAAATCTTGGGAAATTCAGAATCGTTTCTTAAGCTTTATAAGCAAGAATAATCTCTTGGAGCTTTGTTACCTAACAAGACATAAAATCTTGGGTAACATGAGACAAACGATTGTGAAACGACTGTGTGTGCTTGACTTTTAAGAGAAAGAAGTGGATTTGTGTTCCACATTAAAGATTTAATTTCTATTGTGTTAGAATTATTCAATGGAGAAAGATAAAATGAAAAATTATTTGTTTGAAAAGGATGAATCCGATAATAATGCACTATCTAAAAATGCATTTGTGGGACACAGTTTTAGTCCCTTGATACTTGGTGAAAGATCTCAGATTAGTGAGGATAATCCGCAAGTGATTAAGGTGGAGGGCCTTAATAATCATTTATCTAACATATGTGTTGTAATGTCGGAAGTGAACATGGTTGGAAAATACTCCAAACATTGGTGGGTTGATACAGGGGCCACCCGACATGTGTGTTCAGATAGAAGTATGTTTATTACATACCAAGCAACCAATCAAACTTTATTTATGGGAAACTGGTCCACGTCGAATGTGGAAGGAGTTGGAAGAGTGATCCTGAAGTTATCCTCTGGAAAAGAACTCACTCTCAACAATGTATTGTTTGTCCCCGACATTCGTGTAAATCTCATATCTGGATCATTGTTGAGTAAGAATGGTTTCAAGATGGTATTTGAAACGGATAAACTTGTTCTCACCAAGGGTGGGATGTTTGTTGGCAAAGGATACCTTTATAACGGTCTGTTTAAAATGAGTATAATAACCGTGGTATCCAAAGATGAACAAAAGTATGTAATCGGAAATGCTATGATTAATAATACATATTCATCTACTTACAAACTTGAGTCGCCTAATTTATGGCACAATAGATTAGGGCATGTAAATTTTAAATCGTCGCATAAACTTGCACATTTTGGGTTATTACCTAAGTTGAATTTTAATTCACATAGTAAGTGTGAAGTGTGTGTGGAAGCCAAGATGGCTAAAACTTCTTTTACTTCGGTTCAAAGAAGTTCTAGACCTCTAGATCTAATTCATACTGACATATGTGATTTGAAATTCATGCAAACCAGAGGTGGTAAAAAGTATTTTATTACTTTTATTGATGATTGCACAAGATATTGCTATGTTTATTTACTCAGAAGCCAAGATGAAACTTTGGATGTATTTAAGCAATAGAAGACTGAAGTTGAGAATCAACTTAATAAGAAAATCAAGACATTAAGAAGTGATAGAGGAGGAGAATATGTATTTCCATTTGAGGAATACTGTAAAGAACATGGTATTGTTCATCAAACCACTGCTCCATATTCACCTCAACAAAACGGTATTGCCGAGCGCAAGAACCGAACTCTTAAAGAGATGATGAATGCCTTGTTGGTAAACTCAGGGTTACCAGATAACTTGTGGGGGGAGGCCATTTTAACAGCTAATTATATTCTAAATAAATTACCCCACAAGAAACTAGAGAAGACACCATATGAATTGTGGAAGGGGCGTCCGCCGACTTTGAAATACCTCAAAGTGTGGGGGTGTCTAGCAAAGGTGGCGGTACCACCACCTAAAATGGTCAAGATTGGACCTAAAACTGTTGATGGTATCTTTATTGGTTATGCTAACAATAGTTCAGCATATCGATTCCTTGTTCACAAGTCCGAGATTGACGATATAAACGTCAATACAATCTTGGAGTCAAGGAATGCCGTATTCTTTGAAGAGATTTTTCCTTGTAAAGATAGACAAGAGGAAAATAATTTGAAGAGGTATCATGAGACTAGTAGCAGTCGTGAAGATGAAAGAAGAATAGACTATGAGTCTATAAATAAAGATGAGCCGAGACGTAGCAAAAGGGCTAGAACGGCTAAGTCTTTTGGAACAGATTTTCAAACTTATTTGTTAGAAAATGAGCCTCGTACATACAAGGATGCTATGTCAACTCCTGAAGCCCAATATTGGAAAGAGGCTGTAAATAGCGAGATTGAATCCATTATGCAAAATCATACATGGGAACTGGTTGATCTTCCTCCTGGAAATAAACCCTTAGGGTGTAGATGGATTTTCAAGAGAAAGATGAAAGTTGATGGATCAATCGATAAGTACAAGGTAAGACTGGTAGTCAAGGTTATAGTCAAAAGGAAGGCCTTGACTATTTTGACACATATTCACCAGTAACGAGAATAACATCTATTAGAATGTTAGTAGCCATAGCAGCTATAAATAATCTCGAGATACATCAAATGGATGTTAAGACGGCCTTCTTAAATGGAGATTTAGAAGAAGAAATCTACATGGAACAACCCGAAGGGTTTGTCGTTCCTGGGAAAGAAAAGAAGGTTTGTAAGCTTGTAAAATCATTATATGGACTTAAACAAGCACCAAAACAATGGCATATGAAATTTGACAAAGTCATGTTGGAAGGTGGCTTTAAAATAAATGAATGTGATAAATGTGTCTACGTAAAAGGCATTGAAAAAGAATATGTTATTGTGTGTTTATATGTGGATGACATGCTAATTATTGGGAGCAATAACGATGTCATAAATATCACAAAAAAGATGTTGACCAGTAAGTTTGACATGAAAGACTTAGGTCTTGCAGATGTCATTTTGGGTATAAAGGTGACCAGGACATCTAAAGGTATAATGTTATCTCAATCACATTATATTGAGAAAGTACTTGATCGGTTCCTCAAAGATGATAAAAATCAAGTGAAAACACCTATGGACATTACTATACCGTTAACAAAGAATACTGGTGAAGGAATATCTCAATTAGAGTATTCTCAGATTATCGGTAGTCTAATGTACATCATGAATTGTACAAGACCTGATATTGCATACTTAGTAAGCAGACTACGTAGATATACTAGCAATCCAGGTCACAACCACTGGAAAGCTATTATACGAGTTCTAAGGTATTTGAGATACACTTTGAACTATGGCTTGCATTATTTAGGATATCCACCTGTATTGGAAGGTTACAGCGATGCGAATGGGATATCTGACTCTAAAGACACAAAGTCCACTAGTGGATATGTCTTTACTCTTGGAGGTGCAGCCGTGTCTTGGAAATCCACTAAGCAAACGTGTATAGCTAGATCCACTATGGAATCCGAGTTCATAGCATTAGACAAGGCTGGAGAGGAAGCAGAATGGCTCCGTCAGTTCCTCGAGGATATTCCAAGTTGGTCAAAACCTGTGCCGCCTATATGTATTCATTGTGATAGCCAATCGGCAATCGGAAGGGCACAAAGTAGTATGTATAATGGTAAGTCTAGACATATACGTCGCAGATATAATACCGTCAAACAACTTCTCTCCAATGGAGTTATCACAATCGACTATGTAAGATCGCAAGATAACATCGCGGATCCGCTTACAAAAGGTTTAGCTGGAGAGAAAGTTGCAAATTCGTCGAGAGGAATGGGTTTAAAAGCCTATAATAAATGAGTTACCACCACATAGTAGAAACCCTACCTATATGATTGGAGATCCCAAGAACTAGGTTCAAAGGGAAAACTAAATTATGTAAAGCGCAACTTGAACGACACTGTGGGGGTTATTCCCTAACCTATTCCTATGACAAGTAGACAGTGCACCTGAAGGAGATTTAGGATAAGCATAGCTTTTAATGATTCTTATAGCTTGGAGATTCCAAATGGGGTATTACAGGATACTCTTAATAAGCAATCACCTATATGAGTTAGGAGTGTGGCCGCTCCATCGAGAATTCCCAAAGGCTGAATTCATCGAGAGTACTCATGAATACCAGGAGTTGTTCAGGGCCGAAATGAACACAACTGAGAACCAAATAACTTCAGAGAGATATTATGTGAACTCTATTGTCTTGGTTTACATAAAACGCCGAACAGTTCAAGACATCGCGTTCACTGGTTGGCAAGTAAGTCCGATAGTTTTCACTATGGAAGGTTCAAAGCCCAAAAACTACCTATCCTTATGTAATATCTCTCTATTTGAACTCTCTCGTGTTAGCATTTTTTTTATTTTGCATGGTTGTTGGTTAGACAATTTGCATTCATGTGGGGGATTGTTGGTCAATTGGGTTTTTAGCCCAAGTGAAGACCATGTTTTTGTATATACGACTTTGACTCAGGCGTTAGCATATTTGTGGTGATTACCGTGTTATATTCACTTGGTTAAAACCATTAATAAGTGAATGATAAATTGAGAATATGGAGAAAAAATAAATAAATAAAGATGCTCAAAATAAAAGTCGCAACGGTTCACAAAAAGTTCGAACCCTAATATTTGTATTCAAAGAACAGTCACACATCGTTTGGCTTCACCAGAGTCTCCTATGTTGAAAAGTCACATTCCTCCTTGAAAGGTTGTCAATCCACCTTTTCAAACCCTATAAATAGTGCAGGCCTGCATCACTTTCAAAATAGAATTTTTTTTGCACATAAAAAATCATATCTTTGCATTTGAAAAGCTATAGAGTTCAAGAGGCTTATTTGGGTCGTCTATTCTTCTCCGTTTGAAGTGCTTCTACAGAGAAGATCCTACCGTTGTATCCTGGGAGGCTGTTGCCGTGAACCGTGAGCACCAGTGCGGGGCAATAAAGTCTTAAGGAAACTGATCACGATCAGGCCTCGGTAATTTGAATGTTAACAATTCTTGTAAGTTTTTCTCAATTATTTTATTGTATTGTTTCAAATATTTATGAATCTGAATCAACGATCTGTACGAATCTGAGTCAACGATCTTTAAGAATCTGAATCAACGATCTGTAAGAGTCTGACCCTACATATAATTGGATGTTTTGGCCATCCCCACACCTCAGCCTGGCTAACGGCCCGTTTCGGACCAGTTCTTAGCGGACCTGGGTAGGGGTGGAAATTGGACCAGAAATTTCCGATTTCCGACTTTTCCGATCCAAAAAATCCGATTTCGGAACAGGTTTTTAAGGTTCCGAAATTCCGAAATTCCCATTTCCGATTTTTGAAAAATCGGATCGGAATTACATATAAATTTCCGAAATTTCTGGGTTTTCCGATCCGATTTTATTTCCGAATTATATTTCCGATTTTACATTCCGTATATTAAATAAATAATAAATATTAAAAGAAAAGAAAAAAATTATACAACCGGAAATGTTGAAAATTTCATAACAGAAAAATAAAAAGTAACGTTAAATTAGAATAAAATATTCATATATTGATTTAAGTATAGTTACAGTCGTGATGTTTATTATATTTTTATACAAATCCAACAATGACCATTTTATGATTGTTGTAAGCCTTTTACTTAGAGTGATTAAGTATATGGGAAAGGAATAATGGGTAAATTTTGTGGGTCCATAATTTGCCGTGACTGTTGAAATGAAACATTTGAAAAAAAAAGAGACTGTTGCAATGAACAATTTGGTTTTTCTTTGCACTATACCTTTTAAAATGTTTTGCAGTAAATATCAATTTGAATTGTTTTTATTTTTTTATAATTAAAAAGACAGTGGGTGAATATTACACAATTCCAATGTCCAACCGTTATTTCTGCAATTTCGAACCCAAAGTTCCGAAATTTCCGAATTCGGAACTGTTTTTTCCAGTTCCGAAAAATTGGATAGGAATTGGAATGGAAAAATCTATTCCGAAAAAATTGGAATTTTTTCGAAAGACCCTATTTCCGATCCGTTCCTTCCGATTTCCACCCCTAGACCTGGGCCTTATCGGTCTGATCCGACTTACCGGCCCCCCTTACTAGTTCCGGTTCCGGTTCGGACGGTTATAGAATGCTAGAAAGGGGAGGACCGATCCGTTAAGGGAACCAGTTTTACCGGGTCCGGCCTGGTTTCAAACCGGTTCTCCACTTTTTTTTAGTAATAACTAATAAATTACATTTTCAATATCTCCTTATAAATATCTCCTTATGATAGCATTACAAACCCTCCTTATGATCACTGGCGGATCTACGTTAGAGTTTGGTGGGCTCAAGCCTACCCTCAACAAAAAATTTTTTTTATTGAAAATATATATATTCCATGATATCGATAATTGTTTCATGTCATTGCCAATCTCTCGCATTCTTGCACATTAAATATAATGCACACTTAACTCATGGAGTAAGTTTTTTCAATCAAAAAAAACTTAACATGTTTTTTGGTTTAAGTATAAATTTAAAATTATTAGTTATTTAATCTTTAGTATGTAATTTATCAGGTTTGATATAATGAATTATCTAATTTTTTTTATTTACTTTAATTTAACAATAGTTAGAAATTGTAAATTATTTGTTAAATTTATTTCAATTTTACTATTATATTTCTCAAAGCTGGTAAGAAAACACTAACAATTTAAAAATGATTAAATAAATATAATTTTAATAAATTATTATAAATTAGCGCCTCTATAAATATTAAAAATATTAAACCTAATTATACTAATTTTCAATATAATTAATTATACATAACGACAACATAATCCGTGAATCTCATAGGAAAAAAAAAATTAATCAAACAAATTATTAGTATAGCTAATTACTCTTTTACACAATCATATATTAAAAAAGTTGATAGTTTTTCTAAATATAAATGAGGTATGGCAAAGAAAATGGTATTGCTTCATATTATTTTTTGATTGAAGTGTTGCTTCTATTTTGAATCTTAATATTTAAGCCTACCCTTATTTTTGTTTCTGGAGTCGCCACTGCTTATGATCCCATTAATACCAGGACTAATATCTTCCATTTTAATCATCGCTATATAGCAAGTATCAGTTGAACTAATACTTTTACTAAAAAATGGAATAATGAGTAGACAAAATGAAATGATGTTTAATACTTTGAAGCTTTTCATCCTTGGTTTCTGTATGTTTAGCCAATGATTAAAAGTATTTAATTTTATTTTTGAATTGCAATTCTTAACATATAATGGTTGAATGAAGTTTAGTTTTTGAAGCAGTTGGACAACTCGGTTCAATATTAAGCAAGTAGCTAGAAGACCTGTGAATTTATATTTGTAATCGCACTGAAGGTCCCTATATTATGCAAAATAATATATAGTTTGCTATCGGTCCGGTCCGGTCCGGACCGGTTCTGCTCTCCTTTTTTTTTTTAAAAAGAACCGGACCGATACACTATTCAACCGGTTCGGTTCCGGTTCTCTTCGCACTGTAGCTTCGGTCCGGTCCGGTTCCGGTTTTCTTCGGTCCGGTCCGGTTCTCCGGTTCTCCAGGACTAGCACCAGTAAAGCTTACCCATATCAACCGAAAAGTGAGAGGGATCTTGTAAAGCCATTGCATGTGATATATTATATATATTTGATATAGAATCCAGAAAAAGAAAGTAGATTGTTGAAGAGGTAATTGTGTGCGGCCATTAAAGATAAAAGATAATGGATGGTGAATAATACATAAAGAAAATAACAAGGTTAGTGAAATTAAAACGGAATTGAGCGCCATTAAAAGAAAATACTTTTAATTATTCTGAAAAGTTGTTTGATGTCCATGCATATTTGATAATCTTAGTTTAAATAAGTAAGAACAAAGCTGCTACCATTTTGCATGTGATGAAGGACAAGCGCAGGAGAAGTCCCTCTCCTTCTTCATCACTAGAGGAAGGAAAGGGCAAAAGAGTTAAGCGAAGTAGTAGTAGTAGCAAGGAGATGAAGAAGCAAAAAGAGTGAAGAAAGACAAGAAGCACAAGTCTCGTGATAAATCATCTTCTAAGCACCATTCTCATCATAAAGGTATTGAGTCAGATAAGAAGTCAGGAGAGAAGCCCAAGGTGAAAAGCGACAAACATGATGGTCATTCGAAACTGAAAATCCCAGAGATATCGAGTGATGACTATTTCATAAAGAGTAATGAATTTGCAAACATTACAAGAATTAGTATCGACAAAAAATTTAACACTAAAAATCTTAATTTTGCCGCTAATAGTTATTATTTGTCACCTCTATAAGTTTCTCGCTAAAGATACCTTTAGTAGCAAATTATTTGTTTTTGTTTCTATTAACTTTATCTTTAGCGGCAAATATTGCCGCTAAAAATATAATTAAAGGCTATTTTGGTTTTTATAAATATCATTAGAGGCCGGGGCGGATGTAGGGGTGGGCTGATGGGCTGCAGCCTACCCCAACTTATCCAGCCCACTATAATATATAACCTGTTTTTTTCTAAAAAATAGATAAAATATAACTAAAAAAATTATATTATAAAATTAGCTCCCCCTAATTTAAAGTTTAGAATTTAATTCTATCAAATAATAAAATTTAATAACAAAATTGGAACGTAAATACTATGAAATATTCAATTTTTTGGTTTTTTTTTAAAAGTTTTTTTTTGTAATTAACTCTTAAATGTTTAAAAAAAATTTCATTTGACCCCCTAAATTTCAAAATTTATTTTATTAGACTTTAAATTATTTTATTTATAGTATTTTTTGTTTTTTTACAACAAAATGTATGTTATTTTGTATTAAAAAAGGAAATTTATTACATGATTAATTTTAAAAAATAATATCCAGACTAATATTGCAATCTTTACACAATATAGGGATTTATAGTGCAATTTAGCATTATATAAGGATCTATCTAGCAATTTTTTGCATAATATGTAGACGTATCGTGCAAATACGGTAAAATAATTTTTTTTTGGGGGCGTTGCCCCCGAACCCCCTTAGCCCCCCCCTAACTTAAAACCCTGGATCCGCCCCTGATTAGAGGTCATTTTAATTGTTGCCGTAATAGCTAATGCTATTATTTCTTGTAGTTTATGCTGTAGAACTCGGTTCCGCGGCCTAGGCAGTCGACTGGGGCCTAGGCGGGATTACGCGGTTTTGAATCCTGCTATGTATCTTTATATATTTAGTAATACACGTGTATAATTATAATAATTTTATCTATTTAAGTCATAAAATTCATCTAACACCACTATATTGAATATGAAAAATACTAAAATTAGAGTTATAATATCAATTCAAGAATTTCCGAGAGTAAAATAAATTTAATGGATGGCCTAGGCGGCAAGTTTTTACCATTAATCGGTACCTAGGCGGGCTAGGCGCCTCTTCCACGGCGACTAAGGCGTTGGGAAAAAATGCCTAGCATTTTTACTAGGCGTAAGCGGTTGAGGGGGGAGTTGACGCGTAAACGGCGCCTAGGTGGCGATATCTACAGCATAGCTTGTACTAAACATGGCTAAAGGAGGAGAAAAATAAGTTCTTTTCAGATCTTTCATCAGAAGCTTCACGTGAACTATTTTCTAAGTTTGTCAAAGAGTGGAATAAACACAGGCTTGAATCACGATACTATGAAGGAATAACAACTGGACCACGAACATCACACAAGTGGAATTTAAAGTAGTTGTCCTTGTACAAGTTACTCATACTTAGTTTTATGTTATTTTCAGTTGTCTTCTTTTGTTAAACTAATTTTCAGTGCTTTTGTGATATTAAATATTCAATCGAATTAGTAGTTGATAAAAAGAAAAAAAAGAAAAATTGCATGTGTTTAAAAGTAAGACAAAGGAGAAATAAAAAAGAAAAATTGGTAAATAAGAAGAACGAAACTAGATAAAAGCATACACCATTGACAAACAAAAAAAAAAAAGAAAAAAAAAAAAAGATAAAAGCATACACATAGACGAACAAAAACAAAAAAAGAGCGATGATTTAATAAGGAATTAAGTTTTTGTGATAATTGATTTTTGTTGCAGAAGTTTTTTTTAACCGAAATGGGAGATGAGTTTTTAGGGAGAAAAAGAACCCTGGTGTAGCTTTAATAGTTACCTGTATTTTATTTTTATCTTTCCGTTTGTTTTAATTTCAAAAAAATTATAAATTAGATTTTAAAAATCAACTTTTTGATTGAAATCCTAGTGAGAAAAACTTATTTTTTAACTTTTATTTCTAACTTGTTGGTTTGAAACTTTTCTTTTTTACCTCTCTTCGTTATGGGTACGGACCCATAACGACTAACTATCACGGGTTACACTATAACGTGTTGGGTACAGACCCAATACAATTGCAATGCTTTTTTAGTCTTTTTTATTAAGTCCAAAGGTATGAGGCCAGACCCATATCTTTCAATTTCTTTTTGGGGCCGTACCCATTAAAAACAACTAAATTACTTGGATCAATTTTGTATAAACAGTGTATAACCATACCAGGCTGGCCCATTACCAAACTTTACATCTATAGGCTGTATATATATTGAATAAAAAAAGTTTACACACTACACCTACATTTTACACCATAACGGGTCAGCCCCATTAACTACAAAAAAAACAGATGGGGCTGCACCCAATACAACAACAACCCTGCACACCACATATTGGAGCTGGCCCATTTACGAATGAAAAAAAACAAAGAAAACCCCTGCGTGAACGGATCGAGCAGCAGTGGAGTGTGAATGGTGATGAACGGCGTTGATTGAGATTGGTGGTGGGTTTAGACAGAGACCAAGCTGCAACTTCGCTGTCTTCTGCAATTCGAGGTGGGGTGGGTCTTCCAGCGACGGGATGTGGAGGTCTTATAGTGACGCGACGGTGGTGGGTCTTCCAATTACACGGCGGTGGTGCAGTGACGCGGCGAAGGTGGATCTGGTGGTGGGTGTCTTCCAGCGACGCGAAAAAGGTGGAGTTGGTCGTGGTGAGTTGGTTTGTTGAAGGTGGGGGCTCGGTTGCGATGATGCAGGCGATGGTGAGTTGGTTTGTTGGGAGTGGGGGCTTGGTTGCGATGACGCGGCGTGGTCAGTGGTGCAGTATGTGTCTTCTGCAAATCGCTGGTGGGGTGGGGTGGGGTGGGAAGGATTTCTGCATCTCGTCAGTGGGAAGGTGGGTTTAATGGGGCAGAGGTAGGGTTGGGTGGGAAGGGGATCATGATGGAGGTCAGTTCTTAGGTGTGGGTGGGGGTCTTCCAGTGACGCGAGGGGTGGGGGGAGGGGGTCTTCCATGGTGAGAGGGGTGATGAAGGTAAGGTTGGGGGGTTGATGAAGGTGGAGGGGGGTGATGATGATTCGGTGACGGTGGTGTTCAGAGTGGTGCGCCGGGGGTAAGAGAGAGAGAGAGAGAGAGAGAGAGAGAGAGAGAGAGAGAGAGAGAGAGAGAGAGAGAGAGAGAGAGAGAGAGAGAGAGAGAGAGAGAGAGAGAGAGAGAGAGAGAGAGAGAGAGAGAGAGAGAGAGAGAGAGAGAGAGAGAGAGAACGCATATGAGAATGGGAGGGGGTTTCGGTTTCTTAATGGAGGTTTGGGGAAGCTTTCTCATTTTTCACTGTGGGATAGGGTGGGGGTATTTTTGCCATTTACCTTAACTAGTTGGACCTTCTAACTAGTAGTTGGGATGGAGGATTTAAAACACAAAGTTGAGGGGTTTTTGGGCCTTAAAACATTAGTGCCCCTTTAATTTCTTGATATTTAGGCCGTAAATCCGTTGGATCTATAATATAATTCTAATTGACAAAAAGAAAGATACACTTACTGTGAGATACCAATCCACAAGAACACTTTTAAGCCAATTTTACAACACTTTAGATAGTCTTTTACATAACATATTACAATTGATCTAAATTAATATCAATGACATTAAGGATTGGATTCCGGAGATTATTCAAAATTTCACACAAGGTGGATGGAAGAAACAGAAAATTAAAGACTATATTTTTATCACACTTTGGAATATGTGGAAGGACAAAATGAAAGCGGTACATGAAGGGATACCAGTATGTATCGATCAAGTCATGAAGGCGGTACACAACTTGATGGGAGAGCTACATGGATTTGATTGGAAAAATCAGGAGGACAAAATACAAATAGGGAGGAATGACGTACCGATCGAGGAACTATAGGAAGGGGAAATTACATTTTATTGCGATGCGTCGTTTTCAAACAAAACGGACGCAACATGAATTGGAATTGTTCAAAGGCACAACACCACACCCCACACTAAAATTAACAACATGAAACTCAAAGGTGTGACACGATACTAGAAGGAGAAGGTTTGGCGGTTCTTTCGGCAACCGGAAAATGTAAAGCCTTTCCAGGAAAGACGAAGATGATCGTTTCTGATAACCTTGAATCAATACAAGGTATTAGGCAGGCATCAGCAGCAAGATGGACGATCCAACCGATCATTCGACAAATTAGGAGAATGATGGTTGAAAATGGCTCGATATCTTATCGGCACATACCGAGAAGATTGAATGTCAAGCGGACGTTCTTGCAAAAACTGCTAGGTGCGGAGCCAAGATGCAAAGGACGGAGGTTAGTAACATTATTATGGGAGTTTCGAAAATGGAATTGGGTAGATTATAGTCAGAATTGTCTCAAATCCGTCCAAAAAAATCTAAATTAATTGTGTCATACTTGTAGGCACTCCAACTTCTAAAAGAGTAATGCAAAAAATGGTGATATAACAACAAATGGTTGCATTTAGTCTCTTTGGATTGCCTTACAAATAACCTTTTTAACTATATGCCAAGCTACCATATAGAACGCAGCTAGTAAATTATTTGGACTAGTTGATTTATCATTACTAATCGAGAAAATTTCTTGCTTCATCTCCTTATCATTAACTCAAATATTAACTTATAAATATTTTCATCACTTATTGTATATTGAAAACTTTTGCTTAGTTTAAATAGATACATTCCCCTCATTCATATGTTAAGATCCAGCCAATTCTTTGAAGGAAATTATAATAAAACAACTTAAATTTTACTCAACTTATATTTTAAAGCCTACTTAGAAAAACATACTAAATAAGGCCTGATTTCATTTTCTAGTTGTATTTTTTCTAACTTTACCATTTCATTTTTTGTAGTAATTCGTTTTTTTTAGTTTTTGTTCTTTTCATTAAGCTGATGGATCCTGTACTCATATGTACGGTTTTTAAGTTATGTGAAGTGATTTTTTATTTAAGTCTTCATATTTTTTAGGTTTTGTCCATGTCAAAGTTTAAGAGGTTCTGCTTAGCGACCTGTTCCCTAGCCCCATCATTCCTACCATCCTCAAGGAAAAGGACTTTCCAACTAATTCACCAAACAAGTTCATTTTGCCACACTCGAAAGAAGGAGATTATGTGACAAAACATGGTATAAAATCCTTACGGATCATGATATATACGAGGCACCGCACCAGTCAACAAACATCCCGACGGAGAGCATACTCTGGAAAACAATTTGGTGGTCAAACGTCATGACAAAGGTTAGAACTTTTAATTGGAAAGTTTGCAACAATGCTATCCCTACAAGTATGAATTTGGAAAAAAGAAAGTGCGAAGGCAAAGTAACTGCCGCTGGTGTTGTGTGGAGTAGGAAACCACAGAACACCTCATACTTACTTGTGGGTTGTCCAAACGCATATAGGCCGGCTCAGCTTTACAAATATATATTGAACCTTTGGAAGAAAACATTGGTGACTGGTTATTGATAACGATCAACGTATATACTACGGGAGGCTGGAAGAAGGAAGTAGTCACCTCCTACTTGCTTCTTATGATTTGGAATATATGGAAAGCAAAAATGTAAAGCAGGCAGGCAAATTTTGATGTCGACTCAACTGAAGTAATTAGCATTACAACAGTTAATATTTAAGAATACTTCGATAGGAACTGGTTTGAGAACGGTTACATTCAACCAGTGCTTAATAACACATTGACTACTATAAGCGCATATCTCGATTTTACTACAGAAATAGCATTCTCCTGTGATGCCTCTTTCACACAAGCGCACCTACCTACCGGAATTGGAGTTTTATAGCACAACAAAACTGACGGATCGCGAGTTATATACCAAACAACGATAGACTGCAGCGCTAGTAACATAGGGGAGGCACAATCAGTTGTCACAGCTCTTATATTAGGGAAGACATGGAAGAACACAGAGAAAACGATTTTCTCTGACAACCTTGATTTAATTCAAGGTATTAATCACATCCAACAATTGGCCAATGTATCCGGACCAGTTTTCTTCAAACATATCCCACGACGATTCAACACCGGAGCCGATATCCTAGCAAAAGACGCCAGACACAAGGAACTACAACATCAAGTTACCACACAATGTAATCTGAGTAACTACTCAAAGCTAGGAATAGGTTAATTCATTTTGGTTTGTCTGTATTTAGTTGTGTGTTTTCTTACCCGTCCAAAAAAAAAGATAGTGTTTAATATTTAACATGTTTACTATCATGGTATAGTTAACTGCCACACATACATAAAATGGATGGCAATGATTATATTTATGTTAAAAGTCATAGACTATAAACCAATAATTTTTAGGATTAATACTAAGAAACTCCTCAAGTTAGAATTAAATCCCTCGTATTATAATCATCATTCTTTTTCCATAAAAGGCATTATATATTTTATTCTTTCTTTTTTTCCTATAAAAAAATAATTGAGCTATGAAAAGTTTTTCAAAACTCAAATTTTGAGCTACGAAAATTTTTATAGAATTCAGATTTTAAGTTTTGAGAGTGAAATCAAGATATCTTAGAATGGTAAAAAAGACAGTGTCTTTTACGGGATAGTGGATAAGGTTGCAGGAGTTTATTGAGCATTAACCCTAATTTTTATTGAGAATAAATCTGGTTAAATCAACGTTAATGAATTAAATCAACACATTGTTAATTGCACAAAATGTTATTTTACTTGTCCTAATATTTGTAAAGACCTGTAGTTGGTTTAGTGGTTAGACTACTTTGCAGAGAGCATGAAGTCATGAAATTGAATTTTATTGGAATCAAAATAATTTTAAGTCCAAAATAGCTTTCATATGTATTAATTTTTTTTTGTAAAGCTTAATTATTTAAGTAACTTCATTCATAGTCAAGATGTTCATGACTTATTTATATATTAGTCAAATTAATAGTTTTTCTCCATAGGAAAAAAATAAATGATGGAAATTTGATGACAAACTTTATAACCTACACAAAATTTGTTATTAAATTCTTTTATATAAAGACCACACATATATTAAAATACTTTTTAAAAACAAAATATTACAAAAAAATAAAAATGCAAGTGACAAAAAATTATATTAAGACAAAAAAAAAAAAATAGACCATCGTGTCATTGAATATCAATATTATTCATCTTCTGTCTCCACCATCGACCACCACCGGCGTCGCTACCGTAAGTTCTTTGAGTATCGAAATTTTTTTAGAGTATAGAAAAATTCTCTAAGTATCGGAAAAATTCTCTGAGTATTAGAAAAAAATATTAAGTATACTCAACAAAAATTCTAATCATTCAACAAAAATAAATTTAATACTTAGAAAAAACACTGAGCACCTAGCAAAAAAATCTCTCTAATCGACAAAACGCTGAATACTTATTTATATATAATGATTCCTAAAAATGCATTGAATAAAATAAAAAATAATGCATAAAAATTATTTCCATTATTTGAAAAATATAATACACTTATACTGAAAATAAAAATAACATCTATTACAAAGTTATATTACTAAAATACTAACTTATAATTTTAAAAAAAGAAATTAATGTTAAAAATCTTGGTTAATTCAAGGCAAAACTAAGTTTTTCATCTGATATGAAATTATTGACCTGAGCATAAAATTGTTAACTTGAGTAGAATCTTACAAATTAAATGATATTATCTTATCATTTAAAAGTCTCTGCAAATATTAAATATTCCTGATCTATAGAAAATATACACGTCCGTAGCTGCTATCATAAATCTCTACAACACCAGATCTAGCCTGTGCAAATCTACCACTGAATCTTCCATGGTGCCCCAAAAGCGTACATTTCACCATTTTTTTCTTGAAAAAATAATAGAAACTACCATAGTTGTTGTCATGGCTTCGAGATCTATAGTGAAGAACCCAAGCTTACTTGACTTGCTCGAACTCAACCATTAATAAAACTCGAGCTCTTCAAACTCTTATCCATTTAACGAGCAGATTTAGACAGGGCAGAACAAGCTTCCTCCATTAACAAAACTCGAGCTATTAAAGCCATTGCTGCCAAAATAGCTTAAATTTTGTTGAAAAAACGGAGCTAAACGGAGAGAAGGGTGGGAATAAGAAAGAGAGGATTAGGGTTTTTTTAATTTAGGTCTATATACTGAGTATATATTGTAGGTAAAAAACAAATGATGGTATATTATGTAGTGGAAAAATAGGTGTATAGTGTAAAATCTTATTTGTGGTCTTTAGTAAGAAGAGTTGTTTAGGTAGGGGTCTTCGGGTCTTGAGGAGGAATTTTCAAGACCCATTGAGTAATAATCTCAAAAACAATTCCACTTTCACAATTTTGGCACCTTCATCCATCAATTCCAAAATTATTTGAGAATAAATTTTTGTGGCAGAGCAAATATTTTTTAGTCTTTTCATATGCAACCTATGACAAGTTGTTGCACCATAGAAGATCAAGCTCAACCCTATATAATTAACTGACTTTCAAAGAAAGAAATAGAGAGATATGCATCATATGACAAGATTCTTTTATCGACATGAAGAGTAAAGCAAGAGACAAAACAACACAACATTTTCATCTTTGTAATTCGTATTCCCTCAAATTCTCAATCATGCTTTTATTTTCTAATATGAGCTAAACATTTATTTAGTTTGGGATGATGTATGATGAACTATTGACTATAAATCTTCTGATTTTTGCTTGATTTTGGGATCTTTGCTTAATTAATGTCTAAATTGACTATATTTTCTATTATCTTATACTAAGTTGCTTTTCATTATGATGTACACATATTTGATTAATCTTAATCTATAAATTACACCCCGAAGGGGAGTATATATGTAGATACAAATAATATGAGTGTTCATTACTTATTGAATCGAAATATTTTGAGAACTCACATAATTATTAATGGGTCAAATCAACAAGAGTCTAATAGATTTGTAGGTCTATTTGGAAGGAATTTCTAGATTTATAAAGTAGTCATTTAGTTCACTCAGAAGAGATTTAGGAGGAGATTAGATTTATACATTTCTCTTAATCAACTTAAGTTCACTTTTATGGGTCTTTAGTTATTCAAGTCATCTTGAAAGAACTTATTTTCCCTTATTTAATATTTTAATTTTATTTTTTTCTTTTAATTTCTATTTAGTCCTTTAATATGTTAGTTATTAGGAAAATTCATCCAATCAATCTATATTTTATATAAATTTATTGTTACTTTTTCCCTTAGTGCCAAATGATAGAGCATAAAAAGCCACTCTATCGGAACAAAACACTAGCACACTTGACCCGAGACTCATTTGTATCACGAATATTTGATCAAGATAATAAGAAGTGTCGGTAGAAGAGGATGAGGAGTTCCTACAAATTTATACAGTGGATCGGGATAATAACAGTGTAACTTTCTCTCAATCACTGCTGAGGATCTTTATTTTCATTTTTCGAGGGTCTAGCTATTTGTCGATTCTTCTGGAAACCAAACACTATGCTAGGGCCAAAGGGAGTTGCGCTCTCGGCGGCACTATGACACTCAAAACTAGCATTTTTTCCATTGGAAATTACTTAACCCGAGGAGTTGAGGAGATTTATGTTGATTTATGTTGATTGTATTATGTTACAACCATTAAATAGAGAGAGTAGTTGAAGGATACCAAATTATGCTGTGAAGTGGGGTATTTATAGAGTTCGAAAATGCACGCAAAGAGCTATCATAGTGCACAATTAGGTTGGGACATGTGAACTATAAACAACTGCGAAACCCGAGCTATCGAGTAGATCCCTTGTGAAGAACCGATCAATTTCCCTTGGGCAATCCTCTAGATAACTCATGATGTTTGTTATGAGAAGAGTTTGATATCGTCTCCCTTATCTGCATACACTTCTTACCCTTATTCTACCATACATATCTTTGGTTCGGTCTTTCCAGCCTCTACGGGCTTGTTTTGGTATCAACGTTGTATTTTGTCTCATTAGGGAGAAATAGTACAAGAGCAGGAAAATAGCTGGCACTGGAAAATCAACTACAACTCAAATAAACAAAGTACTGGACGAAACAAATAGTATACTAGATTAGATTTACATAGATTAGCCCCCCACTCTGGCAAGAACTGACTAACAGGGTCAGCTACCCAGCTAACTTTCACAATTAAATACAGTTATTGTAAAGGTAGATCTCATTGCGGAAGACCTATTATTAGATAATTCATGGGTAGAGCTAAAGAATGTGAATTATACAAGTTACCATAACATTTATTATATAAAGTAAAGAATCTGGTGTATAGAAAAGACCTTGCCGTTTAAGAAGTAACCATAGAAATGATGAATCCCACTATTTATTTGTTGTTTTGTCATATACTATATTTTTGACACCTAGTAGAAGACAATTTCTTATTTTGAACACAATGAAATACCTAAAAAAATTGTGGTCAGGAAGGTTATTGGTGGGGCCTAGGGTGTGATAAAATAAGATGTAATTAACGTGCAAATAACACCCTAAACTACACGGTTCTGCAAGTATACAGATCGTATGCAAGTTTTAGATAAAGATTCGTTCCGCAGAGACTACAGAGGTTAGGAGAATCTTATGCAAATAGCAAGTGCAAATAATTAAAGCTAGAACAACTAAACGGAAATAAAAGTAAAGATAAATAGATTTTTGTTTGGTTTTTCTAATAAACTAAATTAAACTAAGGAATTAAAAGACAGAAAAATAAATATGAAAGAGAAGTAATATGAGAAGATAGCTTAAGTTATTAGCATGTAATCCCCACTAGTTTTGCCGTTCTAAACATGTAAGGGTGAATTATGTAGTATGTCCCTAATCGGTCCCAATATGCTATCGGTAGTTTAAAATAGGATTTACCTGTGTCAATAAGGCTTCCTAAGCAAACTTTTCCTGTAATTGGTAAAGAGTCACAAGACTCAACCATAGTGATTATCTAGCTAGGTTGGGTTGTCAGATCAAACCTAAACTAAACGTTATGTGCTAAACATGCAATTAAACACCGTTGTCAATGGTATCCTAATTACTAGATGGTAATTCTAATGGCGGCCGTCCACAAGAACACAGAATATAAATTCAAACACATAAACAGAGAATAAAAACTATAATTCTATTTAAAACATTAAATTCCCAAATTAGATAGATGTCAATCAAAACTAGGGTTCATACAGATATGCTAAAACTTAAGCTAAAGAAAATTAGTTCATGAAAGAAAAGAAAGAAATTACAAATCTAAAGGTAGAAGAAGACATTGTTGATGACAGCTCCTTCCAGACTTCTCTCTTGTGTTCTAAGCTTCCTCTTGGTTTAAGGTTTCACCAAGGATGATTTAAGAGTGTTAAGAGGCTGTATTTATAGGTTAGAGGTTGACCTAATTCGTTTCTTTAGAGATAAGTTAAGTAATGGACTCCTAGCCCAACTCAAATTCGTATGGAAATAAAGACAAACACTGCTGCGTTGTTTTGGTCATAACTTCTTTATTATTGGTCCGATTTTGCTCCACAAGATACCAAAAGAATCGCAACAGAATTATCTAGACCCTTTAGGAGTAATTTACCAAATTCGGCCTCTTTATTAGGTAAAAACGTCTATCTTTGCAGAATCCCAGATTTAGGCAGCTTTTCCTTTTCCATCTTTTTAGCAATTATTTCCTTATCTCCAATTTCCATGCATATCTCCTTCCATAAGTTGTTGTCTTTGACTTGGACTCTCATTAATCTCCATAATTATCTTTAAAGCTTCACACTAAATAAACAATTAAACCCAATATGCTCTAAAAATAATAATTCTACAAATCAAGACCCAAAATAGGAAAGTGCACTAAAATAAGCTAAAATCAACCTATAAACTAATAAATAAGCCTAAAATGATGTCTCATGAGTATATTTTACTATCACAAATGAGGAGACATCAAGACCCCCAACTCAAAGTTGTATCGTCCCGATACAATAAAAGTAAAGAACAGTAGGGTAGTCAAAATAAACAAGAAGAAGTCGGAGGAGAACAAGAACAAAAATATAATGAATGATCCTAGAGCATAAATTCCAAAAAATCTCATGTAGTAATGCTCAAGAAATAATGCACAAATATGCCTAATACGCATGTAATCAACAATCCATAAATTCAAGTTAAGATTAATTTTGCAATGCCAGAAGGAGAGGATGATAACTTAGTTCAGGTTAATGGCTATAGGTTGTTCATAGGTCCCAAATAAAGCATCCAATGGTCCACTTACCTACTACCTAATAGCTCAATTGTTTCTCCATCTAGTAGTTAAAAATCTTAAGGTCTTTGGTTATAACTTGGCTTAAGGACGGGTGTGGTATATTTGGATAATGAAAAGTGAGCTTTTGGCTCTCTCCTCACTAGCCATCAACGAATCGCCCTAGAGCTTGAGTTGTTCACTCGAAGATGTTCTCACTCAACCCAATTTATTGATGCTTTTGACTTGCATCCCCAATAATCCCAATTAAAACCTTTGATGATATAAAATCCACTTTGCCGGTCCGAATATATATTCTCTTTTCAAATCAATTTTTTCTTTTGTATAGTTATGATTCTCTTTTTATGTTCGAGATATCACACTATTGTCATATATATATTCTTTCTTTTTTTTATGCCCTTGTTGGCAATTTTAGCTCGTAGCTTCTTTTCCATTCACTATTACCCCGGCAAAGGGTTACAATAATAACAATTCATCATCAATAAAATCACAAAGATAATTCCCAAAGTTCCCTAATGATGAAACCCACCACCCCAAACTCAAGCTCTAAAACGAGTGTCTCAGGTTTTGCGATTTGAGTGCGGGTCATATAGATAAGTCCTAAAAACTAGGGTAAGGATTATAATGTGTTTCAATAAAAAGGATTTAAAAAAGGCTCAGAGGGGCTAAGACGGATAAATAACAAATAATATCAAACAAAAGGGTGAGAAAGTCTAAAGGCTTCAAGTGTTTTATCATGAAAGAACTGCCTTATTCATTTTTCTAACTACCGGATTTCGTTACTTTTTCACTAATAGTTCATAGACAAGTGGGTTTTCAACTAATTTTAAACCTCACGTTCTACACACCAAATAACTATCCCTAAGTTCCAACATACTTCTTAGCATTGCTCATTAACTTTTCTATCCTTTATTTCATGTTTTCATACATGCATTTAAACAAACTTATGACATCCTTCAAAAACATACTACCTACTATCATTAACTTAATTAAATCATGCTCAATAGGTACATTCAAAGATATTCTATGCCTAATTCAACCTAAAAATTTTAAATTTTATGCAAAAACGAAAAGAAGATGAGGACAACGAATCCCCACCCCCAACTCAAAAGTGAGCCGTGTCCCCACGACTCGAAAAAGACTCAGGAATGAAATAAAATTTAAAATAAAACTAACTAAACTACCTAATGCATCCAAGCTATTGAGAAAAATTAGAATGACTTACCTGGCTGGCCATAGAGATCCATCATATCATCCTCATCTTCTGAAGCTGAGGGATCGGTGTAATCATCTATATCCTTGTACAAGGTCGAATTATCTACCCTTGTTTCCAATTGCATAATCTCTACCCAAAGGTCTTTGTTATCTTCACGTAATCTTTCAACTTCGTTCTGTAACTGAATAGCCCAAGGAGGAAGATCATAAGCAATTTTGGAAGAGGAGGTAGAAGAACCTTGGTCTTGGATATTTATCTTGTCTAAAGGCCTCCTTGACGGTGTGGACATTCTAGCAGTTAATCTCTTCTTTGGTAGTGGTTGTTCAGGTGCCTGTTCTTTTGATTCTTCAGAAACCTCATCAATATTGATGGGTTTTTCAATGGTAGCTCCAGGCAATTTCTTATTCTTCCCAAGGATTGAACACTTTCTCTTGTATTCCATAGCTTCAGATCTGTTAGTCATACTTGATTCACCCACAACTCAAGTTATACCAAGGATGGATTAAAAGTTTAACGACAATTGGTTTAGCTTGATGTTGTTGCTTGGAATTGATGAAAGAGAAAGGTTATTTGATTGATCTTGGAAGAATTCTTTAAAGCTTGTTGAATATGATGGTGTTTTAATGGTGTAGTGTGATGACTTTGATGAAGGATTGTGTTTATGGAAGATTTAGGAGAGGATTTGATGAGTTGTTGTGTTAATTGTGAAGGTTTGCACAAGCTTTAAGATGTTTATATAGGGTTTGGGTCTGAAAAATTCGTGGGTGGAAGGCTAGGGTTAATCTCATAAGGTAAGAGTTTGATTAGGAAAAGAATTCCTTCTTTAAACCGCCTCTTGCGGTGCACCGGACATATCCCGCGGTGTACCGCAGCTTCTGTTGCTCAAAAATTTTTACCTACTGGATAATACCCGAGCTAGCACCCCGTGGTACGGGTTTTTGGGTCGCGGACCAGGGGTGCGGTGCAGGGGGTAGTCCGCAGCATGTCCGTCAAAAAACCCGAGGTACCCAACCCGTGGTACGGGTTTTTACCGTGCGGACTAGGGTCCGGTGTACCGCGCCATGCCCCGCGATTTTTTTCGACCTTCTGGATAAAACCCGAGCTAGCCAACCCGTGGTACGGGTTTTTGGGGCGCGGTGCATCCCTGCGGACCATGGGGTAGTCCGCGGGGTAGTCCGCGCCAGGCTTGAAGTTCCTCCAGATTTTTCCTTTCGACCCCAAACTCGTTTCCTGCACAATAACACACTACCTTTCTCTCCCATTAGCTTGAAAACACAATTAAAAATATACACTAACTAAAAACTAAACACTACAAAGCAAAAAACAACTAATCTAAAAAGCAATTAAAACAAGGGGTGTCTCCCAAGAGCACTTTTGTTTAACGTCTTTGAGTTAGACGTGTACCTCAGGCTAATCGCATTCGACAAGGTAGATTTTCTCTCCTTGCTCAAAGTCCTCACTGTCATAGTATCTCTTCAAACGCTGGCCATTCACCATGAATGTCCGTTGCTCGGCTGGATTTTCAATCTCAATCGCTCCATGCGGTGTGACTTTGGTGATAATGTAAGGTCCTCCCCAACGGGATTTAAGCTTTCCTGGGTAGTTTGAAAATCGAGAGTTGTATAATAAAACCTTCTGTCCAATCTCGAGATTCTTTGGACGGAGCCGTTTATCATGCCATCGCTTTGTTTTCTCCTTATAGAGACGTGAATTTTCATAGGCATGATAACGAAGCTCCTCCAATTCGTTCAATTGCATCATCCTTTGTTTCCCGGCCAAATCTGGGTCTAGATTCAGAGTTTTAATAGCCCAGTAGGCTCGAGCTTCTAGTTCAATCGGTAGATGACACGCTTTGCCGTAGACCATGCGATATGGAGATGCCCCAACTGGTGTTTTAAATGCTGTTCTGTATGCCCAGAGAGCATCATCTAGCTTTAAAGACCAGTCTTTCCTTGATTTGTTCACGGTCTTCTCCAGAATAGATTTAATTTCCCGATTAGAAACTTCAGCTTGACCGTTAGTTTGTGGGTGATAACCGGTTGAAGTACGGTGTTTCACTCCAAACTTTTTAAGAAAATGTCTCACGGGAGCATTAAGAAAATGGGTACCTTTATCACTGATGAGAACACGTGGCGTACCATGTCTTGAAAAGATGTTTGATTTTAAGAATTTAATCACTGTTTGAGCATCGTTCTTTGGTGTTGCCACTGCTTCTACCCATTTTGATACATAGTCTACTGCAAGCAAAATATAAACATTTCCATAGGAAGTGATGAAAGGTCCCATGAAATCTATTCCCCATACATCAAAGATTTCAACTTCAAGAATATTATTAAGCGGCATTGCGTCTCTTTTCGATATGTTGCCAGTTTTTTGGCATCTGTGGCATGATTGGACGAAACTGTGACAATCTTTGTGTATGGTTGGCCAATAGAACCCAGATTGAAGAATTTTAGCTGCGGTTCTATCGCCCTTAAAGTGACCTCCGTAAGGTGAACTATGACAACTTTCAATAATTTTCTCCATCTCACCTTCATGTACACATCTTCTAACCACTTGGTCACTACATATCTTCCAGAGGTACGGTTCATCCCAATAATACTGTTTGGCCTGGTGGTTCAATCTTTGTCTTTGTTGTGGGTGGAAATCTTTGGGAAAGACACCACTCACAATGAGGTTGACTAGATCTGCATACCACGGCACAAAAGCACGTTTAATAGCAAAAAGTTGTTCATCAGGGAATACCTCTTTAACCGATAATGGTTCTTTGTTCGCATCAGATCCTTCGAGCCTTGATAAATGATCAGCAACTTGATTGTCGCATCCTTTTCGGTCTCGAATATCTATGTCGAATTCTTGTAGCAATAGTACCCATCTAATGAGGCGCGGCTTAGCGTCCTTTTTCTCCATGAGGTACCTAATAGCTGAATGGTCCGTGTATACAATAGTTTTCTTTCCAACCAGATAGGGACGAAATTTATCGAAAGCGTAAACCACGGCCAACATCTCTTTCTCCGTTACTGTATAATTCATCTGGGCAGCGTTGAAAGTCTTACTTGCATAATAAATCGTGTGGAAAATCTTGTCTTTCCTCTGTCCCAACACAACACCCATAGCGTGATCACTAGCATCGCACATAAGTTCAAACGGAGCGTTCCAATCAGGAGGTATAACAATAGGTGTAGAGATCAGTTTTTCCTTAATCGTCAAAAACGCTTGAAGACATTCTTCAGTAAAATTAAAAGGAGTATCCTTTTCAAGTAAAGAGCAGAGCGGTTTGGCGATCTTGGAAAAATCTTTAATAAATCGTCGATAAAATCCTGCGTGACCCAAGAAACTTCTCACTCCTTTAACAGAAACCGGAGGTGGTAGTGTTTTGATAACTTCAATTTTAGCACGATCAACCTCCATCCCTGCCTTCGAAACTTTATGTCCCAACACAATTCCCTCTTGAACCATGAAGTGGCATTTTTCCCAATTAAGCACAAGATCTTTTTCTCTACATCTCACAAGGACTTTCTCAAGATTCCTCAAACAATCATCAAAACTGTCTCCAAACACCGAAAAATCATCCATAAAAACCTCCAAATATTTATCAATCATGTCCCAAAATATAGCCATCATGCACCTCTGGAACGTGGCAGGTGCATTGCATAAACCAAACGGCATTCTTCTATAAGCAAAAGTACCAAACGGACATGTAAAAGTTGTTTTGTGTTGATCAAGGGGATCCACACAAATCTGATTATAACCCGAATATCCGTCTAGGAAACAGTAATATTCTCTCCCAGCAAGCTTGTCTAGCATCTGATCAATGAAAGGTAACGGGAAGTGATCTTTCTTTGTTGCTTTGTTCAGCCTCCGGTAGTCCATGCACACGCGCCATCCCACAACTGGTCTTGATGGTATGGCTTCGCCTTGATCATTAAGGGTGGTGGTAAAACCTCCTTTCTTAGGAACACACTGCACTGGACTAACCCAATCACTGCTAGCAATCGGATAGATAATTCCTGCGTCTAACAACTTGATAACTTCCTTCCTCACCACTTCTTTCATAGCTGGCATGAGTCTTCTCTGTCCCTCTATAGATCGCCCACCTTCGTTTTCAAGAATGATTTTGTGTTTGCAAACGGAAGGACTAATTCCCTTGATGTCGGCAATGGTCCATCCAATTGCTTCTTTGTTTGCACGAAGTACTTGAAGTAGCCTCTCCTCTTGAGGACCTGAAAGGTTAGCAGAAATAATAACAGGCAAAGTTTTGTTCGTACCTAGATATGCATAGCGTAAGTGATCTGGAAGTGGTTTTTCTTCGAGAACAGGTGGACATATTATAGATGGTTGTTTCATTGGTTCAATGTCACCTGGCTCTCGAAGTAATTCTCGTACGTTTAATCCTAATGCAGCAACATCTTCAGGGGGAATCTCGAGTTCTGGTGTTTCAGGTGCTAAGGCTTTGTCAAGATCATCATTTAAGTTCTCTTCATTGAAGACTTCTTGCGTAATCTTTTCGATGACATCTACCTTGAAGCACTCGTCTTTCGCTTTAGGATATTTCATAGCCTGAAACACATTAAATCGTATCTGTTCGCCTTGTACTCTCATGATCAACTCACCATTCTCAACATCAATTAGTGTACGCCCCGTGGCTAAGAATGGTCTACCCAAGATGATGGGGACATTCTTATCCTCGTCGTAGTCAAGGATAATAAAATCACAAGGAAAAATAAAAGAGCCCGCGTTAACTAAAACATCTTCAATTTTACCTATTGGTCGTGAGAGGGAGCGATCCGCCATTTGTAGTACCACAGATGTAGGTACTACTTCTCCGATATTAAGCTTCTCGAACAGGGATTTAGGCATGAGATTGATGCTTGCACCTAAATCACATAATGCTTTCCCGGTCCAATTTTCTCCAATGCCGATGGGAATTGTAAAACTTCCGGGATCTTCTAGTTTTGGTGGCAACTCATTTTGACATATAGCACTGCACTCCCTAGGTAATCCAATTGGTTCCCCAGTCTCTATACTTCGCTTGTTGGAGAGAATGTCTTTCATAAATTTCATGTAGCTTGGCATTCTCTTGAGAGCTTCAACAAGGGGTATATTGATTTCTAATTTCTTCAACATGTCAATGAACTTCTTGAATTCCAGGTCATTGTCCTTCTTCCTGACACGTGAAGGGTATGGTGGTGGAGGGCGTGTACTGAGTTCCACTGGTTGTCTTGTCTTATCAGGTGTCTCGGCTTGGACACTTTTTGGTTGAACTACCTCTTTGACTGTATCTTTGATTATTTCTTCCCCCCTTTGTTCTGGAATAGGGATAGGCTCTGGTTCTGGTCTTGGTGGAGGCAGTTGCTTCCCACTTCGCAATTCAACTGCATGGCAAGAATCGTCTCTAGGAGCAATAGTGTCACTTGGGAGTTGCCCTTTCGGCCTAGTTTGTAATGTACTCGCCATCTGTGATATAGTATGCTCTAGTTGCTTTATAACCTTCTCCTGAGTTCGAACTCTCTGTTGGCTATAATTTATTTTCTTCTCAACGTTTTGCATTAATTTAGTCATACTTGAAGTCAAACTCTGGAGTTGTTCTTGTTTTGCCAATTGCATTGATTGTTTAGGTGGATCTTTCTTCGGTTCTTGACAAGTTTTCTTAACAATGGGTGCCTTTTTCTGAATAGGTTGTGGAGGATTATAAGATTGAAGTTGGGGTTGCTGACTAGTTTCTTGTTTTCTGTCCCAACTCTTTTGTTGTGGAGGTTGTTGATAATTAGTGTAGCTTTCTTGATTGTAACTATTCGAGTAATAGTTATCTTGAGGATATTGAACGGAAGCTACTGCTGGATTATTCATACATCCTGCCCACACATGATTTCTTGATCCACAACCAAGACACGAAGGAATTGTGCGTACCATATTTACCTGAGCAATTGTTCGGGCTTGTTCTGTCAGCTCTTCGAGTTGTTTAGCCAATTCCTTAAGCTTTAGAGATTCTGAATTGTTCTCCTTTACTGATTTCTTTGGCCAACTTCTCTCGTTTTCAAGAATTCTTTCCATCCCCAACTCAGCTTCTACAGGATCTAGCAACACAAAACCTGCGTTTCCTACCGAATCTGCTTTCTCTCTTGATTTGTCATTAAGGCCTCCATAAAACAAGGTTAAATAATATTCTGGCGAGGATCTATGATATGGACACCTCGCTTTCTTCTCTGTAAATCGTAACCATGCTTCACCCAAACTCTCTTCCTCTTCTTGCATAAATTGTTCAAGTTCCAACATGTCTTTTAAACGTCTACTAACCGGATAAAAACGGTCTAGGAATCTTGTTTGAAGCTTGTCCCAATCTGGAATAATATGAGGGTATTGGGCATCATACCAATCGCTTGCACATCCGGTCAAGAAGAACTGGAACATCAAGTAATATACTTGCTCCCTAGTAACTCCTCTTATGATATAAGCATCACAGATCTGCATGAACTTCTGAATATATCGGATCGGATCTTGATGTGCATCTCCGCTGAATAATCCATGAGACGCAAACTGAGTTAACATCCCAGGATCAGGTTTAAATTTAGCGGCTTGGATTTCTGGAGCGCGAATTCCTCGTGGCTCTACTCTAAATTCGATGGGTAGCTCAAGTCTCCTTGGGTTCTCCATCTGTAACTAAATCTGAAAAACAAAAACTAAAAACAAAAAGCGTAAAATAGAACTAACTAAAAATAAAAGCACAAGATATCTGCACAAGGACTAACGATGTAGTCCCCGGCAGCGGCGCCAAAAACTTGGTGGGGCCTAGGGTGTGATAAAATAAGATGTAATTAACGTGCAAATAACACCCTAAACTACACGGTTCTGCAAGTATACAGATCGTATGCAAGTTTTAGATAAAGATTCGTTCCGCAGAGACTACAGAGGTTAGGAGAATCTTATGCAAATAGCAAGTGCAAATAATTAAAGCTAGAACAACTAAACGGAAATAAAAGTAAAGATAAATAGATTTTTGTTTGGTTTTTCTAATAAACTAAATTAAACTAAGGAATTAAAAGACAGAAAAATAAATATGAAAGAGAAGTAATATGAGAAGATAGCTTAAGTTATTAGCATGTAATCCCCACTAGTTTTGCCGTTCTAAACATGTAAGGGTGAATTATGTAGTATGTCCCTAATCGGTCCCAATATGCTATCGGTAGTTTAAAATAGGATTTACCTGTGTCAATAAGGCTTCCTAAGCAAACTTTTCCTGTAATTGGTAAAGAGTCACAAGACTCAACCATAGTGATTATCTAGCTAGGTTGGGTTGTCAGATCAAACCTAAACTAAACGTTATGTGCTAAACATGCAATTAAACACCGTTGTCAATGGTATCCTAATTACTAGATGGTAATTCTAATGGCGGCCGTCCACAAGAACACAGAATATAAATTCAAACACATAAACAGAGAATAAAAACTATAATTCTATTTAAAACATTAAATTCCCAAATTAGATAGATGTCAATCAAAACTAGGGTTCATACAGATATGCTAAAACTTAAGCTAAAGAAAATTAGTTCATGAAAGAAAAGAAAGAAATTACAAATCTAAAGGTAGAAGAAGACATTGTTGATGACAGCTCCTTCCAGACTTCTCTCTTGTGTTCTAAGCTTCCTCTTGGTTTAAGGTTTCACCAAGGATGATTTAAGAGTGTTAAGAGGCTGTATTTATAGGTTAGAGGTTGACCTAATTCGTTTCTTTAGAGATAAGTTAAGTAATGGACTCCTAGCCCAACTCAAATTCGTATGGAAATAAAGACAAACACTGCTGCGTTGTTTTGGTCATAACTTCTTTATTATTGGTCCGATTTTGCTCCACAAGATACCAAAAGAATCGCAACAGAATTATCTAGACCCTTTAGGAGTAATTTACCAAATTCGGCC
This sequence comes from Nemophila menziesii, assembly GCA_029959085.1. Classification (NCBI taxonomy): domain Eukaryota; kingdom Viridiplantae; phylum Streptophyta; class Magnoliopsida; order Boraginales; family Hydrophyllaceae; genus Nemophila; species Nemophila menziesii. The sequence continues at coordinate 4,665,144 of JARWIR010000038.1, read as the reverse complement.
TCTTTATTAGGTAAAAACGTCTATCTTTGCAGAATCCCAGATTTAGGCAGCTTTTCCTTTTCCATCTTTTTAGCAATTATTTCCTTATCTCCAATTTCCATGCATATCTCCTTCCATAAGTTGTTGTCTTTGACTTGGACTCTCATTAATCTCCATAATTATCTTTAAAGCTTCACACTAAATAAACAATTAAACCCAATATGCTCTAAAAATAATAATTCTACAAATCAAGACCCAAAATAGGAAAGTGCACTAAAATAAGCTAAAATCAACCTATAAACTAATAAATAAGCCTAAAATGATGTCTCATGAGTATATTTTACTATCACAAATGAGGAGACATCAGTTATAGTACCAAATCTATCGGAATTTTTATTTTATACATTCTAAAAATCCATTTCGTTATGAATAGACTAGGAAAGGGGAAAAGAATAACTAAAAGAGAGGAAATCAATTATATCCATCAAGGTTTCATTAATTCAATGACCTATATAAAACGGGGATATGTAGCTCGGAGACGTAGAACAAAAATTTTTCTATTTGCATCAAGCTTTCGAGGGGCTCATTCAAGACTTACTCGAACTATTACTCAACTCAAAATAAGAGCTTTGGTTTCGTCTCATCCGGATAAGGATAGGCAAAAGATAATTTTTTGTCGGTTGTGGATCACTTGAATAAATGCAGTAATACGCGAAAGGGGAGTATCCTATATTTATAGTAGATCAATACACGATCTGTACAAGAAACAATTGCTTCTTAATCGCAAAATACTTGAACAACTAGCTATATCCAACATGAATTGTCTTTATATGATTTTCAACGAAATCAGAAAAGAAGCAGATTAGCAAGAATCCACCGGAATAATTTAAACGGAGTTCCCAAAGAATGAACTTTGGGAGAATAGAATAGAGGAATCAAAATAGATTTGAAATGAGACAAACAAAAAGGCGTAAAGACCACTCAATAAATGAAAATTCCTAAATTAAGATTATCTTTTGAGCTATTTGATAGTTATCCAACTTGAGTTCTGCATATTAATGGTTTATTTTTCAGGAAGAAAAAACATTTCATTAAAATAATATTATAATTGATTTGATGATTTTATAGATCCCTTTCTCATTAAATTGAATTGCATACACAGAACATAGACAAAACTGCAAATCAAATCATTTTTTCTCGAGTCGTACGAGGATAAAACTTCGTATATGTTTCCAGGGTTATGTTCATCTATATCTATCCCAATGAGTCGTCTATCGAATAGTTGCAATTGTTGTTCGATCCTGAAGAGAGGGAAAAGATCTTAGGTTAGTGGGTTTTTATGATCCGATATAGAATCAATCTTATTTAAATGTTCCTGCTATTATGTATTTCCTTGAAAGGGGCGCTCAACCTAGTGGAGTTGTTCATGATATTTTAAATAAGGCAGAGGTTTTTAAGGACTTCTCCCTAATCAAACAAAATTCAATTAAGGAAATACAAAAGGGGAGGGGGAGTAGTGACCAGTTTATAACTTTCTATAGCTTTTATCCACTATTTTGTGTTGTTTTATAGAAACACTAAATAATCGTTGTTGTTTCAAGGTCAAGCTATTCACCCATCTAGATAATATTTTTCCCAGTTCACTAATAAATCGACTACATCCTTTCCGGGTGATCGCGAAACCGGAATCAACAAACAAAGCTGAAATATGGTTTCTTTCCTGCATAACCAAGGTGGTAAGTTGTAGACGGTCAATATAACTTGCCACATGCCGTAGGAGTTGTTCTGCATAGAGAATGGACAAAAACCATCGATACCCAAGCCCAAATTTACATTCAGAGCTTCACTCGCGAACTCAACATGTAGCTTTACAAATATCTCCCACCTATCACCATCAATAGGATGGCGCAACACATCTGGATTAGTACTTTTTCCATTATGGTGCTAGATCACGTCTTTGGCGGTGTGTCTTGAAGCGCATAGTCGCTGCAACCTCGGCGCAATCGGAAAATAACAGATTTTCTTATGCGTTACTTTCTTACACTTCTTTGGAACCCATCTAGTTTCACTACATACTGAATATTTCTTGAGATATCCATTCTCCTTGTAATATAGAGTACAATCATTCAAGCAAACGTCGATCGTACTATACCCCATACCCATACTTTTCATCTTTTTGTTGCACTTCTCACAAGACTCGGGCAAAGTATGACCTTTAGTTAAAACACGACCCAACAATTCCAGGAGCCCGGTAAATGATGTGTCAGTCCACTTGTTCTTCACCTTTATGTGCATTAGCTTGAAAATGAAATTAAAAGAACCCATTACTTTAGATCCAGAGTAAAATTCGGTCTCCAATGCCACGAATAGAGATTCGAAACTACCACAAATTGTATTATTCTCATCTCTCATTTCGGTGTCACCCGAATGACCACCAAAATCGTAAGTGAGTCTCACATCGTCATACACATTCATAATTTCATCGGCTACGATTTGTGTAGGGATTTCCTCGGAAATTTCTAAATATTCATCGTGTTTTGACCAAACCTCATACGTGGACAAATCCCCGTATTTTAAAAGGTACACATTCATCATTTCATCGTCTACGATTTGTGTAGGGATTTCCTCGGAAATTTCTAAATTCTCATCGTGTTTTAACCAAACCTCATACGTGGACAAAACCCCGTATTTTAGAAGGTGTGCCCTAACCGTTTGGCTGGGAAAACGACAATTTTTTTTAGAAAGGATTACATGGACAAAACAATAAACCATTAAAACCCTCTTGTTTTGCAGAAAAATGTATAAATTTTTCCAACCCATTAATATATTCCGTCGTAACAAAATGATCAAATTTAATCAAACTCTTGTCGATACCCGAAACCATCGTCTATTAACAATTTGATATAAGCAAACAACTACAACAATATAAAGAATAAAAAAATAAATGTCCATATGTATATTCTATACCATACAAATCATATATACAATCATGAAACAAGTTTTTAATAACCTAATCTTGTCATATCACATGTAATACATAATCATAATCAAGAAAACAAAATTTTAAAAGTGTGAATCTTAGAAAAATACCTAATTTTGAAAATATTAGGTGGAGAAATTGAAGATTGAGTAGGCCCCACGTGGAAGATGGACCTGTGAATAGCGTAAGATAAAGTGGAGAAGTGATTGATGAAGATTAGAAGAAATATTTGGTAGGGTTTTGGGAGACTTTTGGAGATAAAATTATTTAGGTTTGATTTCCGGTTTAAAAAATATGCTACACTTCCATAAATACATCGTCATCATTAGCGACTACATCTACATAGTCGCTAATGATAATAATTTTGCCGTTATTACTTGTTAACCGCGACTACAAAAATAGTCGCTACTAAAATTTGTCAATAGCAACGGTATTTACGAGGATAAAAAAATAAAAATGTAATTAATAGCTCTAACGACTACTTGTATAGTATTCGCGACTACATCGTGTAGTCGCTAATTACAAATGTGATACGTGACTACGTTTGTAGTCGGAGATATGTTTTAGTCGCTAAAGACCAGTAACATGCGAGTAGTCGCTAATAAATTGGTCACTAATAAAACACGTTGTAGTAGTATATGCAATATAATATGATATTATATCTACATACATACATATGTGTAAATACATCTATAAGGATATAACATGATAAAAATTAATAATGAGTAAAAAATCAATCAGTATAAACATTCAAATTAACCATTTATGAACTTTTTTTATTACATGGGAGATCCAAAATAGGATCATGATACAAACATCGTACTACGTTAAGACTTCATCAATCAACCCCGGGTTATAAATAAGGCGAGGTATCTTCCATCCCATTTGATCACGCATAAGTAAACTCCAGATTCCTTCCTGCGGATCATAGTGTCGCCAATATTGTTCATCTTGAGATAGACCTCTTTTCGCTAGCCAATCCGCACATGATTTCCTTCTCTAAAAATCCCTTTCAACACAAATGCCTTGTTTCTTGCTATACTCTCAAATTCGTTGAACCCAAATCGCGGCAGGTCCTCTCCGATGATCCACCGTTTGAATGATCTCAATTGCCTTTCTTGAATCCACTTCTACCTCAACTTCCTTCTTACGTGATTCCTCCACCATGGTTAGACCTTCACTCAGTGCGATAAGTTCCATAATGACGTGCATATCTTGATTAACTTTCATAGAAAACCAGAAACCCAATTACTATCTGATGTCTCCCTATTTGTTCTAATTATTAGCCCTTTGGAGACATCCTTTTAGGTGAATAAATGACTTATTTGATAGACTTTTAGGCTTAATTGATCATATTGCACTTTCTTCTCTTGGAAATTAACTATTTGCAGAATCTGAGCTTTTGTGCGTAAATTTGACTAATTTTAATGCAAAGTTAATCGGTTCTTGAATTTCATGAAAGACCAATCCATGGAGAAGAAGTGAGAATAAAGTCTTAGTGTATTTTAGAGTGTTAGGAAATGTTTTTACTCGAGTTTCTATTTTTAGAGTGCACTTTCCTATTTCTATTTCTTGATTTATTAATTTATTCTTTTTAAGCATATGCGGTTTAATTATTTATGTAATGTGAAGCTTTAAAAGATATATGGTAATTACTTAGAGACCAAGTCAAGATAAAGAAGTAAAGGAAAGAAGATTTACATGGAAACAAGAAGATTTAGGAAAGATATATTCAAAGAAGGAAAAGATAAAGCTGCCTTTTGAAATCTGAAATTCCAGCCACGTTTTAAAGATTAAATCATAATTAAAGATTGGCTAGGATTCTGGACGAGTGGTCTGCACCAATAGAAAGCTCTTTCCAAGACAAACAGTTTCATATATTGGAACTTCTCAAACGGATAAGTATTGAAAAAGATATGACCAAATCAAATCAGCAGAAGAATCTTACCTCTCCTAGAATTTAGAGCTATGAATTTAAGAGTCCTTGACTTGTCTTCCACTCCAAGAAATTCGACCTAGGGTCCTCCAACACCTATAAATACACCCCTTAACCTCCTCTTTTATACACACTTCATATAATTATCAAAGAGGCTTAAGGATTCAAGTCAGAGCAAGCAGGAAGGAAGAAAGCTAGGAGCTGGAGACTGTCTATATCTTCAATTCAAGCCAAACCCAACCTCTTGATTAGGTTTTATTATTTTCTTTATGTAAAAAATTATGTCTTTTAATTTCATAGTTTTAGTTTTATTTTCCATTATGAGCTAAACTTCTTAAGTGCTTGAGAATCGCTATAAGGGTTGAAGCTTAATTTATTTAATTGATGCTTTCTGATTTGGGATTTTTATAATTTAATTCAAATTGAGTAATTTAGTATTGTTTGTTATCGTAAGTTAATTTCACTATTTTTAATCTGATCAATTAGACATAGGTTTGAGTAATTAGGCTATTCACTTTGGTGGGGAAGTGATCATCTTAACGGGGGGTTTAATTACTGACATAGGTAATGAACGTAAGATAGAAATTATTGATCCTGACGGACTTAGTTAATCTTATAGCCAATTGGGTAGAGAACCTGACATTCGAAGGTGGATTATGATCGCTCTGATGGGGTTTGTAACACCTGAGAATAGCTCCTAAGTCCACCCTGACGGGGGTTAGGAGAATCTAGAATCCCGACTATTACTAGTTACTAGTTTGTCCCTTAGAAGAAGCATTGATTAAGTTTATTTTGGTGAAACCTAGCGTGACTCAAGTACTATTCTCTCATCTTTTAGTCTCTTCATATTTATTTTCTTGCAGTAGTTTTAATCTACTTTAATATTTACTTTATTTGCACTTTAGTCCTTTAAACAAAAACAAAACAAAAATCTATTTCTTTACTTTTAATTTTTCATTCAAGCAACTATTTCCATTTATTGCATAACACTTTAATCATAATTAATCCGTCCCTAAGATCGAAATCCCGTTTACCGGATATTACTTGGACGACCCGTACACTTGCGGTACGTGTCTTGCCTTTTTAGGTGAACACACTAGGAGACACCAAGTTTTTGGCGCCGCTGCCGGGGACGGTAGCGTGTGACCACGGTGTTAGCCGTAAGTGTTTTAGTTGCTAGTTTTTAGTTTAGTTTTAATTTTTATTTTTCAGTTTTACGCTTTGGGTTGTTATTGCTTTCTAAGATTTACAGGTTTTGGTATATGCTTGGAGATATCGTGATCTTTGATAATCCCGAAAGCCTAGTTCGAGAGAAAAACAAAAGAGATAAAGAAGCAAGAGAACAAGCAATGTTAGAAAAAGCAATGGCAGAAGAGAATGCTCAAGATCCCGTCCTTCAAGATCCCGTGATTCAGTTGGATGAAAATGGTCTCCCAATAGCTCCACCGGTAGGAGTTCAATTACCAATTCCACCGGTAGGAGTCCAATTACCAGCTCCTCCCGGAAATCAACAACAAGTCAATAATAATGGTGGAGTACTTCACGATCATGGACCGCAGATCTTTCAACCGAACAATCATGACCTTTTCGTATACCACCACTAGGACTCCGTCCTCCTGCAATTCAAGGAATTCGATTCAGACCAGACGCAGGGATGATTAATCAGTTTACAACCGTGGGACAGTATAGTGGTGCAACTCGTGAAGATCCTATTCGTGCTATGTACAAGTTTATGCAAATCTGTGATGCATATGTCACCCCTGGAGTAACCCAAGAACAAATGTACTTTCATATGTTTCCATTCTTCCTCACCGGAGGAGCGAGTGAGTGGTATGATCAACAACCACACAACACGATTGTGACTTGGGATCAACTTCAGACAGCCTTTTTCGACAGGTACTATCCTCAAAGTGTTTGACTTAGTGGGCAATTAGATATTGTTAGTTTTTGCCAAGAGCCAGGAGAAACTGTAGGTGCTGCATGGACTCGTTTTCAATCCTTATTACGCAAGTTCCCATTACATGGGTACTCTCTTGAATTACAACTTGGAATATTTTATCGAAGTTTAGGTGATGCTGCGAAAGACAAAATCGATACTATGTGCCAAGGTGGTCTCATGATGGTCACAACTGATCAAGCTCTGATTATCATGGACCGAATTGTAAAGAATGAAATGAGTTGGAAATCCTCGAAGTCATCGGTAAGAGATTCTGAAAGAGGTACTTTGAATTTAGATACAGAAACTGCATTGAACGCTAAGATTGCCGCACTTGAGAACAAGTTGAAACAATTATCTATGTCGAATAAAGCTGTGGTAAATGTTGTTAATGAACCAGAATTATGTTCTAGTTGCGGAGGAGATGATCATAGTTGGGAAGAATGTGCCAACAACCCGGAATCCGTCTATTTCGTTAATCAGTGAGGTAACTATTCAGGTGGTCAAGGGTATGGAAATCAAAACAGAAATCATCCAGGCTTTTAGTATTCAAATCCACAAGGGGCAGCCAATCCTGGAACATATCAACAAAGGCCTCAAGGGAACAACTATCAGTTTCGTCCCTGAGATCGAAATCCCGTTTACCGGATATTACTTGGACGACCCGTACACTTGCGGTACGTGTCTTGCCTTTTTATGTGTGTTTATTTAGAACACACTAGGAGACACCACTATCTATGTCTCGAACAACACCTCCCGCTCCTCCAATGCGGCACCACTTATTACAACTACCATCGGTATTTAACTTCACCCCTCTAACCGGCTTTATCCATCCAATGAGGTTTGATGATCTTTGCTTAATGTTTGGTCTACCTGGTACTTGCCCCCAAACATACACAATATTAGTAGCCGCAAATTTCGCCTTCTTTACCAATGTTTTTGCTGTCGGAAAATTCACGCCCTTGAATACCACCTCATACCTCTCCTTCCAAATAATCTCGATTAGTGAACCAAAAAATACATTCCATACTACCCCGCGAAAAAGATTTTGTAGGAAATGTTGTTATTCCACCAACATATACATCCAACTCTAGCTGCTGCTCCTGAAGATCACTGTTCCTGAGCTGCTTCTAAAGGCCGCTATTCGTGAGCTGATGCGAGCCTGAATCTGCGGAAGACAGGTGTTGCACCTGAGTTCGTGGCGAGCTGTTTAGATGCCTATTGTCACAGTTTGAAATCGCCGCTGGAGAAGGCTGTTCTTGGCGCTGATTCGCCACTTCCCCAAGATGCTGGAAAGGAGAGTTGCAGACTGTTGGCATATAGCCTCCCTTGATAGGTTGTTTTAATGTGACAAATCCTCTTATGATTAGTGTGCTAATTACTCTTATATTATTCATCCTATCTTGCACTATTATTCATCAAAAACACTTTTCACACCATTCTTATTATATCTCATTGCATTCACTTTTATTCATATCTTTATGTACTTTGAGATATAGCTTTAATGATCAACTACAATGTTTATAAGAATGATGTTATCTACATCTTTCGTGAAGAAGAATTATTGATCCGAGCATCATAGCATAAGTCATATTCTTTCAAAGTTACTTGGCGCGGTACACCGGACGAAAGGCGCGGTACACCGGACGAAAGGCGCGGTACACCGGACCAAGAATGCGGACCAGGGCGCGGTGCATAGGCTAGCCCGTCAGAGAGTTAGAAAATCTAACCGTTGAGGTGCGGTACACCGCAAGGAAGGTTTTTCTGCACAAAGTTTAAGTCATAAGGAATATATCCGTTGGGAGATTAATAGATCCGTTGGACCCAAGCCTTATGACCGTTGGAAGCTATTTTCTGCTATAAATTGAAGCTCTTTGAAGGCTACAACTACACCAACTAATTACAAACATTAAGGGGCTTAATTGTTATCATTCAAGAAGGTGTCAAGAGATATACATAGTCAAAAACAATCTTAGTGAGCTTATAAGTCCTTTCAAGGAGTTAATCAAATAAGCCACAAGGTTCTATCTACTCAAGAGGAGTTTACATGCTACATAGTTTATATCCACTCTTTTAGGAGTTTAGTTACAAGCTTTTATAAGCAACCCTTTAAACACTTTGTTTCTATCCTCTTAAGTCTAGGTCTTGTAATAGATAGATTAAGAGAGAATTCAAGTATAGGGAGTATACTTGGTGTCCTTGTGTTGTGATTACACAAGTGTTTGTCCTTCGTGTTATCGAAGAGGTTGTAAGGGTTATTGTGTTCTCGACCCGGTTAAGAGAGACACGGGAGCTTAGTGAAAAGCTTGAAATCCTAAGGAGGCTTCCTTAGGTAGTGGATGTAGGGAAACCGAACCACTATAAATCGCGTGTATCTTTCTATCCCTACTCTATTTACTTTCCGCACTTTATATGTTTGATAATATGCTAGCATGATTATTGTGATCTTGTTTATCTTGTTTATCTAACATATAGTCTTCTAGAGTAGTAAGATATTGGATTGTCGATTTGCTTGTTATACTTTTATATCGAACCTCTAACTTACCCTTTGCATGATCCTAAGTGTTTGATATATTAGGTTGACTTAGAAGTTTTTCACTTAAACTTATAATTGTCCAAAAGATTTTTAATTAGGCATTAATCTTATTAGTAATCCTATTCACCCCCCCCCCCCCCCCCTCTAGGACTATCAATTGGTATCAGAGCCTAACTCTACGTGAATAGCTTAATCGTTAGTAGAGTAAACGATATGGAATTTAATCTTTTGGAAAAGTCGTCTTCTACTCGACCTCCACTTTTTGTAGGAACTTACTATTTTGCTTGGAGAACAAAAATGGAGGAATTTATCAAAGCCGAAGATCCCGAGCAATGGAGAATCGTTATGGAAGGTCCATTCGTTCCTTATAAAGAGGAGTTAAATGAAGCGGGAGTTCTTAAGCTAAATCAAGAAGAAAAAGATTTTGATGAACTCACCATTGAGGAAAAGGCTAAGCTCACTCAAAATGCAAAACCAATGTACACTCTAATTCATGGAATTTCTGAAGAAAATTTCTCACAAATGTTAGATTGTAAATCCGCAAAAGAGCTTTGGAATCGTTTGGAGTTTTTATATGGAATTGTCGAAAATGACGAAGAAGAAAAAGTCTTAATCCATGATGAATCTCATGACAATTCTAAACCAAACCATGAGGTAGCTATCTATCCTAACTCTTTATCTCTTCATTATAATTATGATGATATTAGGCAAATTTCATCCCTCCTCAAAATTCTTGATTCTCAAATCCATTTGAATAATCTTATGTTAAAAAAGGCTAATGTTGAGCTTAAGAATTGTTTTAGTTGTTGTATCACTTTAGATGATATTCTTGGCAATACTAAAAACCCTTGTTTTGGAAACATTTTTTCTTCTAGTAAAAGTCAACATCCTATGAAGAAAAATATAGAAGGTTTTAGAAAATTGGATGAAACTTTTTCCCTCGCTCTTGAAACTTTAAAAAATCATCCCTTTTCAAATGTCACTCCTTTTGATCCAAATGGCTTTTTTAAAGAAAAATTATATTTAAGTGATAATTTGGATATTGGAAAGTATGAGGAAACCTCTTGTTCAAAACCCTCACATGGTAGCTCTATTCGAAAAAGAAGTTCTTGCAATTATTGTGGTAAGCCCGGTCATCATGCTTCTACGTGCCATTACCATGAACAACTTGAAAGTGGATCTTTGATACCCTCATGGGAAAAACCAATATGGATCGTGACAAATGCTAACAACATTTCCGGATCCATTCCACCTCGGTTACCATAGTAATATTCATTAAAGGTGTTGAGCGTCAAGAAAATGGAATTTTATGCAAAAGGACGTTCAAACCTCATAAAAGGAAAATACGGTGAATTCTTTTCTTTCTTCTTTTTATTTTTATGTGTTATTATGTGTTTTATGTGAATTATCCTCTTTGTGCTATTACCTTGTGTATCTTGACCTTTTCATGCTTAAATGTTGCTTTGTTTTTACATTGGGTCTTTTTGTACTTTTAGAAAACATAGGGGTATTTATGAAATAAACTGTTTTATGAGTTTTCGGGTTTTTCTTGGTATTTCTTTTTCAAACAAAGATGCTCTTATTTGTTTTATACCATTCCGAATCTTTTGGGGAAGTTTCGAATGTGTTTCGGATGTTTTTAAAAGAACCAAAAAATTCCTTTTTATTGTCCAAACCGAACACTTTTGCGGTGCACCGGACCACTCCGCGGTACACCGCGTCTTAGGGTTTCAGCGTTTTTATTTCTCCTTTATTTTTCGCCCAGTTTATTTTTAGCAGTGCGGTACACCGCACGGTTTCCGCGGTTTCCGCGTGATAGGTTTTTGTCTGCGTTTTAAACCCGTTTATCCTCTTATCTTCCTCATTCCACCATTAAAACAAAACCTCTCCTCCTCCTAAGCGATTTCCGGCCACTGCTACACCGTTTTCCACCACCTAGAAACACCATCTTCTCCACCTAATCACTTCTCTCTCTCTCTCTCTCTTTCATTACCCACTTCCTTTACACCATGAGAGAAAAGAAATCTGCTCCAAAGAAGAAAACCACCACCGGAGCCTCCTCCAGCCGCCGCCGTGCGCCATCTCCGGCAAGGTCACCAACACCTCCTCCACTCCGGCCATTCGAGCCTCTCCCGGGTAGAACCTTTAGTAAATCGGCTTTTCCATCGGGTGAAAATTCTCTTCTTGAACTATTTACATTTCAAGGTTGTGATAATATCTTTGAATTTTTGGGTACTCAATTAGCTAGTGGGTTGATTGAAGAATTCTACACTAATTTTGAATATGATTGTGCAAATAACTTAGTAAAATCGTTAGTTTCGGGTACTCCTTTACGGTTAAAATTGCATGTTTTGTGTGCTCGTTATCATATTCCTTTCGATGGATTTAGTGGTTTTTGGTCAAATGGTTGGGATGGCTCTAGTCTTGATATAGTTGGTCAAAACGAGGTTATGGATTTTGTTAATGGTAGGATGCTTGTTCCCGATGGAAATTGGAATTTGCGTAATTTTGATCCAGAATTCATAGTGGCACATAAGTTTCTTATTTCGGCCATAATTCCAAAGGACAAACATGATGCAAAATTAATTCCTTATGAAGCTTATCTCCTATTTTTGATCTTTGCTAAACGTCCGATTAATATTATTGCAATTATGTTCAAATGGATGAACCATGCTAGAACCGCGAGAGATAAGGTCCCATATGGTATTTTTCTTACTAAGATCTTTGAGGGAAGTGGAATTTCTCTAGGAGGAACTAATGTGAAATCGATTGATAAAGCTTGGTGTTTTGATTATAGCACAATCAAAAGAATGAAATTTGCTATTTATAATAACACCTATGTTTCGCTTTCGGTTATTAATCGTATTTCGGATGTTACTATTCGTAATCGTATCCTACAAGCTAGAGAAGGAACCTTTGGGTCGGAGCTTAACACACTTGAATTAATGGATAACCCGGGTCAACAAAATCCTATCCCAAATGAGCCTCCTCAAAACCCCATTCATGAGAATCCTCCTAATCCATCTAGTTTCGAAAGTGCTATGTCTCGGTTTATGGATTATATAGGTAGAAAATTTGAGGTTTTAGAAGAAAAATTAGAAAGGAAATTTGGGGTGTTAGAAGAAAAGTTAGGACATCTTGCTAGTGAGCTATCTTGTGTGAAGAACGATGTCTCGTGTATCAAAGATGATGTATCACATCCTCGAAGCCGTTCTAGAAGCCGCTCTCCCCGGGAATTGCGTTAATGGTCGTGTTGGGTGTTTAGTTTTTTAATCTTCATTTTATCCTACTTGATTTGTTATGTGTTTTTTTTTGTGTCTTGAACTAAGTTTGTGATGTTTATGCTTTAAATGTTTATGGGTCCGTGTTTTGGACACTTAGGATATTAATATTACTCGGTTTTTATTTGGATAACGTTTTAGGATGCTATATGTTTTATCTTGGATAATTGTTTATGTTTTGCTATATTTTTATCTTCAATGTTAAGTGCTTAAATTATATGCTTTGGATATTAATGTTGCTAACATTTTCCTTGATGATATAGGTACTATTGCATCTCTAATCCTTGATCTTATCTTATTTTGCTATTTAGTCCCTATAGGTTGTTCCATTTGTCTTAGCTCTTAAAATGATTGAAAATTGCATTTAGGTCCCTAAAAGATTTTTCAAATTGCTTTTGAGTCCCTAAAACTTTTCAAAAAATACATTTTACCCCTAAATTTTTCAAAAATGATTTCAAATATTCTTATTAGGGAGAAATTGTAGATCAAACTTTTACAAATTGAAACAAACTCTATGCATTTTGTAAGGGGGAGTTTTTGTTAAAACTCTAATGCTTTGACTAATCATTTATCTCATATATTGCTACTAATCATTTGTGTCATTAGAAAGCATATGAAATGAAAATCTTTCGATCAAGGAGTTGGTAAAATATCTCTATCTCTTAGCTCTTGCCTTACATTATCTATCTTTGTGCTTCTCTTTCTAAAATTATTTTTCCCTAAACTCTTGCACACTCTTAGAATCGTTGTTTAAAATCTATTCACTTGAGTTTTAGCTCTTCTATCCTTAGTTGTTTTATTAACCCCGTCTTTTTGATGAAGACAAAGGGGGAGAAATATGTGCACTAAAACTTTCAAAACTTGCACGTTTTAAAACTCACAAATGCATCTCAAATCTTATATGCTTATTGTGAGGGGGAGCTTAATTTCACTAGTGCTTAAACTTTCATATCATTCCTAAGGTGTTTTAGTGAAGGATTTGTCATCATCAAAAAGGGGGAGATTGTTGGCATATAGCCTCCCTTAATAGGTTGTTTTAATGTGACAAATCCTCTTATGATTAGTGTGCTAATTACTCTTATATTATTCATCCTATCTTGCACTATTATTCATCAAAAACACTTTTCACACCATTCTTATTATATCTCATTGCATTCACTTTTATTCATATCTTTATGTACTTTGAGATATAGCTTTAATGATCAACTACAATGTTTATAAGAATGATGTTATCTACATCTTTCGTGAAGAAGAATTATTGATCCGAGCATCATAGCATAAGTCATATTCTTTCAAAGTTACTTGGCGCGGTACACCAGACGAAAGGCGCGGTACACCGGACCAAGAATGCGGACCAGGGCGCGGTGCATAGGCTAGCCCGTCAGAGAGTTAGAAAATCTAACCGTTGAGGTGCGGTACACCGCACGAAACTTGCGGTACACCGCAAGGAAGGTTTTTCTGCACAAAGTTTAAGTCATAAGGAATATATCCGTTGGGAGATTAATAGATCCGTTGGACCCAAGCCTTATGACCGTTGGAAGCTATTTTCTGCTATAAATTGAAGCTCTTTGAAGGCTACAACTACACCAACTAATTACAAACATTAAGGGGCTTAATTGTTATCATTCAAGAAGGTGTCAAGAGCTATACATAGTCAAAAACAATCTTAGTGAGCTTATAAGTCCTTTCAAGGAGTTAATCAAATAAGCCACAAGGTTCTATCTACTCAAGAGGAGTTTACATGCTACATAGTTTATATCCACTCTTTTAGGAGTTTAGTTACAAGCTTTTATAAGCAACCCTTTAAACACTTTGTTTCTATCCTCTTAAGTCTAGGTCTTGTAATAGATAGATTAAGAGAGAATTCAAGTATAGGGAGTATACTTGGTGTCCTTGTGTTGTGATTACACAAGTGTTTGTCCTTCGTGTTATCGAAGAGGTTGTAAGGGTTATTGTGTTCTCGACCCGGTTAAGAGAGACACGGGAGCTTAGTGAAAAGCTTGAAATCCTAAGGAGGCTTCCTTAGGTAGTGGATGTAGGGAAACCGAACCACTATAAATCGTGTGTATCTTTCTATCCCTACTCTATTTACTTTCCGCACTTTATATGTTTGATAATATGCTAGCATGATTATTGTGATCTTGTTTATCTTGTTTATCTAACATATAGTCTTCTAGAGTAGTAAGATATTGGATTGTCGATTTGCTTGTTATACTTTTATATCGAACCCCTAACTTACCCTTTGCATGATCCTAAGTGTTTGATATATTAGGTTGACTTAGAAGTTTTTCACTTAAACTTATAATTGTCCAAAAGATTTTTAATTAGGCATTAATCTTATTAGTAATCCTATTCACCCCCCCCCCCTCTAGGACTATCACAGACTCTCGATAAATGATCACCTGCCTCAGTAGCTCTGCTCCCAGAAATTGCACCTGTAGTCCCTGCACAAAAATCAGAAGTAAATCTTCTAAAACGGGTCTTTGATCCACCAAGATCAGTAGCCCCATAATTCAACAAAACCTCCTGTCTAATAATTCGCCAAACAATCTGGGTAACAGTACAATCTCGGAACAAATGGATATCAGTTTCTTTTGTTACACCACACAACGGACACAAATCAGACACATCCATTCCTCTTCGCTAAGGTAACCCCGCGTTGCTATTCTCTCCTGAACCGCTTTCCACATTGGACCCTTATGAGTGTTAGACACTTCAACTTCCACACTTTATCCCAATTAAATCTGATCATCTCATTACAAAATTCACCCTCCCATGAAGCCGACTTAACCGTGTAGATACCGTGGATATCATGACTCCAAGATAATCTATCACTCTCTTCATCCCTCGTAGGCACCACCACTCCGGTAATTTCCATAAGCTTAGAGGCCGGAAGTAGATGTTGGAATTCATTCCAATCCTATGAACCATTAGCTAGTAGATAATCCTCCACTTTTTTGAGTCTATCACCCGCTTCAAGAAGTCCAATAACACAACTAATTGATGACAATCTCCTACCCATACATCTAGCCAAAATAACACATCTTTACCATTACGTAAGAGCCATCGAGATTCCTGTCTAACCACGGCAATACCTTCCACAATGGCTCTACATATCCTCGAATCACTTGGCTTGGAGACGTAATGGAGAATACTCGATCTAAAATTATTTTGCCTCATAGCTACCGTCCATAGCGTCGTATCATCATGAACCAAAATCCAACCCGATTTACCTAACAATGCTTTGTTCATATCTTTGGTGAATCTAAATCCAAGACCACCCACGCTTTTTGGTTTACACAACTTATTCCACGCGATCCAATTAATGTGCTTCTGTTCCTCTGTAATACCACATACAATTTCCCTTCTAATTTTATCAATCTCGTCGCACACATAAATAGGTAATTTTTTTACTTGTATAATGTACATTGGCGCGGCACTTCTAACGGATTGTGTCAAGGTTATACGCCCCGCCAAGGACAATGTGTTTCCTTTCCACCTTGCAAGCTTCCCTCTCAGGCCATTGATAAACTCTCCATAGAAACCCTTTGCTCTTCGGCCCGATTGGATAGGGATGACAAGGTATTTACCCAAACCATCACTCCTTTGGAAGCCACTCCTAGCCGTAATGGTCGATGCTAGCCCTTCATCCACATTCTGACAGAAATAGATCATTGACTTCTCCTTACTAATAGTTTGACACGAGTCTTTACAAAATTTATTCAACGTATCCTGCAAAACATCAAAACCATAAGTAGAAATTTCCGAAAATAAAATAAGATCATCAACGAAGAAGATATGAGATATAGGAACCCCCCCCCCCCCCCCCCCCCCCCCCCCGGAGTTAAGGCAGATAGGTTGCCACTCTCCTCTTTCCACGCAATGCTGTATGAGTGTAGAGAGACATTCTATACACATAACAAACAAATATGGCGAGATAGGGATCGCCTTGACGAATTCCACGATTTGGGGTAATTGGAGGGTGTGGGGCTTCCCTCCACAACATGCTTAATTCATTGTCTTCTATTGCATTCATGATAAGTGAAATCCACATCACGAGTACCCTTAGCGATTTCTGAAAATTGCTTACCACTTACTTGATTAGACCTCGTGCGTGCTAATAACACGTATTAGAAAACTAATATTAAAAAGCTAATGTAAAGTTAAGATATAGAGAGAATGCATTTATTCCTTTCTTTCAAGTTAGTGTAAAATAAAAAGTTACATTTATAATAGAGAATGATTTTATTACACACTAATTATTCCACAGAGATGAAAACAAAAGAGTTCTATAAACTCAAAGTACATCCACCTTATTATTTATAATATTATGGAAAAAGTAAAATTTATAAACAATTACAGTCCACAATAATAACTAGAGCAATTTCTACATTTATCAGTTTAAAAAACATCAGGGCAAAAATTTGGATTGTCCCATTGCGCAAAGAATATATCAATATCCTCTTCACACCATATCTCAACTCCGTCGACATCAGGAGCAGCGGGCTCGACACTATCATCAATGCATCCATAAAGGCTGCTATGCTCTAACTTCTCCTTCTCCTCAACAAGTAAACAGTTCTCATCATAAATTTCCTGATTGGAATTTGATATTGGATGAGAATCCTCTGATACCCCATTTTCTAAAATTTGCCTAAGGTTCATTATTTTATCATTTAAGTCTGTATTATAGGGTCCCTGAACCTCGCTTTCTATTATTAGGTCCTCCTCGGACATGAATGCATCAAGTAAATGACATTTTTCATGCCCATAGCATAATGGCATTAGGCCAGTGTAGGAAACATCTAAGGGATCTGATATGTCGTTTTCAACTTGCTTTTCAGTGATTTTTATAATGTCATCATCATGGACGTCATGAATGAGAGGTTTTTCAACTAAGGCTGGAGATTTAGAAAGTGAAAAAGTATTTTTGTTGTACTTTTTAGCAACTGATCTGCTAACTCTACCCAACCGTTTCCTTGATTTCATAACCATCTCTGTAACATTCATGGAGGTCAATGTAGATTGATTCAAAGACCCGAAACTGTATAATTTGCGACTCAGATGAGAATTCCAGTAGTTCTTGATCTCATTATCAGTTCGACCCGGTAACTGACTAGCTATCAAAGACCACCTGAAACAAATGTGTCCATTTTTTCATCAACAAAATCTATATACAACTCAAAAGGGGTGAATAAGTAGTGTTAAAGGCTAAAATATATGATCAATCTCTAAGTATATATAGGTGTGAAACATGCATAAGAGATAAGTGAATAATTTACAGATAAATGCAGCAGCTGACTTCTTTAACTCATTTAGCTAGCTTGTATATCTAAAAATCTAGAGTAGAGCAAAAAATGATAAAATTGGTGATGATCACTTACCTATTACCTATGGAATTGCGGAAGTTGATAATGGTCTCTTCCTCCTGGGCAGTAAAATTGCCTCTTTTCAGATCTGCTCTCAAATAATTAATCCATCTCAGTCTGCAACTTTTACCACACCTTGATATACCTAGCTTCAACATGTCATCATATATATTAATCTAGCAGCAAATAATAAGATTTTGTTATCTTTTAACTTGATTTTAGTATAGTAATTAATTACCTGCCTTCTTAGGCAGTGACCTCCATGATCCTTCTCCATTTGTCTGAATGTAATTCAAAAGTATCTTGTCTTCTTCCTCAGTCCATCTTCCTCTCTTCAATCCAATTTTTTCACAGCATGGTGCTCTCCCCATCTCTCTAGCTACGATATGATAGCAAAGTGAGTGAGCTAGTGAGGAGTGAGAGTACTTTCTTAATTGCAGCAGCCTAAACTATATATTTACCAAACACACAATGTCATACCATTTGATCATATATATATATAGAAGGAGAAGCAGGGCTAATGATAAGGACTTTCAAATTTACGGTGCTCATTGTGCCACAAGAACCAAAAGGACGTATGTATAAGATATTTTCGGCTTATGAAATTCTTGATAATTCATTCATACATAATTGGAAATGCAGCATAGGTTTAATAAAGATGGATGCTTTAAGATGCCACCAAATCGAGTATAAATTAATTATTTTACTTCTTTTTACTCATTAAAAGCCCCGATACTCAACAAACTACACCCCTATCAATTTTGTTTACTTCTTGGGATATAGACACATCCAGTTGGCAAACTAGGTCCAATATTAAAATATTAAAATAGTGATCGGTTGATGAATATGTAATAATATATACCACCTAAACTCATACCATCAGATATACCACTTATAACATGACGTAATTTGAGTGAAAGTCAATCGTTCATATATTATTCTTTTGGTTTAATTAACAATTTACTTCCATTCAAATCACACAACGTCATGAATAATTATATTGGATGATATAAAATTGGATAATATATGTCATTACTCTTCATAAATATGAAATCTAAATTAACAAAAAATTCACTTATATATATACAATTGATCATAAAAATAGAAAAGAAACATATGAAAACTAAAATCGATGAAGTCGGAGAACAAAGAAATCAAAATAGTAAATAATATTCATTAATAATAGTTACAATTTTCCAATTCAATCAGCGTTGGAAAGGAGAACTATTACACACGTGGTCATTCACGACCACACATTTGGGAAGGACATTCATGTCCTCGCTAAAGATACCTTCATTTGCGAGGAAAGATGTTAGCGAGGACGCTTATCTTTGTTTATGTGGATTTGTTTTTCGATAAAGAAAAAAAATTTAAAATTAATTCAGTCTTTGCCATTGTACTTATCTTCCGCGACGATATTTTTTTCATCGTCATTTAATCTGATTCGCGAGGACATGTTAGGTCTTTAGCGAGAACAAATATCCTTACTAATGAATGACGAGAATATATATAGCTGACAGCGGGCAGAACACCATTAATGGTGAAATTTATCCCCCAAAACAATCTATCGATAAATGCTTCTATTTTGTTCTCCAATCTGCACCTCGTGACCGGCCCTGTCAGTAACAAAACTTTCCTACTACATCGTACACGTATAGGTCCCGCTATCAATCAAAAAAATCCATCAAATTTTTTAAATTAGGTATTTTCAAAAAGTTAATCTCGTTAATTTTTCTTTGAATTAAATAGTTGTATTTGATTATATAAATGCAATGTGTATTATTGTGTGTATTTTAGGTGTTATAATGTATATTTATTTTAATATAACTGTTATTTTTTAAATTTGTTTAATTATTTTTATTTGGTTATAATTATATTTAAATGTTTAACTCAATTTGGATAATGGATCCGATTATGGACAAGAGTTGGATTAAACTAAATAATTTTGTTCAGAGAGAATATTTGTCGGGTGTGATGGATTTTATTAAGTTTGCGAAGAACACATGGATATATCTGGTAAAATCTTATGTCCATGTAATCATTGTTTCAATAAGCGAAATTTTCATATTGGAGATATTAGAGCGGATCTTTATAAATAGGGGTTTTGGTCATCATATGAAGTTTCGATGAAACATGGGAAAAAGAAGTAAGACTTGTGAATAACTCAATTGTAGATGATAAAATGTTGAATATGTTGGATGATTTGAGACCCACTATTGAAGTTGGGGGCCATACCGATGACAGCGAGATGGATGAAGAGAATCTTATTAGACAGGGCAGTGGGTGTTTCGACGCGTTGTTTGAAGAAATATAGACAGAGTTGTATCCCAGTTCTTCTACGATGGGTTCTTTGAATTTAATAGCCAAGTTAATACTTTCCAAAGTGAAGAAAAAGTGGATAAACACCTCTTTTACCAAACTTCTTCAGTTGTTATGTCCAGTTTTGTCAGAAGGTCATACTTTACCTCCTTCTTATGAAGAGTGCAATAGAAAGCCAAAAAGTTTGGGCATATGGGACACGTCACGATTGATGTGTGTTTGAAGAATTGTGTTTTGTATAATAAAAAGAATGAAAAACTGGAAAAATATCCAGTATATATGGTGAATCAAAGTGGGACCCAAAGAAGGGGAAGAAAGTGGCACATAAGAAACTACATTATTTTCCGATTACCCAAGGCTGCAGAGAATGTATGCTTCGAGGCACACCACCAACAATATGATTTGGAACCATACCAAAAAGAGTAAAGTGGCTGGGATTGATGGATAGAATCTTGGTTTAGAATAGTCAAGAATCGAGGGTGCCTTTAACTAGAAAAATGTTTGAGTCCCTCTCTTTGAAATATAATGTTTCTGTCGCTTGTTTGTTAGAGTACAAAATTGGAAGAAAAGAATTTAAGTTTTGCAAGAAGTTTAAATCATTAAATAACTTCCATGTGTTAGACCCTATAGGAAAAGATTATAGGTACAGGGGAATACTACTTGCTCGGAAAGATTGTGTTAGCCTTCGGGTTGTTATCTCAAATTCTGCTTTTGTAATCAGTAAAATAAGATAATTGTGTTTATTGTTGTGGTGCATTGTTTGTGTTCATGAACATACTCTTAAAAGTTATAGACTAAAAATTTGGGACAAGCTCACCTCTTGGAAGACATCTATTGAAGAGTCTCTTTAATGGCAACTTTAATGAGATTCCAGAAAAATTTAAAAATAAGGTAAACTTACTCCTAACCTTGAATGAATGCTACGATTTAATAGTTTCATTAAAAATGATGGAGAAAAGAGGATGAAAATGTTAAAGAAAGGATAGATAGAGCACTGGCCTCGTATTCATGGATTAGAGATTTCCTAGACTCGATTATTAAAGCAACGCCTCCAATAGCATCTAACCATTCACTACTCATTGTTCAAAAAGATAGGCTGAAGTAGAATAAATTGAAATACTTCATATTTGAATCGAGATGGATTGGAATCCAATATTGAATGGAAATGGTTGAAAGTGTGTGGGACAAATCGTCTAACACCAAGAGTATTCAAGACTTTTGCCTTAAAATAGATGCGACATGTTTGGTAGTGATAGGATGGAGCAAAAAAACATTCATGAATAATAGAAGTGTCATAATAAATACCAACAGATGCTTACAAATATTAAGGATCAGAAGGCTAATGATAAACTGTAAAGTAGAGGAGGAAATTACTAAGAAGCTGGATGAATTATGGAGCAATGAAGAAATGTTTTGTGGGGATAAGGCAGAAAATCTTTGGATTGGAAAAGGTGACAAGTATACCAGTTTCTTTCATTAGTCGACAATCATGAGAAGAGATATGTAGCCTCAAAGATGAAGAAGGTAAATGGATTGAAGAACCAAAAAAAATTAAGGAAATAGTCTCGGCCTATTTTAAGAAGCTCTTTAAAGGCAACCAAGTATCTGGTATGGAAGAAGTCTCGATCCATACCTTTTGTAAAATTACCGAGTGTATGAATGATTGTCTGACCAAACAACTAACCCTGGACGAAGTTAAAGTTTTTATTTTCAGCATGTCGGAACCCAAGGCGCCAAGACCGGATGACTACTTGGGAATTTGTACTAAAAATATTGGAATGTCCTTTAGGATGATATATTTACTCTTGTGATCGATATATTTAACATTAACACATCTCTTAATAAGATCGATGACACTCTTATTACGCTCGTGCCAAAAGGTGAATTGTATGAAGATATGAGAGATTTAGGCCAATCTCGTGTATCAACTTCAGCTATAAGATCATCGTAAAAATTTGGCTCTCAGATTACAACCATTCATGGATGAAACTGTATCACCAACGCATTCAACGTTCATAAGAGGAAGAAGCATTCATGATAATATCGAAATGAATTTCTTTCTGAAATAAAAAAGGCGATCTTAGAAACATTTTGAGGTAGTTAAAGTGGACATAGAAAATACATACGACCAAGTTAACTGGGAGTTCCTGATGAATATTCTTGACAAGCTGGGTTTTTTCAAAAAGTGGAGAGACTAGATTTGTAATTGCATATCAACGGTCTCATTTATGTCAAGGTTAATGGGGAAAGACTTAAAAGATTTTCACCAAAACAAGGAATTAGGCAAGGAGATCTGTTATCACCATTCCTCTTCTCGCTTCTTATAGACGGTATCATTAGACTAATCAATTCACAATATAGAGAATGGAATATTAAAGGTGTTGCTATGTCAAGAGCATGCCCAAGGCTTACCCACCTTCTTTTTGCTGATGACACGTTTTTCTTTTTTAAAATTAACAAGAAAGAAATCGAGGCTTTCAAGGAAAATATCACGAGATACTGTTAGACTTTGAGGCAAAGAATCAACTTTGAGAAATAAACTATCTTGTTCAGTAATGGTACCCCGGAGGAGCTATGTAGGTTTCTAAATATTTATATATTGGGGTGTCTAAAAGGTTTGGAAAATATCTGAAATTCTACTCACGCTTAAAAGAGAAAAAGTAGATAATCCAACATATATTAAAGATAGACTCCTTTAAGATTCGGCTAGTTGGATCGCTAATCTGTTGACAGATGGCGGTAAAGAAGTCTTGATTAAAGTTGTGGTCCAAACAATTCCTAATTATGTTATGTCGATTTTTGAATTCCCAAAAACACTTTGTAAAAAGATGGCTAGTCTTATTGCAAACTTCTGGTGGGATACAAGTCATAAAAAGAGAAATTTCACCGGGTGGCATGGAAGAGAATTGCTAGATCAAAAGTTGTAGGGGGCATCGGTTTTAGACTTCCAAAAAATGAACGTTGATTTACTAGACAACCAACCATAGAGGATCATCAATAACCCAAATACACTGGTAGCAAAGGTCCTTAAAGGTATTTATTTCCCAAAATCATCGATGTGAGATGCAAAGCTTGCAAAAAAAAGATCTTGGACGTGGGCTAGTATATTTACGTGAATGCAAGTTTTGAAGAGGGGGGTGCATATGGAAAATCGGAAATGTTTTAACGATAAATATTTGGGGTAACTCCTAGATTAAAATAAGAAACTAAAATTAAAAAGCCTAAAGGGTGTAACCTTAACATCGCCGCACAATTGTTTAATAAAGATATGACAGGTTAGGATATTGGATTGGTCTACCATTTGTGTTCAAGAGATTTGGCCAGTGAAATTATTGAGATACTAACCATGTAGTTGGACAAAGAAGATAAGATCATTTGGCAAGCAACAAATGATAGAATGTATACTACAAAGTCAGGGTACCACTGTCTTGTACAATAAGAGATTACTACAGAATGCCAATCTTCAAGGGAGTGGGAAGATAATAAAAGTAAACTCTGAAATATAGTTTGGAAATCAATGTGTCTTCAAAAATTAAGATCTTTGTCTACAAAATTTGCAATGAGGCTATACCAACAAAAGTCAACCTACATAAGAGAGAATGTACAGAAAATAGGAGGTGTGAGTGGTGTGAATTAGAGGAAGAATCGTTCGAACACCTCTTCCTCAAATGTCCTTTTAGTGGAGGGGTTGGGCATCCTCATCACTGCAAGTAAAGATTGATCGTGAATATGGTGGAAGCATTAAAGAACTGATCATTAATACAGTTAACACATACTTCAATAATGGATGTGATTGTCGGAGAGCAGGTGGGTATAGTATGCAAGGTTTCTTTGAAAAGAAAAAGTGGGTGGTCTTTGAGATTGTTCGAAAATCAAATAATCTAATTAATTAACTCTTTCATAATATATCACTAGATCAACGAAAAGACATTGATAATTACAATTTGTTGGAGAAGGTAAATTTGTCAACCAATTTGGTACCTGAGATGATTCTGAAATTATCTGGCTTAATGATGCATCGTTTACAAAAAAAAATGAAAAGTACCAGAAATCGCATCAGTGGCAGTGAACAAGTAGGGCAACATCACTCATAGAATTGTGAAGCACTGTAAAATTAAATCATTTATTGAAGGGAAAGCTTGGGTCATTCTGATGGTCATGAGTTCGGTCGCTGGCCTCAACTTACAGAGCTGCTCTTCTTACTCTGATAACCTTGAAATTATACAAGGTATTCATAAAAAGGTTGAAAATTATTGGTTCGTCTGCAGTGATTGAAGAAATCTGGAGATGGAAAAGAAAAAATCCTGAATATTAAACGAATTACATCAAAAAAGTCTTATTGAAGTCGCACACTCATTAGTTAAATGTGCAAAACATAATTTAGACATGTTGAGATGAAAATTATAACATTGACTCATAGCTTTAGATAAAACTGACTTGTGTTTGGTTTTCTTTTATATCAAACTTGACAAAATAAAAAGAAGATTAAATTACACTATTTTTTTATTTTTTTTTGTCAATGATTAAATTACACTATTGAAAAAAAACTAGTATTCTGAAAATCTCTATTACTCTTATACAAATATAGAGACATACATATCGATGCTCAACTGGATTTTATTTCGAATTAAGTTCGAGATCAAAGATATTAATCCACGATTTTATTATTTATTTGTTCACCTTTGAAGTTAATCTTTAGGTAGTTAATCGGGCTCGGGAGTTATTACATTTGAATGTCTTATACTCTTATCAAATTTGTAATTTTGTACCATAATTAAAATTTATTAAGAGCAAAATGAGAGTAGTAAATAACTAAATATATTTATAATTTTATTATTGAAGTGTAAAGTCCTCTTCTTATTTCTTATTAAAAGTGTTATAAAATTGACTAACTTTGACTAACCCCAACCATACACTAACCCGGCTTGATCCCAATGTCAACCATAATTTTTTAGGTAAAACCAAAGTAAGCTTGGATTCTATAATTTAAAATCTAACCTTGTTAGGGTTGTGTTTACGCGAATAAGGGGATTAACAAAAAAAGAAGAAAAAAGGGAATAAGGGGTGGCTCTTAAATACAAACATCCCTTTTCCACATTCTCATGTCCGGCTATATTTACCAATTCGAAAGAGACAAATTAAAATACCCCATCAAATTTCATCTACTTTCTTTTTTTTGGTCAAACAACTTCATCCACCCGCTTATAATAAATAAATAGACCTCATATATGGAAAGTAAAAGATATTTTCTGTTCATGTCAAAGGAATTTACAAAAAAATTGTAATGAAATTTCACAATAGATCTCTCTCTATATATACAATAATTAATAGTTTGTGAAAGTAAGAAGATATAATTAGCGAAGATCTACAAGATCAAACTTTAAATTTGGGTTCATGAAAACATGAGAACAGTGTTCATAAATTGGAGTACCATCTTGAGGCTCCTCATGAGGATGAAACCCTCGTTCTTCACAATTACGTATAATTGAAACACCTCCAGGGTCTGATAAATGAAATATTCCATGAGGGCTGCACAAAAACAATGAAAATATGTTATACAGTTATTATAAAAGAAAAAAAAAATCCATTTGTACAGATGGACAAGTTGATTGATTATTGATATAAATGGCATACTCAGTATAAACCGTGTGTATCATCAGTATCACTGTCCCCTTGTTTAATGCTTGTGTCACCAAACATTGTACGTTAAAATTTATGACCAAGGTTACATGATGTTCATTTATTTCTACTTACATTTACTATCCTTAAAATGGTCCCCATGACAATTAAAAATGTTTTATCTACCTGGAATCATCTGTAGGAGCCATAACTATCGCAATAGCCTCTGGTAACATGATCTACACAAAACCAAAAGGGATATTATTGTAATTTTATTAAAAAAGAAGGGTAGAGAGTTGGTTTAGGATTTTTACCTGATATGAATAATGAGTGTGTAGATCAACAGATGACATGAAACAAGTTTGTGATGGATGTGTCTACAAATTATTGAGTACAAGTTAATTAACCCATTGGGATACACAACACAACTTAAAAATGTATTTATTATAAATGATCCGATTCTAATACTTACATGAATCCATCCAAGTGAAAAAAGATCACGTTTGTCTTGAATTTCAAATAGCTCTTCTTCATTCAATGTCTGGCACTGAACATCATTACATAATACACTCAGATACATAATTATTACATAACAAATTACAAGTTTTACTTTGTTCAGTAATATTAACATCAAACTCTCCTTTAACTGCATAAATTTAATTATTTTTTATGCACCATTTGATTTATAAAAGCTACAACTAATCCTGTGCTCTGTATTTTAGAGTCCCACTTTCATCTTTTACAAGTGGACTCAACCTGATATATAGAAATTCAAAACAAAACAAGGTTTTCTCTCCTATATTAAATGGTCCAATAACATCATAACCATTAATTATATTGATAATGATAAAACACATGTCATTAGATTAGTTATTATAATTAGTTTTTGCATGACATAAACATAGGATATGTGTAGAGTGGAAATAGGAAGGAACGGATCGGGAAAAAGGTCTTTCTTAAAATTTCAAATATTTTTTGGAATAGATGTTTTCCATTCCATTTACGATCCTATTTTTCGGAACTGGAAAAAAATTCCTAATTCGGAATTTCAGAATTTACCGAAAATTCGGAAATTTCAGCACGGAAATTTCGGAATGTTTTCTTTGGAAATTTCGGAACTTTTGGATCGGAATTTCGGAACTTTGGTTCGGAATTGCGGAACTTTGGTTCGGAAACTGCGAAACTAAGGGTTTGAAAATTAAAAATTTACATAGAATATATGTTAAAGAATTTATTGAGATAGATATGTATGAATATTGATTTCTCTTTTGGTTAATATATATATCATATAATTTATTAACTAACTATGATATTTGTGATTATCGGTAAAAAAATGTATGTGATTGTAATCACAAGTAAATTATGGCAATTAGTGAAAACAAAGCACCCTTTAATATCTCGAAACATGGACTCTATAGCGAGCATTATCCGACATTCCATGTAAAAGCTAATCTTTTTTAGGTTTTAACACATGTTTCATTGTTTTCTTTTTCGAAAATTTTAAAAAAAAGTTTCATTGTTTTTCAACGTTTATTTTTTCTTTTCTGTTTTTGATCTATATTTTTTCAACATTTATGGTTGTATACTTTTTTTTTAATCTTGATATTCTATTATTTATTTAATATACGGAAGGTAAAATAGGAAATAAAAAGCGGAACAAAAATCAGATCGGAAAAGCCGGAAATTTCGGATATTTATATGTAGTTCTGATTCCGATCCGATTTATTCGGAAATCGGAATATTCGGATCCGATTTTCACCCCTAGGTATGTGTCATAATACGAGTATATCAGAAGACTAGTTCTCAGAAGAGGAGCTGAAACTCAAATACTCAATGGTGAGCTTCTATTCTTAATTCTTAGCAATTTAAGCTATAAACAGTTCCGTCACATGATTTAACAAGTCCAATATTGTGTCATGAAGTTTATTAAAGAGTAAAGAGTCATAAAAATACAAAGAAACAATTGAACTTAAGAAAACAATTATAAAAATGTTAATTTTCCTTACCGAATCTGAAGTTGACTCCTGTTTAGGTACTATGAGTGTAGTAATATGAAATACCCGGTTTTTCTGCAAAAGAACAAATAAAAGTTTTATATGTGTGTGAGAGAGAGAGAGAGAATAGCATAATATCCAATTTATCCTCAGGTTTTTTACCAGTGAACCAGCAAGAATAGCACAAGTTTCTAGATTTTTGGAAGTATTTCTCTGAGCCAATCTCAAAAAATCATCCATCATTTTTACTGGCTACAATACAAATAAACATAAAAAACATTCACATTTGTCAAAAAGCGGAAAATATTAAAATTTAATGAAAAACGACTTACAATATGAAGATGACGAAACGAATTAGAACCACTCATTTGATCCTCAAAAGTTTTAGCGGGCCCAGGCCTTGGATCTGCAACTCTTGAAGGAGATATTGGACGCACTTTAGCAAGAACTGGAGGTGGACTAGGCTGTTTAATATCCAATGAAGAGAAAAAATCGTCGTTTTTTTCATTTTGATATAGCGGCCCTGACCATCTTCCATCATCTAAAGAAAGCACAGATTCCATATTTGATGTCACCAAAAGTCCATTTTGCCCTGAACTTGTGTTATCAGTATTTGTTGGATAGTTCACCTGCATATAATAATCCACGAAGTCATATAATTATGAAACGTTTAATCACTAAATATTACTATACCTTAGTCTCAGTAGTGGGTCCCATCCATTGGCCACTAAGACCATTTGGCCCTAAAATGGAGTGTCTCGATAATGTTTCTTGCTTTGGATGAGGTAAACCAATGGATCTGCATATTTATAATGTTTTTTTAATTTTATTCTGATAATAAAATGTGATATTAGAATTGAAGATACTTACAGCTTTTGAAACTGTGTATCTACAGAATTTGCTGATGAAAATCGAGTGTAGTCAATCTTTTGTTGAGGTGAATATAAAGCTACTGGGCGATTAGATTGTAACTGTAGAGTAAAGTCAAAAACTATTAAAAGATATCTTAGGAAATAAGAAAATCATACAAATATATACCTGTTTCTTATCATAGCTTAGAGATGCTTTATTATTGACACCTGGCCATTGTGAAGAAGATGATGTGGATCCATTAACATTATATGGTTGACTTGTTTCATCATCTTTGCTTAGTTCATCGATTTGTCTCTTGAATTCTGGTTTTAATGCCTCTAGCTCACCCATAACTTGTAGCAACATCTGAAAAAACAATGCATATTTAGCTTCAGGGTCCACCTAAAATACTAATAAGCATGCTAGAATATGTGATTCAACTTCAGAACGTTCCTGTATAAAGCTAATCTTTCCAAGCAAATCTTCTAACTTTGGATGTAACATTGGGATAGTTACAGATACCAAGTACTAACAATCATGCAACAATATGTAACATATATACAAAGCAATTATACAATACACTAACCTTTCTGAAAAAAACTCTATCTTTGCTATGTGAAGTCTGGAAGTCTCGATGATACGGAATTGTTTCAGACACCAAACTGCTCAAATATTAGATAGTAAGCTCACTAAATCCTTATAACATTCAATATATTCAGAAACAGAAGGGAAAAGATGGAAGATTGTGTTTCATTACCTTGAATATCTCAATAATATTATATATAAGTCTATTATGTTGTTCTCCGCTCTATAAATATTAGCCTGCACCATCAATTGATAAAGAGCTTATGAGAGTTCAATTTTTCAGCATATTGATTATAAAATTAAGAATAATTCATTCCTAAATAACTAAGAACTTGCATATAACTAAACTTCTATTACGAATTATAGTCTTTTATAGCTTACTATTATATATCGCACCATTAAACCCCTACCCAGAAATTAATTTATCACTAATTCATAATTCACTAATAGTAAAAGAACAAAGGATAGTAATTCGTCAATTGCACATTCTTTAGCTGATTCCACAGACAGAAAGTATACGAATTTTGACATATATAAACAAACATATATACTATGGACCTGCTTGAGCAGACTATCAGCGATACGATAATAATTGCGGAGGGAAAATTTATTATCAACGTCGATCTTTCGAGTCATTGCGTCAACGTTGATCGGCGTTTTCGCCCCCGGCCGCCTCATTTTCTCAGCAAGCTTTTCCGGTTCGCTTTTCCTACTTTGTTATTTTAATTTGTAAAGAGCGACGTCGTTTGGGTTGATTGTAGTGATGGAGGACTCGTCAGCTGTAGAATGTTAATTAGAAGAACATTTTGGTTACTTTGTAATGTCGACATGGTGTTGGAACTATTAAGTTAGTATCCGTGGACCAATAATGTGCTTACACGCCACATTTATCCTTGTTTCCATCTCTAATCTATCTTGAAAAAGGAGGCCTCTTAGAAGAAAAAATTCAATTAAGTTGAAAAACAAAACTCATTTTAGAGTTATTAGACTAAATATCCACATAAAAGGTTATATATCTATAAAAGTGATTAAAATCACAACTCAGTTAAATGTTTGAGTTAGTGCGCATACACATTATTCTTAAGAGACGAGAGAGTCAGAAAATTTTATTTGTAGACAAAGGATTTATTGAAAATAATGAATTAGAACTGAATTTAACGATAATTTGTATATATAAAATTGAAAATAATATGAAATTAAAATTTACAAGTATTATATTACATAATAAAAGTACAACCCAAACCAAAATATTTATAATAGCGTGTTTCGATCGCTTCTTTATAAACGATTTTCAGTAAAATACTGTATTTTCATCGGTTACTCCTCATCAAATGACTAGTACACCCGCCAAATTTGTGCACTCAAAAAAATGGATTAAAAATTTCGAAACTCTCGTTTATGGTGTTATAACTCTAACCGTTATGAGTTTGTTGGTAGTGGTGGTGTCTCAATAGGAAGAGAAGGATTGGTATCTATAGCTACCAAAAAGTCTATTCTATAAAGCACCTCATAAATGCATTAAAAACATGGGATAACAACATCATAGAGAGGAGATTACACTTCATTAAGAGCGGAGTTACACTTCATTAAGAGCGAGGTTACACTCTATAAATGCATTGATCACCCGGGATGAGCCTAGATGCATTTCTTAGCAAGGGGCCGACGTATTTGAAACCATGAATGTGGACGCGCTTTTCAGCAAGGGGACAATGTATTTGACACCGTATAACCAGTCATGAATCTGGACACGTTTCTTAACATGTGGCCAATGTATCCACGCTAAGTCACGTCACGTCTCGACATTACTCGTCTCACTGGGTCGTCGTCGCGTGGGCCGAGTCATGTGTGAGGGTATTAATTATTGTTTTTCATCCATGCATTACCAATGGAATTTATTTTATTGATTCCAACAATCCCTCACTCAGGCACTGGGAGTAAAAGTATTTTTGAGCAAATAAGCGATAGGTGAAGTGTACTTAAGTGTCAATATCTTTTGATTTGAATTGACACCTAGTGAAGGTAGGAAACCACCCAATCCAATCAAGTGAACGTATTCTTAAAATTCCTAAGTGTGAGTATTTTCCAATTCATTAAGCATGTGATGCGTATGTAAGTTATAAAGTTTAAAGCACAAGTAAATCGCATATCAATGGAAAGTTTCATAAGGGATAGAAAGTGCAAGTGTATATGTCAGGGAAAAAAAGGTTTCATCAAAGGGTTTTTACGAAGGTTTCAAAAAATAATTTAACTAAGAATTTTTCACATGAAAATTACCTATAGGAGAGAAATATAATTATTTTTCACATGAAAATAATTCATTAAGAGTTATCAAATTCAACTTTTACTCAATATATGTGAATTCACCAAGTTTGTCTCTATATGTCTCTGAATTCAGTAAGAGTTGTCAACTCATTTGCATTGGGTATATGCCATAGGGATGAGAAGTTAGTGAATTTCATGGGCTCATTCTCCACATGAGCTTAATCAATGGGTTTAACCCAAACCTATTTGACGCCTCGCGGACCATTGTCTCGGATAAACTTTTCTTTTGGACGAAACCTCAAATTGCTTTGCCTTGATTTTTTCTATTGAACCAAGCAACATGTCTCAATTTGAAAATCCACTTGCTACTAATTAGTTTACCATCCATAGATAAATCGTCAACCCCTAGGTTTGACAGTAGATTCTATTTTACTATAAATGGTTTCTTACAAAATCTTATCATTTACTAATAGTCTCATCACACATCTTACACCCTTTTCTCAATATGATATCATGCTAATATCTCTTATCATATATGTGGGGATGTCCTCAGTAATGAGGAGAGTGATAATGTCTAAACTATTCTGGACTCTATTCTATGTCTATACTCTTTATGTGTTCACTATCATGGATAATCTCGAAACTTAAGGAAGGCAGACTAAAAGGTATATTATTAGCAGCATGCTTATCAGTGTTAGCAGACGAGTTACCATGAACTTGGACGTATTTCTTAGCAAATGAGCCAATATTGTTGATACCTTATAACCAACCTTAAATATGGAGATATTTCTTAACAAAAGGTCA
The DNA here is from genome assembly GCA_029959085.1 of Nemophila menziesii. Taxonomy (NCBI): domain Eukaryota; kingdom Viridiplantae; phylum Streptophyta; class Magnoliopsida; order Boraginales; family Hydrophyllaceae; genus Nemophila; species Nemophila menziesii. Next base: position 4,632,692 of record JARWIR010000038.1, on the reverse strand, counting down.
ATGTATCCACGTCATGTCACGTCTCGATTCTATTCGTCTTGCAGACCGTCGTCGTCGGTGTTGAGTCGTATGTGAGGGTAGTTTTATTTTTTTTCTTGCATGTATCAATGGATTTCTTTTATCAATTCCAACAGGTTCGGTAGCGTTCTAAGTTATTTTAAGATAATTGCACTATAGATACCTATATTATGCCAAGTTAGTTATATTTTTGAATTAATTGCTTACATGATAGGACCTTATTCTATGCAAAATCATACATATTTGATAAAGATCAAAAGACTTTTTGTTCTTTTTTTTTTTTTGGTACGTGGGTGATTCGGGCCAGCTTGCGCGCGCCCACCACAACTAATTCCGCGGGGATATACACGCCTCTTGATGCATATTCCTAGGTAAATAATAACATGTTCACGGAAGGTTCGAGTCTTGTACCTTTTACTTTACACCCGTTAAGGAGGGGATTCGAACCATTGACCTCCTCTTTAAGTGTTGAAGAAATAGCCAGGCTTCGTTGACAAAAAAGACTTAAAATTTAACAAAGTAAGGTTATTTTTTTTTTTTAAAATAACAAAAAGTACTTGACTATAAAGGTTTTGAGAAGTTCGCTAGTTTTTTTCTGTAAAAGTAACATTTTAGGGGTAGAATCAGCATTATTAAAAGATTAGGGAGCCATAGCCCGGCTAGGCTTGTACCGGCTCCGCGTAGTTGTGGTCGAAGACTTGATACTGTTTGTTATATTTCAGTAAAGAAGTATATTTAACATCTCAACTTAAAACACAACATAGTGACAGTTCGATAGACGAAGCTCTTGTTATGTACATGATTTCTTAGTAAAAATAACTCTTAACGATCAAAAATTCATTGAAATTAATACAATAAGTAGTAGTATACATTGCAAACATATACATATATATCCATTATATATTGTGCTGTTGAAGATTAACCAAAGTAGCAAATAAAAGCTCATTCCAGGAGTCTGGAATTCCAGGGAGGCACCAATGACTACAATCCTGGAACATTCCAGGCCTTCTTTCTGTTTCCGGTTGCCTGAAAATCGAAGGATGCCCTTCCTTTCTATAGTCTGTCATTCTCGAAACGTTCAAATAAACCACCCGAGTCTTCATCTCCTCCATTACAGTTTCCAGGACATGCATCATCCATGGATAAGGCGAAAGATACGTGTTATTTGTGATCGGTTGTGTCTCACCATCACAGCTTCCTCCTGAGTTCCATTGACCACCTCTGTAAAACGGAAAATAAAAACTCAGGATAATGAAACAGACTCCATTAATGGAGTTTTTTTTCTTTTTTTTGATTAACTTACTTGAAATGTGAAGGTGAGTATCCTCTAAAGATCACTTTCGTTCGGCTACTGTTGATGTTAGAATCAACCCATCTACCCCATGTTCGAAGAGCTCTCGAATAAGCATCTGATACTTCTAATTTGCTGTATACTGTATTTCCTTCCTGGAAATAGTTGCTCCTATTATTGGTTTTCTGATGAGTCCACCAATGACCCGTGTTGAAGATGATAATATCAGCATCATGGTACTTGGAAGACGAGTCTTGCATCATGTCTAGCCGAAGAGTTTCTTGCCTCGTTCCTGCTTTATCTATGGATATCCATTCTTGTACTAGAAATGGTGCTTTGATGAAATCAATTGAGCATTTGAAATCCTGCAAGAAAATACGCAACTATATTACCAGGGGTTAAATTTGCAATATTTGTATAATACATGGACCGATTGTGCAATTAAGAAACCTTGAATTTGAAGGAATAGAATCCTTGTGTTCTGAATATATGATGACCCGAAGCTTCGAAAACTCTGGTCTTATCAGCCAATGATGCTCTCAAAGCACAGACTAAAGATTCCCACATGTTTCTGTTAATTGAATCCCCTACAAAGACTAATCTTTTCCCTCTCAGCATCTTCAACATTTTTAATCCATCAAACCTATATAATACAATAAAGGGACCAACTGTGAAATTAATAACCATTGGTCCTTGAGTAATGCCCGTGGTTAGAAAAGTAACAATAGCAAATATACCAAAAGGACCAATAGTGTAATTAATTGAATAATGAAAAATGAAGCAATGAAAAAGATATGAAAATGTGAAATGGGTAACCTTGGAATATCACAACCATGTGGTTTCCACCTGAGCTTGAGGTAATCTGAATCAGGGCGGCCATTCTTGAAACAATTGAAGGAATCATCAACATAAGGACAAGACCCTTGTCCATAAAGTGACTCGCGATCATTCATAACCCACTGACCATCGAAAATATCACAAGAAACGATGTCTTCAACACCACCATTTTCACTTGGTCCTAAACCCTGTTGACTTTTCGCCATGGCAGAGAATGCAGTAGCAGTATTTCTTGAAGCAACTGGAGAAAGGGCTGCTGTATCTCTACAGCTTCGTTGAGAACTCGAGATGAAAATGGTGTTTGATGAAGGTACGGATGATAATGATGAGATGTAGCTTGAGGCTTTGTCAATCGCCCTTGAAGTTATGGTGGTTGAAGTTATAATAGGTGGGGAGGCGTTTGTGGAAGAGTAGAAGAAGATTAAGAGAGCTAAAGTTAATAGTAATGTGACGAAACCCTGTGTTCTTGAGTTTGAAAGATGGCAAGTGAAGTTTCTTGAGAAATGCATGCAAGTTTCGTAAACATTCTTGAAAGAAGCCATTTGAGGAAGGTTGAAGAAGAGAGTTCCTTGTGTACGTTGTAATGGAGGTTAAAAGCAACTCAAATACTTAACACATTCCAAAAACAATTTTTAAATCTATTTCAATCTTCTCAGTTTTAGAAGTTCACCTAACGCAGGTCGTTACATTTAACTAGTCTAAATTAAAACTGATGTAAATTTTATTAATACAATAGAACTCACTTGCACTGGTGAACTCGGGCAGAGGGTGGGTGTTGGTAAAATGGTAAACACTAATCGAGTAAATGGTTTAACGATATCTATTTTAAAATCGGAAAAATATAACAATTACACAAAATTGAAAAAATAAAATAAAACACTTACAAGGTTACGATAATTTTGAGTGATAATGAGATATATAATGTTTGTATTAAAAAAAATCGGGTACAACTAATATCTCAAAATCAAAATTTTATTACTACTCTATGCTAATAAACAATTAAGGAAAGAGGGAGAATTTGAAAGTTTTCTGTTGTTTGTAACCCCGTTGTGTACTTTGTAAATAACTCATGATTCTTTATATAGAGGTAAAGATGTAGATATCTTCAAAAAACATCAATACTCAGTGATATGCCATAAAAATGGTCACAATAATGTCAGATATTTTAGTTGACTTCAACTTTGACATAAAACTTTGACTTCTTTCTTGTATTTAGTGAAGGACGAATATGTCATATTGGTGTAACCTCGGTAACAATTGAGTCTTTTTATTACGAGAATTTCTGGAGTGGGAGTTTTAAATCTGGTCGTTTCAAACATATTGGGAATGAGAGCTTTAATGTAGTACGTTATTCTTTTGATGGCATTTCAACTGAACTCTATAACTACCGACTCCTCTAAAATAAGATTTTTTAAAATTCCCCAACTACCCCACAGCCACGCCACCTCCACGGTCGGTGACTATGTAGGTTGTCTTCCTCGACCAATACGTAGGTAATTGGATATGTTTTGATTATAAGGGCAACTCAAATTGATCTTATGAAAAGTTTAATATTCTATCGAGTTTTCAGGTCGGAAATTTCCGTTGATTAGCCGTTGAAGCTTTCCACCCGTCTTTATTTGTAACCTCCCTGAGGAAGTTGAAATAGCACACTCAAGCATGTTATTGATCACCTCGGATACCAACCACACCACATTGGGTTTGGAACTTCAGCGTTAGATGACACGTCGATACTATGACTCAGAGTTTGTTTAAGGTGGTTATGGTATCTCGAATCACGATCGATCCCTACAAAGCGTATCGACACGTTTCTCGAAATACTATCCTAACCAATACTCACCGACAACTCTATAAAACCTATCGGGTGAAAGCTCTGCAAGTAAATTTCTTGATAGGATCAGTGTACGGTTACACAACCTTTGGTTCTATCTTTAGTTAATTAAATGCCCCTGCATATAATAGATCTACAGATTTTCATGTATCCTTCAATGCTCAACGCATTAATCCATTCTCGATGACTGTAACCATTACTAAAGGATCGTTATAGGAGGAAATTAGCATGATGACGTCCTTAGCAGTGAATTGTATGTCGTAACCAAATGTAAGATTACCATATTGATGTTTCGTGTGCACATCTCGTAAGTATTACTTTATTTCGTTTCCAGAATGTTCGATGTTGAGACCCCAGCTCTGTATTTATCTCAAAACCATAACTTCTTCCACTCTCGGGCAACCCATGTTATCACGTTAAATTCATATTTGAACTGTCAATTACTTGGATATTTCCTGAGATAGTATTCACCTCGAATTCGTACCCTTGGCCAACTTGATTGGGTCGGGTTTTTGCAAATTTCCTTCTAGGTTGGTTATCTCTGCGAATCACGTTTCTTCTTTCTTGTGTTATTGCTTAGTGATTGGATCTTACTCTTTTCTCGGATTCATTATATCTCATACTACCCTCAGAAGGATAAATAAATTTTCCCAAGTCTCCCAACCTTTAAATTTCACGCTTCAACTGCTTGCAGCGATTAGTGTCGTGTCAGTGGTCCATATGGAAGTAACAATACTTTGTGTTATCCCTCATACTTGCACCGTCATACATTTATTGGAGGTAAGCACACCTCAGCCTTCTTTATCTCCTTTTCAATTATCACAAGGAACTCATATAGAGTATTATCGCATGCTCTAGGATTATTACCGGCTCATATTATGTATTTGTTCCCCGATTCAGCTCTTTCGAACCCCTTATACCCCGCTCTTTCACCAAGTTTCTGTTGTTGGCCATTCCTCACTCGACTCGGAGCATTTCTCATCATGCTTTCTCTTTCCTTAACCCTTTCTAGAACACTCTTTCTGGTTATTCTCTACCTAAATGCATTTCCTTGACTCGGCTATTATGTCAAACAATATGAACTTAGTCTTTTCTTTCAATTGTATGTGAAAATGGGGATTGAGTAACCCTCGGATATATGCATAATACACTATATATTGGTCCACATCCTCGACATTGTATGAATTTTTTGTAAATTGATCCCATATGATTGAAAGGCTATCGGTTTCCTTTTGGAATATGTCTAATAGAGACAAGTTTGTCTGACCATTGGCCCTGTTTAGGAACCTGTATCACAAGCCATATACTGGTTGTGAAAAATTATTTTATTGACTTCGGTTCTAACTTGGAGAACCACTTTTCAGCATTCGCAGCCAAAGCAACGGGAATTGCTCAATAGTAGTTGACATATGTCTCGACAATGAACTATGTGTGCGTTTTATATGCGTATACATGAGCTTTGGGATCAGTAATTCCGTCAAATAATAACATTGATTGAGGCCTAAACTTCTTTGGTATTGGTGTATCTAATATTTCACAAGACATACAATTCATTTGATTTACAATTAGCCTTCGATCTACCCTCTGCGTTTCCCTTGAATTTATCTCATAACTTGTCGAATTTTGTATTCTCTGATGGATTTACCTCAGATATTGCTCTCCCCTTCCCCCATCAATTGTATGGGGAGTTCTATACACCCCTAGATCTTTTGGATTGGAACTTTCAGATATTCCTTTTGAGTTATCATGAATATGAAAAAAATTGGAGACGTTTTTTTGATGTTTTTCTGGCGGAGGCCCCCATTTTTTAGTTAGATTATGTAACAATTGAACAAAGTACTGTGTTACTATATGAGAAGTCTCATTAACCCCCACATTCATCACCATTGCCGATATATACGATTCTACACCCTCAACATTAACATGCATGGGCGGAATGTAAGGTATCACACCTTCCTAATGGCGGGAATATGATTATATAAGTCTACTACCTCGGTCATTATCGGTAGTACTGGTATACCCGACTCAACTACTTGTGGTTGATTATTAACACATAAATGTTCTACTCCCTGCTCTATGTGGCCATAGGATTTATTCCTTTGGAAGTAGATCCTTATCTTCTGATTAGAGCATTATTCTCCATTTAAGTACCTATTTGTTTCCAATCTTTCTTCGTAGATCGCGTTAGAACCAATGGAATCTCTATGGGATCTATTTTTTATTCCTACAGGAGATGCCAGACGATAGAGCATAAAAATAACGCTCATTATCATACTCAGCTCGATGACACAATCCAAGTCCAAAATCATATTACTAGAGATGTATATGTGTCGGCAGAAGAGGGGAAGATATGTAAGTAAGTTATTGAGCAACAAGAAGTGTTTAAAATCACGTGACTTACTCTTGGTCACAATCGAGGAACTTTATCTCTACTTTCTCGAGAATATGATTGAAGACCTGATTGAGATCTCTCGTCTGAGGACCTGCTTGCTTCTTTGAGCTATCCTAAAACCAAACACTAAGTCATGAACAAAGGGAGGTGTGCTCCCGATGACACTCCGCCTCAATATTAGCATGTTGCTATCAGGGATTACTTATCCCGATGAGGTATGGAGACTTATGTCAACTGTATAATAACTACAACAATTTTAGAGAAAGAAAAAGAGAAAATTTATAGGTTACTCAGAGTGTGTTGATTCTGTTACAGAGAGGGGTAATTATAGATATCGTGAGGTGTGCAAGATGCTTCTGAAGTGCAGTTTAACTCAAAGATAGGAATGTATAATAATTTTGGTGGGAAGCTAATCTGCTGCCGCGGCATACTCGCCTCATGATGCTTACGCGCTCGGCTAACCTTGGGAGGTCGGCCCTGACAATGATATGATTGCTTCATCCCTTAGGTATTTGTGTTTTTCCTTTTGATCACAACACTACCTCATCGTCTTGGACCGTCGAGGTTCCTTTGAGTTAAGTCAAGTATCGACGTTATATTTTAGCTTATCAATATCCCTAGATTTCGTATGTATTCATATGATGGTCATATAAGTACTCTATATTTCTCATGTATTCATATGATGGCTAATGAGAGTATCGTCTAAAAAAATGCCGCAAGTTAGATTTTCCATCAATTCTCAAAATCCCACTTCAGATTCGTAATGGGTTATGTAAAAGCAACCAGAAGTGAGTGAGACCTATTTGGGATGTGTGATAAAGTCCCAGTCTAAACCTATTAATGGTAGAGGGAAAACTAATCTACAAATCCTCTAATTTAGCGTATCTAAATATTATAATTTACGCTGATAATTCTAAGTTCTATGATATTTGACTTTTTGCATCATGTAGTGATAAAGAAAAATAATAATTAGTGAAACTGATATAGTCTCATTTAATTATCTTGATAGTGATTCGTAAGAAATCAACGATCTTGAAAAAATATCAAACATGACAACATTTTGTTATGAACGACTAAATATGTTGGCTTGCTTACTCTATGGGGACATCGTATTTATGCCATTAATATTTTATCATCTCATATGAACAGGGGCGGAGGTACGTTGTAGCCAGGGGGGTCCATGTCCCCCTTATTTTTCTAAAAATAAATAAATATAACTACCTTAAATAAATTAATTATTTTGAGTAATTAACCGTTAAATTTAAAAATAAAAAAATTGGTTCCCCTAACTTTTAAAATTTATTTTATTAGACTATAAATTATTTTATTTTTTTACAACAAAATATATATTATTTTGTATTAAAAAAGGAATTGATAGGATAATTAACTAAAAGATCAATATAGAGACTTACATTGTAATCTTAACACTATATAGGGACCTATAGTGCATCTTTTCATAATATAAGGACTTATTTTGCAATTTTTGCATAATATATAGACTTATCATGTAAATACGGCAAAAGAAAAAAAAATCGGAAACGTGTCCCTTGAACTCACCTTGGCCCCCCTTAACCATATTTCCTGGTTCCGCCCCTGCATATGAATATATAGTGTTGCTTTATGGAGGAAATAAGATTGATTCCAAATTACCATTGTAATGTTTGTGGCGGATTTTTTAATATGGATGATGCTCGCGATTGAAAGGGAGATAGTTGCCTTGAGGTTGTGGTAAACTATTTCAAGAGGGTGTGTTTATATGTATGTGTTGTACATGTGGTGGGGGCAAAGGTGTGATAAATAAAAAGATAAATAAGAATAATAATAAAGAGCACACACCCTTGAGAACCACGGAACTCACTGCAAGTATCACAGATCTTTTGCAAGTTTTAATGATAAGTTAAGTTCGTTCGCAGGGATTTAATCCGTTGGATCTATTTATATTTAACAAGCGTAGATGAATTTAGATGTTTGAGAATAAAATATAAAAAGATGAATAATAATCTAACGCAAATAAATAAACAATGAAAACAAATAAATAAGATGAAAGTAAGTCAAATAAATTAGGATTAATATTATGAGTCTATTACTAAATTGTTATTCTAACCTATCACATTAAGCATTATATATTAACCAGGATTCTAAATTCTACCTAGCCTTTTCTAGGCTTAGGAGCAACCTCTCCACTACCAAGGTCTTGGGTAATGATTGGTGATTAAATCTAACCTTTATGGCTATCTAGTTAGGCAAAGGATCAAAACTAGACGATTATGTGGTATTGTCAATAACTAAGAATAATCCTAAGATTGACCAAATCTAAGGATGCAACAATAAGTCAAAACACATAATAACAATATACGCCAAGCTCAATCAATTAAAATAACAAATAGTATTTATGAATGTAGACAAAATAATAACCCAACAATTAAAAGTAAAACTTACAGAATAAAAGTTTAGAATTATGGTTGAGAATAAATCTATAGCTAATTACCCTAAATATAGAGAAGGTGAGATGTAGAAGAGGAGTTTGTCACTCTCCAACTTCTTCTTCTTGTCTTCCTCTATAGGTCAGCTTGCTCCTTGGATGAATAGCTTGATATTAAGGATGAATATTTAATTAAAGGACTAAACTATTATTTAAAAGTGAGAAAATACAAGTAAGGACTAAGCCTAAGCTTGAAACTGAGCAAGGACATGTTTAAAATGGTATAAGGGTGTATTTATAGGTGTTTAGGAAGACCTAATTCGTTTTCTTGAAGGAGAAGTAAGTAGTGGACTCCAAGCCCAACTCAAATTCGTAACCCTAAAAACATGAAATCAGGTCCGATTTTCTTTTTGCTCTAGCAGCTTCAATATTCATCCGTTTGACGCGTATGAATATACCAAATTGATCGTCTCGGAAATCTCTTCAACTTTTCTCTTGACCGTTTCTCCAAATTCCACACCGTTTTTGAGATATAAGCTGATTTGTGGTCGTAGGTGCAGAAATTCAGGATTAAGGCAGTTTTTCCTTTTCCATGTTTTTAGCTTTTGTTTCCTTATCTCCAATTACCATGCTTATCTCTTTCCATATATTTTAGTCTTTGACTTGGAATCTAATTAATCCCCATAATTATCTTTAAAGCTTCACACTAAATTAATAATTAGACCTAATATGCTCTAAAAATATTATTTTACTAAATCAAGACTCAAAATAGGATAGTGCACTATTTCTCAAGAAAATCGACTAGAAGACTTCCTAAATCACTAAAAGCGATGTCTCATCCTAATATAAATCTATCACAAATGAGGAGACATCAAGACCCCCAACTCAAAGTTGTATCGTCCCGATACAATAAAGATAAAAACAAAGGGAAGTCTCTAAATACACACCTAGGTCAATTAAGCATAGATGGAAGAAGATAGTAGAATATGGAGAATAGACTTAAAGCAACTACTCAGAAAATTTCATGTAATAATATTTACAAACTACATACCTGTACACTTCTCATATCCACAGTCAACACGGCTTGAATTCAAGATCAGATTAGTTTCGCAATGTAAGAAGGAGAGGGACTTTACTCAGTTCACCAAGGAAGCTATAGATTGTTCATCGAACTTGACTAGTATTCAAAGATCCATTTAACTACTCTCTATTGGCTCAATCACTTCTCGATTACATAGCAAAGAATCAAAAGGTCTTTAAGGTTGTAATTTAGGCTTAGGGATGGTATGATAGTATATTTGGATAATTTAGAGTGAGCTTTTGGCTCTCTCCTCACTAGCCATCAACGAATCGCCCTAGAGCTTGTGTTACTCTCATAAAACGTTTCTCACTCAACCCAATGAATTCTTTGATGCACAAAGTAGCATCCCCAATAACCCAATTAAAGCATAAGATGTTCACATAAAAAATTCCACTTTGCCGGTCCGAATATATATATTTTATTTTCTTTTCAAATCAATTTCTTAAGATATGACTCTCTTTTTAATGTTAAAATATCAAACTCTTTTTTCATATATATATTTTTTTCTTTTGATGCCCTTGTTGGCAAATTTAGCTCGTAGCTTCTTTTTCATTCACTACTACCCCGGCAAAGGGTTACAATATAAACCTGTGAATCATCATCAATATAATAACAGAGCACAATTAATAAGCTCAAAAATTCCATCCCAATAACAATTCCCATAATGGTGGACCCACCACCCCAAACTCAAGCTCTAAAACAATTGTCTATGCATCGCGATTCGAGTGCGGGTCATATGGAAAAGTCCTATAATCTAAAGGGATATGGCTTATAATGTGTTTAAACAAAAAGGCTTTAGAAAGGCTAGAAGGGGCTGAGAAGGATATACAATATTAAATCAAATAACAGGGTGAGAAAGTTAAAAGGCTTCAAATGGCTTCAATATGAAAGATCTGCCTTAATCATTTTCTAAACCATGTAATTTCGTTATTTTCTTACCTTTAGCACTTTCATCAAATGGGTTTATCAACTAGCTTGGATCTCACGGCCTACACACTTCTCAAGGTTCCTTGAGATCGAACATACTTTCTATCGCATTGCTCACTAATCTTTTCTTTACTATCAACGTGTGTTTTCCTGCAAATACTCAAAGCATACAAAATAAAATAGCTCATAAACATACTACTTACTATCATCAATTCACTGAGCTTATGCTTTTAAGCTATTAAACACACTTTACATACATCTAATCCTTCTCAAAAAAATTAATTTTACCTAAAAAACAGAAAAATGGAGATGAGGGACAACGAATCCCCACACCCCCAACTCAAAAATGAGTCGTGTCCCCACGACTCGAAAAGACTCGAAAATAAAATAAAAGAAATTAAAATTTTAGCACATATTGCACATAAAAGAAATGGTAAGGAAGAAAGAAAACATACTCTTCGAGGCTATTTACCTCGCCTGATCAATACCCGGAATAGGGTGCGGTGCTTTCCATGTATGAAAACTTCTAGTATCACCAATTTCGCTTTCCATTATATCTTCTTATGCTCCATCCCAATCAATTACAATCTAGAAATCTCTTGTTTATCTTCTTCCAACTCTGCTCTTGAATAATCTCTCATGTGAAGGTGTTTATCCAGGAATATGTTTTGAACACAGCTACTAGCATCCCAGAAGCTTTTATTCACCTTGGGTAGATGGATCTTGATAGGAAGAGGTTATGGTGTCTTCTCTATGAAAGTTGAAATCTTTTTGCTCTTTGAATTCACCACTGCATGCTTTCCTCAACTCACTTGACCCGATTTACCTTATAATTTATTCCTGAACTAATACCCATCTTAATTGAAATCTTCTAGAACTTACCCAATACCTTGCTTTGATTCTTCATATCCCATAACACTTGATAATATCTCTATTCTCTTCATCATCTCTTTTGACCGCCAACTCAAAGCTTTGACAACTCTTGAAAATTGAAACTCTTAATCAAAGGTGGAACAAGCTTTATTTGGGTTAGGAAAGGTGTTAGGATGACAAATCTCCATGTGGGTGTGGTTGAATCAAGCTTTGGTGATCTGGGTTTAAGGATTTTTAGAAGAAGATTTTGAAATTCATGATTTTGATTCTTGGTTTCTAGGTGTTTTGATATGATTTGGGTGATTCAATCTTCTTTGTAATGATGTAGGAAAGGATTTGGATGTGATTTGGTAGTGTTTTGATGTTATGTGAAGGTTTGATGAGGCTTTAATGGAGTTGGGAGAGGTTTGGAGAAGAAAGAGAGGCTTGAGGTTAAATAAATTCGGAATAATAAGCATTATCTCTCTTTTATAAACCTTAAATCCGCACTTTTCTTTCTCCAGTCGGCGCGGCGCGGTATATTGGGCATAACCTCCGGTATACCGCAGCTTCTGTTGCTCCAAAAATTTTCGTCTCGTCAATAAACACGCGCCACATACCCGTGACACGGGTTTTTGCTCCCGCGGTATACCGCGCATGTGGTCCGGTATACCGGACCCATCGATGTGATTTTTTTTTGTCTCGGTATAAAACCCGTGGTACGGGTTTTCTTCCTCTGCGGTATACCGGGGATGAGGTCCGGTATACCGCACAGCTGGTCAGATTTTTCCGAAAAATATTGTTTCTCCTCCCGAACTCGATTTCTCCAATACCTAAGCATCAAAAACACTAATACCCTTCTCAAACATTCAATATCAACTAAAAACAACTAAACTAAACTAAAACTAAAAACATAAAAAAAGTTACTGTGGGATGTCTCCCAAAGGGCACTTTTGTTTAACGTCTTTCAAAGTTAGACGAGTTACCTCGGTTATTTTTTTTTATAGCCTTCCCGGCAGTGAGTGAGATGATTAACACTTACCAACTCGAGCTTGCAACCTTTGATAGCTTTTATTTCGACCACTTCTTCTGAGATAATTTGCGTGATAATGTATGGTCCCTTCCAAGAACTGTTATGTTTGGGATTGGGAGGTTTCCATGCTACCTCGTCTCCTACCCCAAACTCAATCTTTTTCTCCATGGTTTCTTGGGTACTTACAGGTTCTGGCTTCTTGGTTACCGCTCTGATTGGATATAGTTCTTTTGACTTCTTTTTCCTCTTCTTTCCCAAAACATAGAATGTTTCAGAGTTATCTTCAATACTAAGAGTCACGGTTCCTTCATTCACATTCACTATGGTATCGCTGGTGGCTAGGAATGGACGCCCAAGAATATATGGGACGTTCTTATCTGCTTTATAGTCAAGAATGATAAAGTCTGTGGGAATAACAAGGTTACCTACTTGGACGAGTACATCCTCTATTACTCCCCACGGCTTAACTGTAGATTGATCCGCAAGTTGTAAGATTACGGATGTCGGTTTCGCTTCACTAATACCAATCTTCTTGAATACACTTTTGGGCATGATATTCACACTTGCCCCTAAATCACACATGGCTCTTCCATAATATATCCCACCTATTCTGATTGGGAGGTTAAACTCTCCAGGATCTTTATGCTTTGGTGGTAATCTTCTTTGAACTCGTCCTGATACCCCTTCATTGATTGCTACAGATTTGGCTCTTGTGAATCTTTTCTTATTGGAGAGTGCCTCCATAAAGAATCGATCATAGTTTCTCCTTCCTTCCATAGCTTCGAGTAAAGGGACGTTAATTTTCACTTGTTTTAACGCCTCTACACACTTCTGATGTTGCTCTGCGGGATAGTGGCAATGTATGGGTGTTTGTCTTTTTCTACTTCTCTCTTCAATTCTTGGTTCATCAACCACTCTAGGCTTCTTAATCTCATCATGTTCAACTTCTTCAACCCAATCTTCAACAATTATCTCATCTAAGTTCATCTGTTTTACGTTTGATTTGTTTGGTAGAACATCCCCTTTTGAGGGAGATGGTAGCGCTTCGGTGATTATCTCACCGTGTTCTTTTATCCTTTGAGCTTGAAGACTAATAGTCTTAACCTTATCGTCTACGTATTGGATCTTCTTCATGTTAGATGTTGTATCTTGGGTCAATTGTAGGAGTTGACTTTGTATTTGTTCTATGATTGTAGTGAGCCGCATCACATTCTTCTCTAAAAGTTGATTATGTTTTTTAAGATCTTGATTCTGTTGTTGCAGGCTTTGCACTACTGATGCATCGATCTTTGATTCAAGTCTACTCATATTATCCTTCGTGAAGTTGATGAATTGACTAATAGTCTCTTTTAACTCAGTGATTTCTTCTTGAGGACGTGATTGAGCTTGACTAACATTATGCACATGGCAGCTCGGTGGTTGATTAGCTTGATTTTCATAGGCTTGTTCTTGTAGGTATAACTGTTGAGGTGGCTTTGGGATGCTTTCCTTAACGGTTATAGCGAGTTGTTGTATTTGATCTTGCAAGCTTGAAATTAGGGCTGCAAATGAACCGATACTCTCACCAAGGGCTCGAGTTTGAGTTCGTTAAGGGTTTGTTTGAGTTCGGCTCGTTAGTTAAACAAGCCAAGCTCAAGCTTTAAATTCAGGCTCGTTTACTAAACGAGACAAACTCAAACATATATAAGCTCGATTCGTTAAGCTCGTGAACAGTTTGGTAAGGGTTCTTTAAGAGCTCGTTAATAGGCTTGATAGATATATTCAATTAAAAATTGTATATGTATACATACAAAAAGTCCAAACTTTTGTATTATGTAATTAATCATAACTAAAATATTTTATATCTATTAAGTAATTTTTTTTATATCTAATAAATATACTACTAGTATCTAGGGCTACAAATGAACCGATACTCTCAACAAGGGCTCGAGTTTGAGTTCGCTAAGGGCTTGTTTGAGTTCGGCTCGTTAGTTAACAAACCAAGCTCAAGAATGCTAAAGCTTGGTTCGGCTCGTTTCATTTCAAGCTCAAACCAAGCTCAAGCTCACTAAAATATTAGCAAACAAACTCAAGAAAGCTAAAGTTCGGCTCGGTTCGGTTCGTTTGCAGCCTTACTTGAAATCCTCGCTTCTTCTTCTTCGTTGGTGGTAGGAGTTTGTTCTTGTGGCCAACTCATGTTGTTCTCAATGATTGTTTCCATACCACTTTTCACTTCTTTTGGATCCATAGAGACAAAATTACCACGACCCATATTATCTGCTCTCAGCCTTGACTCTCTATCGAGTCCATTATAGAACATGGATAATTGTAATTGTGGCGTGTATCCATGTAGTGGACATCTTGCCAACATCTATTGAAATCTCGTCCATGCTTCGCCAACACTCTCTCCGGCTTCTTGTATGAAATTCATAGGCTCCAATAGTTCCTTCACTCGCATACTTGTAGGATAAAATTTATCAAGGAATCTTTCTTGAAGCTTGTCCTAATCGGTTATTAGCTCGGGAGGTTGATCATCGAACGAATCGCTTGCTTTCCCGGTCAAGAAAAATTGAAACATAAAATAATACATATGTTCTTGTGTAACACCTTCATTAATGTAGGCATCACAGAATTGCATGAATTTTTGAACAGATCTGACCGGATCTTGATTTGTATCACCATTAAATTTCCCATAGCTCGCGAACTGATTAATTAAATCAGGATCAGGCTTGAATCTAACGGCTTGGATAGTTGGGACGCGAATCCCAGTGCGTTGAACTCGAAATTTACTAGGTAAACCTAGCTCTAACCGTTGATTATCCATCTAAAATCCTGAGAAAGACTAAAACAAAAAGAAAGCGTAAAACTGAAAACAAATAAAAACTTCTACACTAAATAAACACAAAATAGATTTAACTTAAAGATAAATCCCCGGCAGCGGCGCCAAAAACTTGCTGGGGGCAAAGGTGTGATAAATAAATAGATAAATAAGAATAATAATAAAGAGCACACACCCTTGAGAACCACGGAACTCACTGCAAGTATCACAAATCGTTTGCAAGTTTTAATGATAAGTTAAGTTCGTTCGCAGGGATTTAAGCCGTTAGATCTATTTATATTTAACAAGCGTAGATGAATTTAGATGTTTGAGAATAAAATATAAAAAGATGAATAATAATCTAACGCAAATAAATAAACAATGAAAACAAATAAATAAGATGAAAGTAAGTCAAATAAATTAGGATTAATATTATGAGTCTATTACTAAATTGTTATTCTAACCTATCACATTAAGCATTATATATTAACCAGGATTCTAAATTCTACCTAGCCTTTTCTAGGCTTAGGAGCAACCTCTCCACTACCAAGGTCTTGGGTAATGATTGGTGATTAAATCTAACCTTTATGGCTATCTAGTTAGGCAAAGGATCAAAACTAGACGATTATGTGATGTTGTCAATAACTAAGAATAATCCTAAGATTGACCAAATCTAAGGATGCAACAATAAGTCAAAACACATAATAACAATATACGCCAAGCTCAATCAATTAAAATAACAAATAGTATTTATGAATGTAGACAAAATAATAACCCAACAATTAAAAGTAAAACTTACAGAATAAAAGTTTAGAATTATGGTTGAGAATAAATCTATAGCTAATTACCCTAAATATAGAGAAGGTGAGATGTAGAAGAGGAGTTTGTCACTCTCCAACTTCTTCTTCTTGTCTTCCTCTATAGGTCAGCTTGCTCCTTGGATGAATAGCTTGATATTAAGGATGAATATTTAATTAAAGGACTAAACTATTATTTAAAAGTGAGAAAATACAAGTAAGGACTAAGCCTAAGCTTGAAACTGAGCAAGGACATGTTTAAAATGGTATAAGGGTGTATTTATAGGTGTTTAGGAAGACCTAATTCGTTTTCTTGAAGGAGAAGTAAGTAGTGGACTCCAAGCCCAACTCAAATTCGTAACCCTAAAAACATGAAATCAGGTCCGATTTTCTTTTTGCTCTAGCAGCTTCAATATTCATCCGTTTGACGCGTATGAATATACCAAATTGATCGTCTCGGAAATCTCTTCAACTTTGCTCTTGACCGTTTCTCCAAATTCCACACCGTTTTTGAGATATAAGCTGATTTGTGGTCGTAGGTGCAGAAATTCAGGATTAAGGCAGTTTTTCCTTTTCCATGTTTTTAGCTTTTGTTTCCTTATCTCCAATTACCATGCTTATCTCTTTCCATATCTTTTAGTCTTTGACTTGGAATCTAATTAATCTCCATAATTATCTTTAAAGCTTCACACTAAATTAATAATTAAACCCAATATGCTCTAAAAATATTATTTTACTAAATCAAGACTCAAAATAGGAAAGTGCACTATTTCTCAAGAAAATCGACTAGAAGACTTCCTAAATCACTAAAAATGATTTCTCATCCTAATATAAATCTATCACAAATGAGGAGACATCAATATGACTTGATTGACAAAGAATAAAATTAATATATTAGGAAACAAATTGATTTGGTACAAGTCAAATATAGACTAGGAAATGAATTGGTTTGGTAAGAGTCAAATATAGATCAGGAAACAAACTGGTTTGGTAAGAGGCCAATAGGAAACAAATTGGTTTAGTAAAAAGGCTAATAGGAAACAAATTGATTTGGTAAGTTTTTCTAGGATATATATAGAAGACTCATTGGGTTCCATAATTTGTACGTAAACATTGTAATTGCTCGTCTTAAGTAATACAGAGTTCTTTTCCATCGTGGAAGTAGTTAACGGATTCTCCGCTAGCTAACCACGTAAAATCTCCGGCGTTCTCGTTTTAATATATCGTTCGTGAGGTGGTTTGTCATAACAAACTGGTATCAGAGCAATCGTTGGTGAATTCCATCAAGAACGATATCCAGATCGTTGCTGCAGATCGATAGGTTTACCGGAGGGAACAACTTTAGTCTGTGGAGGATCAAGATGTGCGCCTTATTAAAGTCCCAAGGAATCTAAACGTCTTTGGCCACAGACAAGGGAGGCGAGGATGTTGCATCGATGGAGTACATGTTGATGGAGGAGAAGGCACACTTGACAATCATGTTATGCCTATCAGATGACGTTATCACAGAGGTCGCAGATCAGACAATGGCGGCAACTTTATGGCTCAAGTTGGAGAGTCTCTACATGACGAAGCCAATAACCACCAAGTTTATGCTAAAGCAACGATTGTTTAGTCTACGGATGACAGAAGGTATGGTTCTCAAGGATCACCTTGATCAATTAAATATAATTTTTCTAGATTTGCGTAACATTTATGAGAAGGTGAAGGATGCGGATGCAGCCCTTATCTTGTTGGTCTCGTTACCTCCCTCAAACGAGAACTTCGTGTAGTCTTTTATCATGAATAAGGACAACATAACTCTAGAAGAGGGGAGATCTGCTCTTCATTATAGGGAATTATGCCACAAGGGCGCAGTCACAAATACAGAAGACATGCTTCCGGATTGATGGCGACAGGAGAATCCAAGAAAGGTAAGAAGAGTAAGAAGAAATTTTCAGTCTGTAAGTTACCTAAGGATATCTGTGCTTGGTGCAAGGAGAAGGGGCATTGTAAGAGAGATTGTCCTAAACGAGTGCAACAAGGACATAACGGATCTGCAGCCATGGTCGAAAAAGGAAATTCGTCCGAGGATGATTATATTCTTATGGCAGATAATGTCACGCATCAACCGATGTGTGGGTTCTTGACTCTGGGGCTTCCTATCATATTTTTTCTAACAATGATCTATTTTCGACATACAACCACACAGATGGAGGGAGTGTATATGGAAAACGGAGCTGTGTGTAAGGTGATCGGAAATGGTTCAGTTAGGTTCAAGACAGATGAGGGCAAGTTATGCACTTTGAAGGATGTCAGACATGTACCACTTGTCACAAAGAATCTTATTTCTTTGAGTCTACTCGACAGCAAGGGATTTAGTTTCAAGGGTGAAGGTGGATATTTACACGCCTGCAAGGGTTCAAAGGTGATTTTCAAGGGGGTCAAAGATGGGACTTTGTATGTACTACATGGTTCGACGGCCACAGGTTCTACTGGAGTTGCTTCGACCGAGATTTAGGAATATGATCAAACCAAGATATGGCATATGAGGCTCGGTTATATGAGTGAACGTCGGATGCATGAACTTCAAAGGAAAGGCTATCCCGCTGGGCACACACCCAAGAGCCTAGGGTTTTGTGAGCACTACGTGTATGGGAAACTACAACGTAGCAAGTTCCCAAAAGCTAATCATCACTGAATGAAAGGCACTTCGGATTACATTCATTCAAATTACTGGGGTCCATCTCGAGTTGAGTCGTAGGGCAGTCGCAGGTATTTTTTGAGTATTATTGACTACTATTCTAGGATGACTTGGATATTCGTGATGAAGAATAAGAGTGACGTATTCTGCAAATTCAAGGAGTGGAAGACACTATTAGAGAATCAGGCGGGGAAGAAGGTGAAGAGGCTTCACATGGACAACGACTTGGAGTTTTTTTCATCAAAGTTTAAGGATTTTGCAAGGATCAAGGTATTGCTCGCCATCACACAGTTCGACGTACACCACAACAGAATGGTGTTGCCGAAAGGATGAAGCAAACACTTTTAGCGAAGGCATGATGTATGCTTTCAAATGCAGGTCTTGCTAGGCGTTTCTGGGGAGAGGCAGTTGTTATGGCATATTATCTCATAAATCGGAGCCCTTTACTCAGGCATTGGATTCAAGACACCTTTGGAGGTATGATCAGGAAAGGCTGCAGATTACTCGAAGCTGAGGGTTTTTGGTTGTGTTGCCTATTATCTCATGGATCAAGTTAGAACCAAGGGCAAAAAAGGGAGTTTTCATGGGCTATGGCATAGGAGTGAAGGGGTACAAAATCTAGTCGGACAACACGATTATACTTAGCAGAAATGTAGTCTTTGATGGGAGTTCGACCCTGCATACCATGGAGATAGAGGTTGGAGCTGCAGAGAAGAAGGTGGAGGCAAGTTAAAATCCTAAGGAATCTGAAACGCCACCACCACCGCCACCGGAAACAAAAGAGCAAGAAGCAGAAGAGTTTGAGGGTGCATCACCAACAGAGGAACTTGTACATCAAAGCCTTACTACAGGTCGCACAAAGAGGGCAACAAGGCCGCCATCATGGCTCGTGAATGACAATATGATAGGTTATGCATTGTAGGTGTCCGAAGAGGTGGAGGATGAGCCATCTATCTACAAGGTGTGGTTTTAGGTTCTGAGTTAGCACAATGGATTGCTGCAACGGGAGAGGAGATGGAGTCACTTTGCAAGAACTCGGCATGTGAGCTTGTACAATTACCAGCAAAAAGGAAAGTGGTCACTTGCAAGTGAGTTTTCAAAAGAAAGAAAGGAATTATAGCTGCCGAATGCGTCAAGTATAAAGGAAGATTGGTTGCAAGGGGTTTCAGTCAGAAAGAGGGAGTTGACTACAACGAGATTTTCTCACCAGTGGTAGACATACTTTGATTAGCGTTTTACTAGCGATAGTTGCACACGAGGACTTGAAATTTGATCAGCTAGATGTGAAAACAACTTTTTTACATGAAGAACTGAAAAATGAGATATACATGAGCCAGCCAGAAGGATCCATGTTCCTGGGAAAAAAGACTACGTGTGCAAGCTAAAGAGATCTTTGTATGGACTTAAGCAGACTTGAGGCAATGCTACAAGAGGTTTGATAGCTTTATGCTGAACATACTACCAGAAGTGTGAGTATGATTGTTGCGTGTATCATAAATTGTTGCGAGGTGATTCACACATCTACCTAGTTCTGTATGTGGATGATATTCTGATTGCAACTCAAAATATGGATGACATTCAGACGTTGAAAAGGTCTCTCAGCGCAAAATTTAAGATGAAGGATCTTGGTGCTGCTCGTAAAATCCTAGGAGTTGAGATCTATGGAGATAGAAAGAAGATGAAGCTTGTCTTGTCGCAAGCAGGATATATTAAGAAGATCTTGAGCAGATTTGGGATGTCATCATCCGAGTCTATATATACTCCTATGACATCTAACAGCAAGCTAGGAATGTACACCGTTCAGACCGAGGAGGAGTTGAAGTACATGTCCAAGGTTCCGTATGCTAGCGCAATCGGAAGGTTGATGTATGCTATGGTCTACACTCGACCAGACATAGCATTCGATGTTAGTGTGGTAAGTTGTTTTATGGTTCAACCAAGTAAGGATTACTGACTGGCAGTGAAACCCATATTCAGGTACCTTAAGAGCACGTCAGATATTGTCCTATGCTATGGGGCCAATCAGGATGCTTTGGTAGATGTTTTCTCAGATTCAGACTATGCAGGTGATGTTGGTAGCAGGAGATCTATGATTGGTTATGTGTTCACTCTGGGAGGTTCTGTTGTGAGCTGGAAGGCAACGTAACAACCAACGGTAACTTTTTCTACCACGGAAGCGGAGTACATGGCTTTGACGGAAGCAGCAAAGGAGAGAATCTGGCTTAAAGGGATGGTTAGTGATCTAGGCCACATCAAGATCAAGCGATCGTCTATTACGATAGCTTGAGTGCGATATGTTTGACTAAAGATCAAGTTCATCATGAAAGAACAAAGCATATCGATGTCAGGTATCACTTTCTGAGAAACGAGGGCAATATCAAGGTAAAGAAGGTGGGGACGACTAACAACCCCGCGGTTATGTTCACCAAGCCGGTTCCAGAGAGCAAGTTCCAACATTGTTTGGACTTGCTCAACATCTTGAGCCACTGAAACCCTTTTGGGCTGTCGGACCTGGTAGGGGTCCAGTGAGTCTCTGTGACAAGAGACATTAGGTGCCGAGAAGACGTAACTTTATTTACGAGAAGAGGAGCAACTGATGTTGACTAGAATTCAAGTCAAGGTGGAGATTTGTTGAATATGACTTGATTGTCAAAAAATACAATAAATATATTAAAAAGCAAATTGGTTTGGTAAAAGTCAAATATAGATCAAAAAACAAATTGGTTTGCTAAGAGCCTAATAGAAAACAAATTGATTTGGTAAAAGACCAATAGAAAACAAACTGATTTAGTAAGTTTTTCTAGGATATTTATAAAGAACTTCTTTGGTTCCATAATTTGTATGTAAACATTGTAATTGTTTCTCTTAAGTAATAAATAGTTTTTTTCCGCTGTGGAAGTAGTTAACTGATTCTCTGCTAGCGAATCACGTAAAATCTCTTGTGTTTTTCGTTTTAATATATCGTTGGTAAGGTGGTTTGTCATAACAATATATATGTGTGTTTGTGTGACTATATATATTAATTTATTTATGTGAAGTTGTATTTATTGGAGGAGAAGAAACGTGTGGGGAGATGATCTGCGGAGAAGAAAAGAGTGGGAGAGGTCTAGTGCTGAGAAAGAAAACGTGGGTTGGGGTGGGAGGCCGTTTTGAATATTTTTTAAACGTTAGTGTGTATTTGCACCTTCTTAAAAACAGAGCTAATTTGGTACAGAATGATAAGTATAGATTATTCGAACAAAAACAAAAAGGATAAGTACAGATTAAATTGGACATGTCAATTACATAACATAATTATGGATTTGCCAAATTTAACACAAATATTTATATATCAGATAGTAGTCGTTATCGAGACTTTACCTATCTATTCACAAACCAGAAAAACGAACTAACTATGAAATGTGCGCAACGGATGTAAAATAAGCCACGTATATAAAATATAAAATATGTGGTTGAATCTGATATATCATGGTCGAAATAAAAAGTTAGTACATGAGATGATATTAAAAAATACTGTAGAAAAAATCAAATATGGAGTTACCCGCCCCCCATATGCCGTACAAGATAAACAAAACAAACAATATAAAAACGTTGTAGACGTTCTACAAAGTCAGTAAAGGATTCTGAGTTTTTACTGTGAAGTTATCCAATCTATATAAAATTAAATAACCCATATATATTGTCAAAGATTGTAAGCAATAATTCATGTTACAATAGTTTTTTGGTATGGAACACATATATTATTTATCAACATTATCCTCTCCTCTAACCTGGGAGCTCTTATGACATACAGACGATACATATATAATACCTCAGTTCAGACACCATCCTTAAAGCCTACTCTTTTTCACAGGTCCCATCTCCTTAGCCTTTGTCCTCAAAACATGCTTCTGAATTTTTCCTGTAGCAGTTTTTGGCAACGGCCCAAACACTACCGACCTGGGAACCCAATAACGCGGCATCTTTGATCGGCTAAACTTCATTATATCATCGGCTAACTTTGGTTTATCAGACGAATCTGCATCGGACTTTAACGTTACAAATGCACACGGTGATTCACCCCATTGTTCATCCGGCCTAGCCACAACCGAAACCTCTAAAATCGCTGGGTGCTGATATAAAATATTCTCTACTTCAACGCTACTTATATTTTCCCCTCCCGAGATAATAATATCCTTGGACCGATCCTTTATCTCTATATAACCATCCTTATGCTTAACCCCAAGATCCCCGGAATGAAACCATCCGTTTGCGAACGATTCCTTATTTGCTTTCGGATTCTTTAAATACCCTTTCATCACTATGTTCCCACGAAATACAATTTCACCAACAGTGGTCCCGTCCGAAGGGACAGGTTTCATGGTTTGGGTATTAACAACGTCTAGACCCTCCAAACCAACATAGGGTACACCTTGACGAGCGTTCATTCGAGCTTGAGTCTCGGGGGGTAATGAATCCCATTCGGGTTTCCACGCACAAATAGTCGACGGGCCATAAGTTTCGGAAAGCCCGTACGTGTGTGTGACGCGGAATCCACGTTCAGACATTGCCGATAGAATAGAAGGAGGTGGTGCGGCTCCGGCTGTCATTACATGGACTAGACGAGGTAAGGGTAAAATAGTCTCGTTTTTTGGTGCGTTTACTAAAGTGTTGAGAACCACCGGTGCAGCGCAGAAATGAGTCACACCATCGTTAGCTATAGCTGAGTAAACACCCTTAGCTGTGACTTGTCTAAGACATATGCTGGTCCCACATATTGCTGCTAATGTCCAAGTGAAACACCAACCGTTACAATGAAACATAGGTAAAGTCCAAAGGTAAACAGCTCCTTCGTTCATTCCCCATATAATTGGATTACTAAGAGCCATAAGATAAGCTCCTCGATGATGCAACACGACCCCTTTAGGACTAGCTGTTGTACCGGAGGTGTACCCTAATGCAATGCTATGCCATTCGTCTTGAGGTGGGGTCCATGGAAACTCCGGATCACCACTTTCAAGGAACTTCTCGTACTCAATCGCACCCTTTTCAATTGCATACTGAAATGATTTTGGATCACAACTTTCATCAGCTATAACGATCAGTAGAGGCTTGTAACTTCCTTTACTTTTCTCCGACAAAATCTTCAAAGCATTCTCAGCTAAGGGAAAGAATTCTTGGTCCACCATTATAACTGCTGATTGTGAGTGACCGAGAAGAAAAGCAACGGTTTGTGCATTTAAGCGAATATTGACTGCGTTTATAACCGCTCCGGCCATTGGAACTCCAAAATGAGCTTCGTACATGGCCGGAACATTGGGGGCAATCACTGCAACCTGACATCATCATATCATCAAAAAAGTAGCAATTAGTTCTAATTTATTAATTAATTCCAAATAACATCTAATGGCATAGAATATATTTGTAACACAAGTTAAAAAACAGAAAAGAAAAAAAATGTTATCCAAGAATTTTGTTATTCGACCCAATCCATAAAAGCAAGTCAAACAATTCAATGCATTAAATCTTGTCTCCAACTTTCTTTCAAAGGTCACATTCTCTCTCAATAATGAAATACTCAACTACCATTAAATAATAGCCAACATCACTACCTTATCACTTAGTGTTTGGTCAACATAAAAAAATATATATATCTTCATGAATCTATCACTTCTCGATGGAAAGATGGAGAAAATTCCAATTAGACAGTTAACAATAAATTGCGTACAACTCCTTTTGACAATTGATATTACATAACTATTGAAATAATGAGCCTCACCAGGAACTAAAAACGCCCCTAAACATGCCAAACCAGTTCGGGTAAAGGAAAAATGAAAACAGGTTAATTGCACCACTGGTCCCTGTATACGCTAATTAGCTAAATACACCCTTGTGTTTCAAAAGTAGCAAATATATTCCGATGTTATAAATTAACGTAGTTAGAATAACACAGGTATATATTTGACTTTTTTACAGGACCAATGGTGCCAGTTACTCAAAGATACAAATTCAGAGTATGAATAACACCAATTTATCTAATCAAAAATCAAGATAACAAAACTTAATTCAGATCTTATGAAGTTTTTGGTCAATTAAATTTTTTTTAAAATATAATAGAAAAGACTTGGCCAGCCAAACAATTTATAGTCAATGCTACAATCATCCAATGCTCGTAGGCCTAAACCCATAGCTAATAATCTGAGAAGAGAGGGATGAACAGAAACAATTAATCTGATACAAGACTGACCATTTAGATCTATGAATAAAGGGGCCATACCGAAATTTCTTCTATCATACCAAGTAAATAGTAGATTACGCCACATGTCTATTTGGCCAACCCAACACGTATTATGTAACGGAAGCTATAGAAACATTTCATGTAATGCAAATCTATGTAAAAATGAAGACTAACCCAAAAAATCGATCATCTTTACATCTCACTAAATGTGAATATAAACAAGAAGCATGCTATCATATGTAAAAATTATATCGAAAGTAAGAAAGGGAATAAAATAAGATTTAGAATGATAGAGCTACCCACAGTGCTACCAAAGGTGATGGAACGCTGAGTGAGAGCAGAGGCTAAGCGACGGCACCGTTGATAAGTTTGTTGCCACGTGTAATGCACAGAGCCATGTATGAGTGATTTCCGATTAGGGTGCACCAAAGCAGCTCTTTGCAAGAATCCAAGTGGGGTTAGAGTAGCATAATTTGCTGGGTTCTTTGGTAGATCATCTATGTCTCGTTCTTTCTCTAACACCATTTTTCTCTTCCCCTCTCTCTCTCTAGATTTTCTCTCTCTTTCTCTCTCTTTCTTAAATGTAGCCTGAAAAACTAGGATGATTTTTTGAAGCTATCCATGTTTTGACTACTTATATACTAGACTTAATCATTTTTATCAATAATTTATTATGGGAACGTGTGACGATAATTTTCCCTTTCTTTTATTACGATAAGATAATTTATTTGTATAAACCTACCACAAATTTAGTAAAGTTTGACTCCAATATCTCTTGATACTTGTAGATTATTTTAAATAGCGGTAGAAATTGTAACTAAAATTTTCAATTTCAATTTTCAATTTCGATCATTCCAAACTTAGGGTTGTTATTTTACATTCTGTTTTCGAATTGTTCGATTTGATTTTTCAGAATTTTTTAGAATGAAATTGAAATCACGTATAGAAAACTTTGGAATTTTCATTCTGATTTTTACTTACGATTTTTCCCGAAAGTTTTAGAATATTTTTTGATCAATAAAATGATACATTTTTATTTATACATACCTACATTTATGTTAACACACAAATACACTTGTTTTTGTTACATTGGCGGTCCTAAAACCGTGGAAAAATGTACACTCTATCATGTCGCTTAAAATATGAACTATAAATGATCTTATGCATTTTTCAGCTACATCTATCTTGTGTGATGTATTTCCGTACCCTATTCGACGGATCAGTATATGATAAGTGAAAGGGGATTGAAGAGAACCTGTGTACACCAACCAACCAAAACATGTGTTTTTTTTTTTTCCGATGTATGGGTGTCCGGGCCAGCTTACGCGCACCACGACTAATCCCATAGGAAATATACACGCCTCCTCATCTTTATCTCAAAAGATGAGTTCCTTTCTAGTATGGGTTAGATTCCCTTAATCCATGTGGTAGTTGGTTCATACCCTTGTTTCTATGTGTGTCATCGTCTCAATGACCACTTGTGAGTCCACCTCCGCACATAGGTTGGAAGCTCCAATCTCCTCATCTAATCTTATACAGAGTAATAAGTACCGCAATTGTTGGAGAGATCCAATTATTTCCCAAAGAGAAGCCCCTTATTCAATAACCTTCCACATCCCATCTCAAGCCCCATTCCCTACCATTTGTCGGCGATAAGCAATACTACAATCAGTATTTAATTTCTAACCAAGAGTGGGTTTGTTCCTACCAACAAGCTCGACTTGTTTCTTTCGACTCAAACCCTTACCTAGGATTCTCCCCCATGCCCTCACGTATTACATAACTTGGAATTTAGCGTTTATAATAAATACCGCCAACTCAGAAAATCTCTATTGTTGAAAATACAATTGTTTCTTCCCAACTAAATCACCCAAATTATGTCTTTAAAGAGTGTATTACATGGAACTTGACAAAAAATCACTTACTTTGTGGATGCCACGTATTACATAACTTGGAATTTAGCGTTTATAATAAATACCACCAACTCAGAAAATCTCTATTGTTGAAAATACAATTGTTTCTTCCCAACTAAATCACCCAAACTAAGTCTCCAAAGAGTGTATTACATGGAACTTGACAAAAAATCACTTACTTTGTGGATTTCAGTTCCATCACCCAATTTCCAGAATGTCAGAATTTGGCAATAAAGAATAAAAATCCACAACAACACTTGTACCACTACTCAGGTATTGTTGGAGCATTGTACCTACATGATTTTCGAGGGAATAAGATGTAACTAACACATTATAACCTTTAGTTGTTGACTTTACTTCTAGGAAGACAACTTCTACAACATTCATGTCCCTACTGAACCTGCCTAATGCCAGAGGATTAGGATTCTGTTGTTGTGTCAAGTTGTCATTGATGGAAGGCAAGCCATTAGACGTCATAACTACCAGAATCTTGTGTATTCGAAATATCAGGGCTACCCAGTCCCTTCCCGGGTCATGAAAAATAGTCTACTCCATCTTTTGACCTTCATGCAAATAACCTATGTACTCCATGCTTTCCGACATGAGATAGACGTTTTTCGTGCATCTCGCGTGTACAATCCCTTTATATATTGAACCATATACCTCTTAAACCTTAGGGAACTCCTGAATATATGGATTGTGTTCCCATTACACATCATACGCCATAAGAGTAGAACTCTATGTCTCTTTTTTTATAAAGTATTAATCCACTCACGAGATATCTTTTTGGGAGTTTATTGGGCCTAAGTTAGGGATTTTTTCTATATTATTTGACATATTGCACTCTCTTCTCTAGTTTTGGGATTTACTACTACTTATAGAGTTTTTGTGCTTTAATTATGTGTTAAGTGTGTAACTGTTAGGTACATGGTTGATACTAGGTTCTAAAATGAATATAAGAATTCAAAAAGTCAAGTCAAACCCAAGTCAAGGTGCAAGATGAGATTAAAGTCACTTTGTAAGTTGGAGTGTTCATTGTAAAAGTCTTGACGTCATATTGTTTCAGTCACCACAAGAATTTGGTAAGATATTTTGAAGAAATTACAATTGATTCAGAGAGAGCTTGAAGTCAGTGTCGCGTGGGAAGTGACGAAAGTCAATTTGGAGTTGAGACGAGAAAGTTCTGCCATTTGCTTCCACCGTGACTCGAACCAGTCCAACACTAACTAAAAAAGGGTTGGGCCATATTTAACCTAATTAAGCAAGCCCATAGGGCCCCCAACCATTTGAGTTAGTATATAAGTCATATATCAGCTCCAAAAACATAGACAAATCCTTAGTCCTTCATTTTACACGTTTTTCAAGAGGAGCAAGAGTAGAGCAGGAGCAAAAGAGAGGGAAGGAAGGGTTTTTCACCAAAAAAAACACTATTCTTTCTCATCAAAGATCTGAACCCACTCATTCCGAAGAGTAACTTTAATTTTATTGTAGATTTCAAACATGATTCCAGTATTAGTTTTAATTAATTTTAACTATTTGAGTAACCCTCATTGCTTAAGGATTGTGATTATGTACAAACCATACTTGATTTTATTTGACGTTCTTTTGATGTTTGGGATTTATATTTAATGAAATTGCTTTGAATCTATTGGGTATACAACTTGTGTTAAATACTAATCGTATCTTGGCCGGATAGTGGTTTAGCATTAGTAATTGAGCTTGCGCCCAAGGGAGGGGGAGGAGGGGTTCTAAATACCGATTAGTGTAAATGTGCCTGGTGTCCGTTATTGAACCCAAGGTCTTGATTAGAGAAGTAGTCGCTAGAGTATTATTTTAATCTTGCAGAATTTAAGTACATGAGCTTCCTAAGTCGACCTTTACGGGAGTTAGGAAGACTTTAGAATACTGTTTAATATAAACAACCAATTTACCCTTATATCAAGAACATCATAACTATCGATTTTGGCGAGTACTAGCAATCCTTAAGCATCACTCTCATATTTTAAAACTTATCTTCTTAGTTAAATGACTTTTTATTCCTTTAGTTTGATTTCACTAATGGTCATTTATCTTTTACTTTATACAAACCCAAAAATAAATCCACATTTACTTTGTCTTTCTGATTCTTGTTTACGAACTATTCAACATTATATTACGACACACCTTGAGATAACGCTGATAATCCCTGAAGAGATGATCTATCCCTGGACTTATTTTATTACTTGACAACGACCCGTGCACTTGCGGGAAATTACCCCTTTTTAGGTGTTGATTATTTATCACACCTGGGGGAGTAACAAGTTTTTGGCGCCTTTGCGGAGGATTATATTGTTATCTTTTTGTGTATTGTTTAGTATAATTTTGTTTATTTATTTGTTGGCATTACTTTTGCTCTTGTTTTTGTCTTTCTACAACTTTCATAGGTTTTGGTGTATGCTCTCAAATCCTGAGAAGTTGCTTCGAGATCAAAGAAAGAGAGAAAGAGAAAGACCGATGCCAGTTGTGATGGCCAATCTTGATACACCACCAAGTTTCATAGCTAATGAGAATTAAGCGAACCCATCTTTGGTTCCACAAAATAATCAACAAAGAGTGAAAACGAATAGAGGAAATCCACATAATGTAGTTAATAATCAAGGATCACAAGTCCCACCTGGGGCCGTGCCTAGGTTATTGCATCCACAAGATCAACAACCATTCCGTTTACCACCTCTTGGGATTCACCCACTTACTATTCATGCCGTGAGATTCAAGCCCGATGCGGGTATGATCAACCAGTACACTAGTTATGTCTATTACAGTGGGGTTGCTCGCGAAGATCCCAATAGAGGTATGCAAAATTTTATGCAGATATGCGATGCGCACATCGCTTAGGGTGTTACTAAGAAACAAATGTATCTCGTTATGTTCCCATTTTTCCTTACAGGTTGAGATAGTGAGTGGTGCAATCAGAAGCATAGTGAGTTAATCACTACTTGGAAATAATTGCAAACAACTTTTTTCTTTGATAGTTATTATCAGCAAAGTGTGTGTTTGAGTGGTCAACTCGATTTGGCAGGATTTTGCCAAGAGCAAGGCGAGACACTGTGAGCAGCCTGGACTTGTTTCCAAGCATATTTGAAGAAATTTCCACTTTATGGGTACACACTAGAGTTGCAATGGGTATGTTTTATAGAAGTTTGAATGCCATCTCCAGAGAAAAATCCGATATGCTATGTGGAGAAAGTTTCATCATGGTAAGTGTGAATAACACACTTGCTATACTAGATAGAACTGTAAAGAATGAGATGAGTTGAGAACCTTCAAGGGAACCGGTAGTGTTTCATAGGTGGTACTTTAGGTCAAGATATGGAAACCGCCTTAAATGCCAAGATCTCCGCTTTAGAGAACAAGATCAAGCAATTATCTGTTAATAGCATTGTAGCAATCAAGTGAATACAGTGCAAGAGCCTGAAATTCACCCATGTTGCGGGGCAGTTGATCATG
Source organism: Nemophila menziesii (assembly GCA_029959085.1). Classification (NCBI taxonomy): domain Eukaryota; kingdom Viridiplantae; phylum Streptophyta; class Magnoliopsida; order Boraginales; family Hydrophyllaceae; genus Nemophila; species Nemophila menziesii. Next base: position 4,602,115 of record JARWIR010000038.1, on the reverse strand, counting down.
TGTGGGAAGAGTAAACAATCCAAGATTATTATATTTCATATCTAATTGAGGAAACCACCATTCGGGTGGTCAAGGCTATGCTCATCAAAATATAAATCATCCAGGAATGCAATGGTCTAATCCTCATGGGGCCGCTAATCAAGGAAACTATCAACCTTGCCCACAAGGAAACAATTATCAAGCTAGACCTCAAAATCCTTATCAAGTACGTCCAAGTGACCTTAGACGTCCCCATTGATAAAATAGAGTACAAATAATAGGGGGAACGACTCTGTAGAGTACGGATCGTAGGTAGGCAAGAATGATAACTAGGGTTATCGTATTCCACATGGATTGTTGCGATTAAAGGTTTTCAGTATAATGTGAATGCGTAGAGTTTGTAATTCAAATAACGCAACACTAAAGATAAACTGGGAGAATATTCGTTCTGGTTTTGTAAAAGATAAATTCAAATATAAATATACTTAGAATAATGATGAAACAAGAATGAAAATAAACAACTACAATATATAAGAGTTAAACTCGTTAAACCTTGAGGATATTGGTAAGTAATAGATTATGCCGCTAATTGACGTTGTTATTAATAAGGGCAAGTGGTTGTTCACATTCATCAAGATCCTAGTTCAATCTAAGTCCCAAGACGGGCGATCTTAGCTCTCTAACTTATTCATTCTCTCGGCTTTTAGATAGACTTAAGTCCCTCTAACCCTATTGAATACCTAGCGTGCAAGAACCCACTTGATCAAGGATTTAGGTGCTTGTGTACTAGTTCTATAATATTGCCCCCACCCGAGTGTTAGGCCAATTACAACAGCTCCTGCTACTTGGCCAGAGCACATGAGTAATTATAAAAATACACAAACAATGAAAATATAAATTAAAACCCAACCCAGTTTAAAATTAATATGATATCCCAAATGTAATAACATAACAAAAAGCTAAGAAAATATATTACAAAAGCATCCTCAAACAGTAATAGTTTAGCTCATTGGTGTCGACTAGGGTGTGATAAAAATATGATATAAATAAGTGCAAAAATAGACACCCTAGCCTAGCACGGTGCTGCAAGTATACATGACGAATGCAAGTTAATGATAAATAAGATTCGTTCCCCAGAGACTACGAAAGTTAGAGAGAACTTATACAAATTATCAAGTGTAAATATAAAAGCTAGATCAAATATTACGCAAGAAAGTAAAGACTAAAGAGATTTTTGTTTGGTTTTGTAAATAGAAAATTAAACTAATAAAGTAAAGCCAGAAAAGTAAATACGAAGAGAAGATAGTATGAGAATTTAGCTCGAGAAACTAGCAAGTAATCCCCACTAGCCTTGTTTATTCTTAACATGTAAGGGTGAATTATGTATAACTGCAATAACCAGGATTCTAAATCCTCCCTATCCCCAGAGAGCGAACTAGGGTGGCGACCTCACAATCACGAGGGGACTCAAATAGGGTTATCCTGCACCACTAGGGTCCTAGGTGTAGTCTAGCCTACTAATGATGATTGGTGATTAAAATAAACCTTAATGATTATCTAGTTAGGCAAATTATGTCAGGATTACTTCCGTATACTCGACTTTTATGTGGTGTTTGAATAATTAGACACCCCTTCTGGGTGACCATCTAACTACTATTAAGGTAATCCTATATGCATGCATTCGTAAGGAAAACATACAATAAATCGAAGCACATAAAACATAGAATAAAACATGAATTCAATTTAAATACGATGGTATCCCAAATTACATAGACGTTTAAACAAGTCTAGGGTTCATACATATATGCCAGATCTCAAACTAAAAGTAATTTAGTTCATACTAAAGAAAGAAAAGAAAACAATTACAAATTCGAAGGTTTGGGAAGACATGATATGATGTTCAGCTCCTTCCAGACTTCTCTTCTCTTGTTGTAAGCTTCTTCTTGGCTTAAGGATTCGCCAAGGATGTGTTTCTATTTATTAGAGGGTGTATTTATAGGGTATAGGGAACCCTAAAACGTTTTCTTGGAGTGAAAGAAAAATATTGGACTTCTAGCACAACTCAAATTCGTAACCCTAATATATAGGAAAAGTAATAAATTGTTGCGGTTTTGTTTTGGCCGTAACTTCTTTGTTTCAACTCCGATAGACGCGTTCTTTATATCGAAACTGATAGTCTCGGAAAGCTCTATCTCTTTGCTTCAGACCATTCTTCCAAATTCCAAGTCGCTTTTGAGTTATGATCACTTTTATTGACGTGGCTGGTGAAATTCAGATTTATTTGACGACTTTATCTTTCCATACTTATCATTTCTTTCCTTTATCTCCAATTTTGATCATTATCTTCTTTCCTTTATCTTTTAGAATTGATTTGACATCTAAATAATTTCCATATATCTTTAAATCTTCACACTAAATAAAAAAATTAAACCCAATATTCTCTAAAAATAACAAATAATTAAATCAAGACAAGAAATAGGAAAGTGTAATAAATCATGTAAAAATCGACCTATAACCTAATAAATACACCTAAAATGATGTCTCCAACTAAGATTAAATCACCACAAATAGGGAGACATCACTTATAATCGAATTAACACTAAATAAAGAAAACTAATCAAAACTAAAGACAAATTCATGTTTAAATTATAAAATAAGATAAAGTTAATGTTGTTGATTGTTGGAATTTGCAATTAATCAAGTTTGTTTGAATCATTTAAAATAAGGTATCAATTTAATTCCTTTCATGTTCTTATGGGAGAAGTGTAAAAGACACTTTTTAATGAAAAAAATGTCCCACATAGGAGCAGAGATAGAAACAATATTAGCTAAAAATATCTTACATATCTATTTCTTCCAAAAGATCTAAAGGTTGTGAAAGCCAAAAGGGAAAAGGCAAAGCCCACACGCGCGCACCACCACCACCACCCGCCTGGCCCGACGACGACTTGGGCTGTGGACTCGTGGGGGTGTTGGAGATTTGGGGAGTCAAAAAATGAAAAATGAAACAAGTTTTCAGAAGTGAATCCGGTGGAAGATAGCTTGTTCTTACAGTGGTCGGTGGCAATTCAAATCTTTTCAGCTAGAATACGAAACGTCCACCAATTGAAGACACATTACAACCATAATATTCCCTATTCAAAGCTCAACTGTTACATGACTTGGTCAATACGGGAATGAATCAATTCAACCTAGTGTCCAGGTTCATTGCTGGATTTGACAACGTGTAACATATGTAATAATCAAAACGTCAGCAATAATGGAGGAATTCAAAAGCATTTATTCCGGAGATTATGATAAGAGCTTTCTCCTCACCTACTCTTCTATAAATGAAGACCCTTCCCCATTTGTCTTAGCTAAAGAACTCTGAAAAGAACAAAAGTAAACTTCTCTCTAAATTATTCTATAGAAATTTATCCCTAATATTTGACATATCTTATCTTTCCTTCTAGTTTTGGATACATTGCTACTTATAGAGTTTTTATTCTTTAATTGTGTGTTAAGTGTGTAGCTTTTAGGTACATGATTGATACAAAACTTCAAGATGACAAGTAGAAGTTAATAAGTCAAGCCAAAACCCAAGACAATGCATAAAAAGAGAAAAAAGTCACTTTGGAGCAGTTGGAGCGATTACTGGCATAGTCTGTAATGTCTATTGATCCAGTCACCATAATTAGTTGGTTAGAGAATTTAAAGAAATTCTTTTTGATTTAGAAATAGTTTTCCCAACCAGCACCGACAATAGTGGAGGGGTGTCATGGCGTAGTCGTGGCTGTAGGGGGTTGGGTAAATCTGGGGAATTAATAAATTAAAATAAAACATATTATGAGAGCGGGTATTTATCAAGTCGGGATTGAGTCATCTCGTACCCGCCAAAAAGTTACCGTTCATCTTCATGGTTTCCATTCCCAACGGTCGGAAACTCCCGCATTAAAAGACCGTCATGATTGCTCTTATCTCCAACGGTAACTCCTGCACTTATGGCTCAGGCGTTACAAGTGTTGGGCAAATTCATTATTCCCCTTGTCAAATTAAACGTCCAGGTTCATGCCAACTTCCAAGAATAGATAACAATTTATGCCTTTATGATGGACGTGTCAATGATATACATTATGACGTGTTTTACGACTGCCTTTAATGTGTGAACGTTTTTCGGAATGCTACTCGTATTTACAGAGGCTGGAGATTTATTGGAAGAGGAAATTACAAAATCCAGCCCAAAACACAAAAACTTTATAAATTAAGGCTTCATTAGTTACTTCTTCTAAATAAGTCCTTAGTTACATTATCTGGTTTGTCCAATTACCTATATACCCTTTCTTATTATTTTAAATTATGTTTTATTTTATTGTTTTTTAATTAAGTTCTAATCCGAAATGGGTACACACGAAGTGGGTACAGACCCATATACGCTTCCAATTGTGTTCAGACTTATTTTTACATTTTTTACGGTTCATTTGTCATGTAATGAGTTAGTATCGAACAATAGTGCATTATACAGTCAAAATCCACTACTATAAGTACAAAATATAATGGGCTTGTTCCCATTGGGCCTGTACCCATATGGGGGTAGTATAAATCCTCCAGTCAAAGTCCACTCCTCCAGTCAAAGTCCACTAGTATAGGTACAAAACAAAATGGGCCTATTCCTATTGGGCCAGTACCCATATGGGGATGTACCCTTGGGGGTTGAAGGGTCTGTCCCTGATTCATTTCTGCAAAAGACAATTCGATTAAAGAAAAAAACACAATCAATAAGGAGAAGGGCTGGACTGTACCCACGGGCTGGATTGGATCAATGGGCTGGACTGTACCCACAGCCTGGATCTGCAAGAAGGAGACGAACCAGATCTGCAAGAAGGAGACGAACTGGACTGCGAAGATGTTCACGACAGTGGCGGCGGATCTCTTCTTCTGCGCAAAGGTGTCTCGGAGGAAAGAGAAGAGCCACGCGCGAAGGTTTGTGGGGGCTTCGGCGGTTGGCTCTCGGAGATCTGGTGGCTCCGTCTTCGTCGATGGTGGTGGGGAGTTAACAAGGTGGGAAGGGGAAGAACGAAGCGCAGAACCTTCATGATGGATCTGCTTCGCGGTGGTACTGATGTACATCTGCTGAGAGGGAGGGCGGTGGTGCTATGGTTCGATATGGGATTGGTGCTGTGATTCGAGGTGGTGGTGCTGTGATTCGAGATGGTGGTGCTGTGATTCGAGATGGGATTGGTGCAGCAGAGCTGGATCGGAGCTGTTGGTGGTGCAGCAGCGCGGTCCAATGGTGGCGCAGCAGCGCTGGTTCTCGAACGGCACAGCAACCTCGTGGATATGGCTTCTCGAACGTCACGGTGGCGGATCTGGTGGCTATGGATTATCGAGGTTCAGCATCCACAGCAGGGGAAGGGATGCGGTATTACAGAAGAGTGGTGGTGTGATGATGACAGTACAGTGGAGGCTTATGTGGTGGTGGCAGTGGTGCAGTTTCGCAGCAGAGGTGGGTGAAGAAGGTAGTGGTGGTGCAGTTACAGATGAGAGAGAAGAGAGGGAGTGCAGGTTTACAGAGAGAGCACAGGGGTGGGTTCGTGTTTCGTAATATAATGGGATTAGGTTTTGGGTTTTGGATTGGTACGGTATAAGAAGAAGTAGTGGGGGGCTTTTTGGGTATTTGTTGGGTTTTAGTTGGTATCCAATTACTAGTTACTAGGGGAGGCCTTTTAATATTAACCCATATGTTGTATGGGCTGCGTTTTATAATTGCCCCATATTGGAAACACCAACAACATACTTACAACACACCAGAAACTCTCTAATTCTAGTACTTCCTTTAGTCGATTTCTGAACATAGAGTAGTGATAAAAGTTTTTTTTAGGGATACCAGTTGTACCCAGAATATCCTTTTTTAGCGCAAGCAATATCGTATTATAACTCGAAATTTTTGGTATCTATGTAAGTTCGTTTCATATTTCAATTTCGTGTTATCTTTTTTTTGTTTATGATTTTAAAATAAATTATATATTGTTAAAACATTTCGTTTGATCCGTGTTTATTTTTTATACCAACATGGTTGTGTTTAGATGATCCTCTTGTGTAATATCAATATAATTTGAATGATTAATGGTATATATCATCCAAAATTATACCATTCAATTACTACCTTTGACGTGGCGTGAATTGATTGACAATAAATGGTTAATTAGATTAAAAAAAAAATAGATTAACAATTTATAGTTAACCAATTCACATCATATCATTGTATAATTTTGGGTGGTATATCATTACTTAATTTGAATATATTTATCTTTTTTCAAAAAAAGAGAAAATGATGTACGTGGTCATGGTTGTTTTGGATCCAACTGGAAATTTATGCGGAACTAGAGGTGAATAAAGATTAACTATATTAAAGAGAGGTGTTGTCGTAGTGACTAATTCTTTGATAGGTGCACCCTTTGAATAGGACTCCACTTTAACATAAAGAAAAGTAAAAAAATGCTACAAGTAAGGACCAAGAATTGAGATAAATGACTAAAGTTGCTAAGTTACACTTGTGGCCGATTCTCAGAAGTTATATTGCCAAGTCTGGGCTTCTTTTTGACTCCAGGTAGCAAAATGGTCCTTGAATGCTTAGCCTGGGTTCCTCGTCTTTTATGTCTCATATTCAATCGGGTTACAGTCAGGGAGAAGGGGTTTGGTCCGTTGCCCGATGATATATTGATTAATATTTTGAGTAGACTTCCGGGGTATTCCGTTTTTCAATGTCGAAGGGTGTGTAAACGTTGGCATACATTAACGTCATCAAGTAATTTTATGGAATTGCACAACGCTAGAGCTCCCAATGTTTTTCTTCTGCATCATCGAGAACATGTTCTTCGTAGAGATGAACATTATATTATCATTATAAATAAATTTATAAACGACTTTGTGGATTTAAGTGTATGTTCACATGGCGTAGATATGAAAATCTTAAATTGTAAGGAAAAGCTCACTATAAAGGAAGGTGCTATCCTTATTGGTTCCTCAGGCGGATTGCTTCTTTTTAAGGTTTTGACTTCTGGAAAATCTTATAATACAATTGTTTTACACGTAGTTACAGGCCAAGAAAGTTTTATAACTACAACAAACGGTATGTGTGGTTTATTCTTCCATCCATCAGCAAGTGAGTACAAGTATCTTGAGTTGTATACCACTATTGAAAACGATAGTTATCAATATTCTGTTTATAGTTTTGCATCGCTGAATAAAAGAGAAATCGCTTCTTCTAGTTTTCGGCCTGCATTCGGGACATCTCCAGCAATTGTAAACGATGCTTTGCACTGGATAGTAGATTACACTAGCATTAAGGTAAATGGCGTAATTGATCCTTGTATGCACGCCCTGATGATATTCAAGATGGACTCGGAAGATCTTACCACATTGCCTCATCCGGGTATGACTTGTAAAACTAGCCGCAACCATGGAAGGATGGCATTGTTTGTTAATGATGAACATTTATGTTTGTTTCATGTCCAACCTTGTCATGGAAAGTTTCATATATGGGTGTTAAAAGATTATGAAAATTGCTGTTGGTTTAGAAATTACCGTGTTGATACTCTAAATGTTGGAAAAGGTCTTCCAATGAAATATTATTTCTCCAGTCAAGACCCTTACCGCTATAAGCTAAGGGTTTTGAATATCCGTAAGGATGAATTGTTGATAGATTGGTTTTCTTGCGAACTATACTCTTTGGATTTAGCGCGAAACTCTATTAAAATGATCGAGTCTGATTCGAGTAGTTATTTTTTGGTATCTCACACAAGTAGCCTTGCAGCCCCAGGTTTATTTTATTCTCACGAGTCATGATCACCAAGTGAATCAGTCACATTCTCATTTTTCGTGACTGTATTTTTTGTTCTTTTGGACTAGTTTCGTGACAGAATTTTTTTCTTTTTTACGGTTAAGATATAAAACGAGAAAGAAGACGAATTAACTGATCCCTATCCTCTTAAACTCCAGAATCGAAGAAGCTAAAGTGCTTCCATGTTTAGTATTTTTAACAAGCTGGTCTAACTTGTCTGTTCATTTTTCGTGAAATGTATCTAGAGGTAATCGGTCCAAACTCACCGGCTATCTGGTTAATCTTTCGGACGATCAGCTAAAATTTCCAATTTACAACTAACATCTATCTAATACCTTCAACAATTTTAAAGTTGTTTAATAAGATTATACGCTGAAAAATTCTTATATTTCTCTGTTGTTTTCAGAACTCCTAAAGCCTCCCCTTCTAAACTTGTACCACAAAATAAAGTATCTTCGTGATTGATTCTGCATCCCGAATTTTTATGATTTGAACAATCCCTATTTCTGTTCCTTCATACGATTTCTGAAAGGATGCATCTCATAAAAAGATAATAGACGATTCATTGAAGGAGAATTCTGTTTTTTAGTCGATGTAGTGCCCGTTTGGGATAGCTTTTTAAAATAATCACTTAAAGTTATTTTAGATCCATAGCAATATTTTAGATTCTAAAAATCACTTTTAGAAAAAGCATTAGATTAGTGATTATTAAAATAATCACTTAAAATGATTTTAGATGTCAAAATATTTTTTAATATTTTTTACAAATATTTTAATTTTAATCAAAAAACGTTTTTAGTTTCAAAATAATCAGTCCCAAACGGGCACGTAGTTTGTATAACTTGAGTATTCGTGGGTGTAATATTTATCCAATCAGCTTCATTTAGCTCTTTTATACGGTTGTTCGTTGCATAATAACTTTGTCCCCAATAATAAGATTATATTCATGTACAACTTTTATTTTTACTTTCCAAATACTCCACATATTGATCATTATATATTTGGTCACTCTTTTCCTGTCACATCTACCTCTTGAGAAGCTTTCGATTAAATTCATCATCCATGTGCGCATGTCTTCTTGTTGACTCGAGTTTACTTTAATTTGTAGAGATGGTGTTGCCCATATTGCTTGGCAAAGTTTAAAATTAATAAGTAAGTGTTTAACAATATCCGTATTCTCCATACACCAAATACAGTCGTTAGAATCTACGCATTTGCGCTTGTACAAATTTTATTTGGTTGGAGTAGCATTGTTAAAAGATTTTCATATGAAAAAACAAATTTTATTTGGAACACTAGAGTTCCAAACCATTTTCCAATGTTTAGTTCTAAAGTTGTCAGGTATAGTCGCAGATTGAGGTTGATAAAAAACATGTTTTTCTGTTAACACTGTATTTGAAGGTTAATTTTGTTTAATTATTATACAATATTCTATGGGTTAGCATTTAATTTGTTATGAAATATTAGTTTTATATTATAACTAGGTATTATCCATACTTGAAGGCACTGCAAAAGGTAAAAATCTTTCTAATAATTCAAAAATCATGCTCAATATACAATGACACTTACATTTGAGTCAAGAATTGAACGATATGCTTTAGTATAAGCATGGACATCAACAAAATTAACAATCTTATCACCATTTACATTACCTGGTAACTCAATCAAATTGTAAGATATTTGTGATAAATCAATCTCAGAGATACTCGGTACTATAAATGAGAAGAGAGAGAGATATGTGAAGAGAGGAATTTTATTAGATTGATTGTTTTACATTCATGTATGTGTGATGTTTATATACAGATGATTTACATACACTATACATACATATTAGTTATAACAAACTTTATAACAAACTAACAACTTGGCAGCTGTCATGAGCTGTGATTCTTCTTTATCTTATCATCCCCCCTCAAGCTAAGCATGTTGATCATGGGCAGCTTGGATAGAAGAGAGGTGAATTGAGTAACTCCAAGACCCTTAGTCAAAATATCAGCCAATTGATTTGATGAGGAAACATGTCTGAGATTAAGGACCTTAGCTTTGACTTGTTCTCTGACAAAGTGGAAATCCACATCAATATGTCTAGTCCTGGTATGGAATACAGGATTAGTAGCCACAGCCAAAGCTGACATGTTATCACAAGACAATGTTGGAGTTATAATAGGAATATGAAGACTTTGGAGCAAGAATGTGAACCACTTAAGTTCAGCTGAAACATGAGCAAGAGCTCTATATTCAGCTTCAGTGGAAGATCTTGAGACTGTATTTTGCTTCTTTGAGCCCCAAGATACTAAGTTTGTACCTAAGAAGATACAATAGCCAGTTGTGGACTTTCTATCTTGAATAATACTTGCCCAATCCGAGTCAGAAAAGGCATAAAGTGTAGGAGAAGAAGCTGAGAATTGTAAACTGTACTGATATGTTCCTTTGAGATATCTTAATATCTTCTTTAAGGCTTCAAAGTCTGCATTTGTTGGTCTATGCATAGCTTGACAGCCCTGATTAACTGCAAACGAAATGTCTGGTCGTGTAATGGTTAAATATTGCAATGCACCAGTTAGACTTCTAAACATAAAAGGATCTTCATATAATTCTTTATGATAGTTTGATATAACACTATTTTTGGTGAGTGTAGGAGTTGTAGAAGGTTTACATTCACTCAAGCCAGCCCTTTTAAGAATAGAGAGAGCATAATTAGCCTGAGAAACAATTGTAGTTTCATTAGTTTTAGACACTTCAAGACCAAGAAAATAGGCTAAATGGCCTAAGTCCTTCATTTGAAATCTGTTCTTTAAGGCACTAATAACATTTGATATCTCTTCAGCATTTGCACCAGTTATCAATATGTCATCTACGTATACTAGTATTATAGTTAAGGTTGATGAAACACCCTTAACAAACATAGACGAGTCAGCAGCACTTACTTTGAATCCTTGGAGAACAAGAAAAGATTGAAGTAGAGAATACCAGGCTCGAGGAGCTTGTTTTAAGCCATAAAGCGGCCTGTTTAGTTTGCATACATGAGAGGATTTAGTAGAGTCCACAAATCCTTGAGGTTGTGTCATATATACCTCCTCATCAAGTTCACCATGAAGGAACGCATTAGACACATCTAATTGTCGAATGGTCCAATTACTTGATACTGCCAAAGCTAACACAACTCGTATAGTTTGGTGCTTAACCACCGGGCTGAATGTTTCAGTATAATCCAAACCAAACTCTTGTAAGAAGCCTCTAGCAACAAGTCTCGCTTTATAACGAGCTATAGACCCATCAGCATGTCTTTTAACTTTGTATATCCATCTACATGTGATGGGATTTCGACCATGGGGTGTAGGGACAAGAGTCCAAGTGTTTTGACTAATCAATGCATTGTATTCATCTTGCATTGCGTCTTGCCAACACTGAAATTTTTCAGCCTCTTTAAATGATGAGGGTTCAAGTAATGTTGGTGTTTGAATGAGAGTTTGACACTTGTAGGAAGGTTTAAGGGATCCTGTTTGTCTCCTAGTTACCATATGGTGATGAGGAGGGTTTTGTCGTGTAGGTATAGATGGTGAAGGATTAGTTGGATTATGTTGACTAGAGGTAGAGTCTTGAGACAAAGGAGAGGGAGTTGTGGGATTTAAAAGAGTAAAGGGTTGAGAAAGAGAGGATAGATTTATTGTTTGAAAAAGGTCAGTATATATAGAGGTTGTGGGAGGAGAGGGAAGTGTTTCTGAAGGTTTAATGGCAAATGGAAAAGAGGTTTCATTGAATTGAACATGTCTTGAAATAAACATTCGAGAAGAAGTTGTAGAAAAGCACTTGTAGCCTTTTGAATAAGAGCAATATCCCAAAAACACACAAGGTTCAGATTTGAGGGCAAACTTATGTTGATTGTATGGCTTTGTCCAAGGGTAACATAAGCACCCAAAGACTTTTAGATGATTGTATGTTGGAGGTTTGGTAAATAGCAGTTCATAAGGGCTTTTGTTATGAAGTGAGGGACTTGGTAGAAGATTAACTAAATACACAGAAGCAGCTAGAGCTTCACACCAAAACTTCATTGGAAGAGAGGCATGAGTGAGTAAAGCTAATGTAGTCTCAATCAAATGCCTGTGTTTGCGCTCAGAAACTCCATTTTTTTCAGGAGTATGAGGACAAGAAGTCTGATGAGTAATGCCCAATGATTGAAGAAAACTTTTGAAAGAATTACTGGTGTATTCCCCACCATTATCTGATCTTAAGCACTTGATCTGAGCATTAAACTGAGTTTGAACCATGGTATTGAATGCTTTGAATACTTCACAAACTTCGGATTTCAGCTTCAAAGGATACACCCAACTGAACCTGCTATAATCATCTATAAACAGAACATAGTATGTAAAAGAAGAGCAAGAAGCAATTGGAGCTGGGCCCCACACATCTGAATGAACAATTTCAAAAGGATTGTTTGATTTAGTAGTAGACAGAGAAAATGGAAGCTTATGTGCTTTAGACAATGCACAAGAGTTACATTGAACACCATAGTGATCTAGTTTACTTTTTAAAACAGAACTTAAAGGAATTAAAGCTTGAGAAGAAGGGTGGCCCAAGCGCAAATGCCACAAGATAGCTGAGGAATTTACAACCTTTGAAGATAGACATTGTAAATGTTGTTTTGAACAAAGACTACCCTGTGTAGATAATGAGCTTGTACCAGATGAAATTGGATATAAGCCATCCCTACAAGGGCCCTGAAAGAGCAACTTATGTGAGACACAGTCATGTATAGAAACTGAATTAGAGCTGAATGAAATAATACAATTGTTATCCTTAGTGAATTTTGAAATGGATAACAAGTTAGAAGAAATAGAGGGAACATGAAGAACTGAGTTTAAAAGAAATGAAGAGTTAGATGTGTATAGCTTACTATGACCAACACTTGCAATGTCAAGATTCTGACCATTACCAACTGAGACTGAATTAGCACCATGATAAGGCTGTGATTGATCAATCAAGTGTGAGTCATTAGTAACATGACTGTTAGCTCCACTATCCAAATACCACATTTCAGGATCATAAGCTTGATGTTGAGTAGATTGATTTGCTGTGTAATTAGAATGTGCAGCTAATATCACTCGATTTTGAGCCTTAGGTGAAGGATAATTCACAAAGTCTGATCTATACCAACAATCAAGAGCTATGTGGCCTATACGAGTGCATATCTGACATGTTGGAGCATTTGTAGGCATACCAGAATTATGTGTTGGAGGAGCTCCTAACACAGAGGTATTTTGTGATGAGAAGTGTCTACCACGACCTCTGTTAGCATAGCCTCGTCCATGATTTGAATGTCCTCGTCCACGAGATGAATTATTAGAGGAGAAATTCATTGTAGAAGGTGTAAAAAGTGCAGTATGAGACATAGATGAATCGTTTGATTCAGACATCTTCATATGCAATTCTTCAGAAACTAGCAAACTACCAAGTGAATGAAAGCTTAGTGTTGATGTTTGAGCATTAGTAATCCGAATACTAGACTTAAATTGATTGTATTCAGAAGGTAAGCCTTTCAATGTATACATAATAACATCTTCAAGAGGTAAAGAAGATGCAGCAGTATCTAATCCATCACATATGTCCTGTATATTGGCTAAGTACTCAGTCATAGACTTATCTCCTTTCTTAATGTTGCACAATTTCATTTTCAACTGATGCACATGTGTGCGACATTGATTAACAAACAATTCTTCAAGTTTTACCCAAACGTCATGTGCAGTGGAGGATCGTACAACTTGCGAAAAAACAGATGGAATCATTGATGAAAGAAGAGATACCTTCAGTTGATGATCTTCTATTATCCAAGTTGAATATGTCGGATTGCTTGATGAAGGTGGAGCTCCTGATCGTGTGACATGATCAAGATATCCATGAGCTTTCAACACAGCTTCAAGCTGAGCCTTCCAAACCACATAATTTGTGGAATCAAGCTTGATTTGAACAAGCGAGGCCCAATTTTGACGAAGCAGAAGTAAGCCAGCTGGAATTTCAGAACTGGATGAGATAAGAGGTGTTGAAGAAGATGATTCAGCCATTAAGAGTAAGAAAGAAATAGAGAAGGGAAACGCGGAAGATCGAAGAGTGAAAGATAGCAAAGCTCAAGAAGATGTAGTTGTATATTTTGTTTTTAAGACGCCATTAATGGCGGAAAAAGAGAGCTTGTTCTTTCATTTAGCTCTGATACCATATAAATGAGAAGAGAGAGAGATATGTGAAGAGAGGAATTTTATTAGATTGATTGTTTTACATTCATGTATGTGTGATGTTTATATACAGATGATTTACATACACTATACATACATATTAGTTATAACAAACTTTATAACAAACTAACAACTTGGCAGCTGTCATGAGCTGTGATTCTTCTTTATCTTATCAGGTACCAAGAAAGTAAAAATGAGTGTACTTAATAAAAAAATCTACATAATCCTTCACTTAATTTATCTTTTAGGGTCCTGTAAAGGTTTTAAATTTGTATATCAATTAAAAAAGGTTGTAGTCATTTGAATCGCTCGTGATTACTTTTAGTGTAGGAATATCTTGGAAATATATATGTTTGTTTTATTTTTCACATAAAAAGTCATATTAAATAGAGTTGAATCCCACAATATCTCAACATTATCGATATATCAAATCAAGAGACTGGGTGTTCACTATGATTTCTTGTGATGGATAAAATTAACCCATCCTGAGGAATGCACAAACTAAGTTCTAGCCAATGAGAAAATTACATCCCAAAATTAGTTTACTTTTATTAGACACATAGGTCACTCAATAATGTAATCGTAGTACCAACATAGTGTCACTATTTTCAATCCTTGTCCATATGATTTTGAACGCTTTTATTATATGAGCCATATTCACATGAATATTCCATCCCATAAATTCAAAATTTGATTTTACATTCTATACTTACGAATATTAGTATCTCATTATATGTGATGGAACTTCTTAATTAACATGATCAAAAAACATCGTGAGTATTTAAACAACTATATAGGGAGATAAATACTCCATAAAAACAATTGTTTTAGCGTAGGCTTGCAAATTTATGTCAATCCCCTAAAGAGAAAATTTTCTTTTTGGTCCTTCAAGCATAATCTAGTTATAAGAATGGTCCTAACACTTTTGAAATTTCCCAATTGGTCCTCCATCTTTACTTTTGATCTCCCGTTAGTTCTCTGTCCAAATTATGTTAGTTAAGAGTAATGTCGCAAGCATTTTTAGGGTAACTTCAATATTTTGAGAACCATTCGGGAAACTGGCCTATAATGGAGAACCAAAAAGGAAATTTTAACCCCTTATAAATTCTTTCCATGTAATTTTAAAAGTTCAAGTGTCATTTGGAAAATCAGCCTATACTTGGAGGACCAAAAAAGAATTTTTCTTTAACTTAAATTTCAAACATAGCATTGAAGTGCCCATAAGAAATTTTCCCACTTGGATATAGAGCTTCCGAACGAACAAGTACGACATCTGGTCAATCACATCTTAGTCAATATAATTTCCAAAGTTGTTAATACCAAAAAATATGATATATAACATTTCTTAATGGATCACTTTCTTGTTCAATTTTAAACAAAATATAAATATGCATGTTTTAAGCAACCTAGAGAGATAAGATAAAATGATGGTTAATTGAACCACCGGTCCTTGTTGTATGAAAAATATAAACCTCACCTTTCAATTAAGCATGCAAAAACATTCCAACAAACCACCAACTTAAACAACAAATCAAAATATACTCACCAGGTATGTAGAAGACAATACTATACAACCTAGTTACCTAGATGATATTGCACCATTTAAAATCACACAAAGTTTTCATCATTAACTGTTAATTAATCATTTGATACATTTAAAAAAATGTTAGAAACAAATAACTTGGATTGTTTTTTTTTACGACAAATAATAATTGCATAAGAATCTGACTTGCATTTATATTTTCACTAATAGTTTTTTTAACTGCCAATAATTTCGCCAATGTTGCATAACTTCAAGCCGATAGAATATAATTCCATGATAAAGTACATACGAAGTAGTTTGGGTATATACCTTTAACTGCCTGCTAGCTACAACGCCATATAATTTAATATTATATTTAGATTTAAGATGTACTACATAAACAAAAACACCATGAGAAATATAATAGTGTAAATAACTGATTTAAGGTAGTGTGATATCTGTGCGACAAGTTATAGGATGAGGTAGTGGTGTCGCCTAGTGTGTGATAAAAATAAGATAAAATAAGCCAGAAAACAATGCACTAATCACCCTAGATAAGCACGATAGTGCAAGTATTACAGAACGTATGCAAGTTTTAATGATAAGAAGAATTCGTTCTCAGGGACTTAGTGTGTGATACGAATGATCAATAATTCAGAGTAGTAATAATTAATTAAGAAACAGAAAATAAAGATGAATGATTGAGAGATGATTAATTAAACTAATTAAAAGTAAAGACAATAAAATAAATATGAGAAAATATGAGATGGGAGAGTATAGCTTAGGTTTTGCTATTATGCACTAATCCTTCTAATTCTTTCTATCAATTTCAGTTAATAAGGGAGATAAAAGCTCTTAGATACTTAGTCAGGACTCTAAATTCCTACATATACCCGGAGAATGTATAGGTAGGCTACGGCACAACCACGAGGCAGATTAAAATAGGGTTATCATATGCTACTAGGTTCCTAAGCAAACAATTCCTTCCATTGGTGATATGGTGATTAAAACAAACCCTAATGACTATCTAGTTAGGCTGGTGTTGTCAGGACCAGTTCCTTATTCTAGACGTTTATGTGGTGTTTCAATAATTAGACACCCCTTCCGGGCGACCATCTAACTACTATTAGCACAACCCTAAATTGACCAGGTTTAAGACAGACAATAAATATAAACACATAAAACAAATATATGTTAAGCAGCTAGAATCAGATTGAAACATATAATTCTCAAAGAAACTTAGATAGAAAGAAAATAGAATTCATAGATTATACATAATGAAAAACCCAAATTATGGGAAAATTAGTTCATACCTGAAAGAAATAAACTAAAAGATTAATATAAAGATTTCATCTTACTTTCTTCAATAACTGTAATGATATAAAACCTAAGGACTAATTAATGGGAGGCAAGGATTATTTTACAGAGGTTAAAGGGTGTATTTATAGGTATTTAGAAGACTTAATCCGTTTTCTTGGAGTGGAAGACAAGTAACTTGGACTCCAAGCCCAACTCAAATTCGTAACCCTAAAATATAAAAAAGGTAATAATCTGCCGTTGTTTTGTTTTGGTCATAATTGTTTCAATACTTATCCGTTTGACGCGTTCCAATAGTCGAAAATGATCGTCTTGGAAATCTCTTTAACTTTGCTTCAAACCATTCTTCCAAATTCCTATCCAATCTTGACTTATAATCACTTCTATGGTCGTATGTACTAAAATTCAGATTTATTTGACAACTTTATCTTTCCATATCTTATATTTTCTTTCCTTATCTTTAATTTCCATGCATATCTTCTTTCCTTTATCTTTTAGAATTGATTTAAAATCTAATTAATCAACATATATATCTTTAAATCTTCACAATTAACAAACAATTAAACCAAATATGCTCTCAAAATAATAAATCATTAAATCAAGACAAGAAATAGGAAATTGCACTATATCATGGGAAAATCGAGTATTAGACTTCCTAAAACACTAAAAATGATGTCTCCAACTAATATTAAATCATCACAAATGAGGAGACATCAGGTAGTGTGACAAATAATTATCTACATGTTGAGACTTTATTTTACATGTCGATGTTTGTCTAGAAAAATTTCGTATACATCAACAAAATGGAGCTAGTAGCTCGATAACCACCAACAAAAATAATACTTTACATCCTAATTTTTTCAAATATGGTTTATTTAAAATTTGAGAAAAATCTTTATTATATGAAATTTAATATTTCAAATCTTGCGCGCCTTCAGTTTTCTATCTTGATATTGAGTGTGCTCATTTTTTTGAGATTTTGTGACTGCATACAAAGTAATAACTGACTGGTGTCGCCTAGGGTGTGATAAAATTAATACAAATAAAGGTCAAGAAAACTACGCACTCTCACCCTAGACAGGGACAGTACTGCAAGTATTACAGGACGTATGCAAGTTTTAGTTGATAAGTTGAGTTCGTTCTCAGGGACTTAAGTGTGTTAATCACGTGGGTAGGAATAACGAGTAAAAGTAAATAATTAAAAGACAATAAATTAAAGAGAGTAAATTCGAAAATAGCAAATTAAACTAAGAAAATAAAGACAATGAAATAAAATACTAAGAATATGAGATGAGAGATATAGCTTAGGTTTTGCTAGTATGCACTAATCCTTCTAATTCTTTCTATTAGATCTAGTTTATAAGGGAGAATATTAGCTCTTGTATACTTAGTCAGGATTCTAAATTCCCATACCTTAGACCTTGAGAGCGACTAAGGGGGCTACAACACAACCAAGAAGCTGTTTCAAATAGGGTTATCAAACGCTACTAAGGCCCTAAGCAAACAATTCATTCAATTGGTGATATGGTGATTAAAACAAACCCTAATGACTATCTAGTTAGAATCAGTTTTGTCAGGACTAATATCGGACACTAGACGTTATGTGGTGTTTCAATAATTAGACACTCAGCTAAGGCGATCATCTAACTACTATTAAGGTAATCCTAAACGTTGCGCACCGCAAGGAAAACAATCATTAAATCAAAACACATAAACACATATAAAGGTAAGCAGTTAATATCAATTTAAAACATGTAATTCCCAAAGAAACTTAAATAGAAAGAAATTAGAATTCATAGATTATACATGGTGCAAAACCCAAGCTATGGGGAGTTTAGTTTATACCTGATGGAAATAAACTGAAAGAAATTACAAAAGACATCATCTTGCTCTCTACAATAAACTGGAAGAATAAAACCTGAAGAACTAATTACTATGAGGCAAGGATGATTTACAAGTGATATAAGGGTGTATTTATAGGTGTTTAGAAGACCTAATTCGTTTTCTTGAGGGAGAGGTTAAGTAGTGGACTCCAAGCCCAACTCAAATTCGTATGGAAATAAAGATAAATTCTACTAAACTGTTTTGAGCATATCTTCTTCGTTATTGGTCGGTTTTTGCTCCACAATATACCAAAAGAATCCTCAGCGAATTATCTACGTCCCTATGAAAGGAATTTACCAAAATCGGCTTCTTTTTGGAGTTATCACCACTTTTTTAGGCGTTGCTGCAGAAATTCAGATTTAGGCAGCTTTTCCTTTTCCATATTTTTAGCCTTTGTTTCCTTATCTCCAATTACCCTGCTAATCTCTTTCCATATCTTGTAGTCTTTGACTTGGACTCTAATTAATCTCCATAATTATCTTTAAAGTTTCACACTAAATAAACAATTAAACCCAATATGCTCTAAAAATATTATTTCACTAAATCAAGACTCAAAATAGGAAAGTGCACTATTTCTCAAGAAAATCGACTATTATGACTTCTAAATCACTAAAAATGATGTCTCATCCTAATATAAATCTATCACAAATGAGGAGACATCACTGACATAATACAATAAAATGTAAATTGGAAAGAATTTCTTAACAATGAAGAATTGTATTACTTTTTAGAGTAAATACATCTACTACCCCCTGTATTATGGCTCGTTTGACAACTTACCCCCCATTGTTCAAAATGGTACAGGTTACCCCCCATTATTAGTTGGGTGAATTATCCTTAGGGTCTTGGAGACAATATTTCTTCTCTATAGAGTATGGTCCAGGAATTTCTCCTTATTAGAGACCTCTGTTTTGACAATTGTCTTTCCTACCCTTACTAACACTAAAAGACAAAAAAAGTGTGATGTCACTGTTTCTCTCTCCACTATCACTACCAACCGACCTCCGACCACCAATCACCGACCACCGACCACCAGTCACCGGTCATCGGAAAAAATATGGAGTATCGGATGAAATTGATGAGTATCGGAATAACTTAGAGTACTCTATAATTTTGATGAGTGCTCCGGATAATCTGATGAGTACTCCGTAAATTTGATGAGTACTCTGTATATTTGATGAGTATTATTAAAAAATCAAAGAATAAATTGTTTAAATAATAATTTATTCATTTTTTAATTTCTTTCATTCATTTTCAAATGAATTACACCATAAATAACAATTCAGACTAATAAAAATAAAAATAAACTAGCTAAATTTGGGTTGACCAGATCTGGTCAACTCAGATCTGGAAAAAAGAAAACAAAAAACCTATCTCTATCGGCAATGGAAGCTCGAAACAAAAAAAACCACGCACGAGCTCAACTAAACGGCGAAGAGAAACTGGCCTCCTTCTGCGATGCTGTATTCGCCGGAGAAGATTCAGAGTGAATGAGCAGTGATGAATAATACTAAGGACTAGTTAAGGAGAGGCAAGGACATGTTTACAATGATAAGAGAGTGTATTTATAGGTGTTAGGATGACCCTAGGTCGAAATTGGTGAGTAAAAGGTAAGTAATTTGAGTCCAAATCCAACTCAAATTCGTTTCCTAAAATATAGGAGATAGGATAAACACCGTTGTCTTGTTTTGGTCGTATCTCCTTCGTTATTGGTCCGATTTTCGCTTACTTTATACCGAAACGACCGCAGCAAAAATATCTACATTTTATATTTTATTTCTCATCCAAATTCTCAGTTGATTTGAAGTTATCTTCACTTTAATGGACTTAGTTGCAGAATTTCAGATTTACTTGACAGCTTTTACTTTCTTATTTTATCTCTACTTAATTTTATCTCTTGATTCCTTTCATATCTTCTTTACTTATCACTTTATTATTGATTTGACATTTATTTATATTCCATATATCTTTAAAGTTCCACATTAACATACAAATTAAACTAAATATACTCCAAAAATAATAATTCATCAAATTAAGACAAGAAATAAAAATTTATCAAAATACGAATAAAAATCTATAATCAATTAATCATAAACACCTAAAATGATGTCTCCAACCTAGATTATTATATCACAAATAGGGAGACATCTGGTATAATCTTAATTATTCGAAAGTAGCTTATAGTACCCCTAACGTGGTCGGTATTTAATACCGTAGAATAGCTTCCTAAGTCTACCCTGATGGGTGTTAGAAAGATATTACAGTCCCGACTAATATCATTACCTACTTTACCCTTAAAACGAATGCATTAGATTGTGTATTTTGGTGATTCCTTAGCGAATCTCAAGTATCTCTCTCAAATTTGTGTAATCTCTTTAATTTAATTTCTAGTTTATTTCAGTTAAAATATCTTGCGTTAGTAGTTATTGATTCAAAAATAAAACAAACATCTTTATTTTTTATTTATATTGCAATTAGTTCTACTTTATTATTTAAACATTTAAGAATAATCTATCAGTCATGTGAAGACAAAATTCTTTTATTTATTTATCAATTATTT
This sequence comes from Nemophila menziesii, assembly GCA_029959085.1. Taxonomy (NCBI): domain Eukaryota; kingdom Viridiplantae; phylum Streptophyta; class Magnoliopsida; order Boraginales; family Hydrophyllaceae; genus Nemophila; species Nemophila menziesii. The sequence goes on along the minus strand of JARWIR010000038.1, from coordinate 4,580,804 downwards.
AAAACGGTCCGTACATTTATGGTTAATTGCTTATCTTCTTTTGGTGATGATTTATACGACGTTTTAGGAGCCACCAATATCTACTTTAAAAGTATGAGTAATGCTATATATCACCCCTTCACCCCTTATGTGGAGCCTATGTGGAGGTTTCAAAAACCAATCATAATGTTTTTCTTTTTTAAATAACTTTTTTCTCTCTTTTTTATTTAATGCCACGTAGGCTCCACATAAAGAATGAAGGAGTAATATATATTATTACTCTAAAAGTATTATAATTACAGGTTAATAGGTTAAGAGAGGAAGAGAGTCATACAACTTTTGTCCATGGACGGACAAAAAGCATATATTCCACTATCCATATGTGTTCATTACAAATAAAATGATTCAGGTATTTGCCTTTTATACAGATTTTCATCATAACGGTTTGGTAAGTAACTGAATAATATGAAGAAAAATAATACCACCAACTCAATTATAAAAAATTATAAATACATCAATCATGTTACATTGCATTTGTACCTTGGCCTTTTTTTTGTCGTCATTTAAAATCTCATCCAAATCGGAAAAAGTGGAAAAGGTTTTTATGATCACTATCATTAAAATCGTATAAGAAAAGATCGAGTATGAAAACAAATGCCACTTGACTCCACTCCTTTTTCTATAAAAAGGTTGCGACTTAAATCACACAAGTAATTTTGGCTTCTTTGTTTTTTTGTCAATTTTTTTTGCTTTCAAGTAAGTGCTTTTGGCTAGATACAGTTCATATAAGCTTTTACCGACCAAAAACGCTCACTTTAATATCGGTCAAACAAAAGAATATCATTTAAATGCCTGCGGAAAAGAACTTAGAATCAGATTATAGAAAGAAGTAATGATATATACCACCTAATTCATACCATCCAATGACGTGGCGTGAATTGGTGGGTTACAAATTTTTAATCAAATCAAGAAAATAAATGCATTATTGATTTGTAACCAACCAATTCACGCCACGTCATTGGATGGTATTTGAGTGGTATGAATTTGGATGGTATATATCATTACTCGATAGAAAAAGAAAGACAAAATTTGCTGGCTCTCTTGTGGTAGGTGTTATAAAGGGAAGAAATATGAGTAAACCTAGCCTACACATATTAGTATGATTTATTAATAAATCAATTCTTGCTGAAATTAGGAGAAGGTTAGGTCTTTCTAATAGTTGGAAAATTGCTCATATTAATAGAAGGTTTAATTCGACTATTGATGCGCTTGCCAAATGTACGAGAAGAAATGTCGAATTGTCTAGATAGAAGGATTTTTCGTTGATCGCTTCTAATAATTTCATGTAATAACTATAAGCAACAGAGTTGTTGATGCGTTCCTCTGACAAAAAAAAATTAATGAATCAATATATGATTTCTTTTATTTTTCTTTAGTAATGTCTCTTTTCACTTGTTCCTTCTTATTTGGTTTAATTTTTTGTTCAAAACATTTCTTTGTTTGTATTTTCTTTAGTTATATAATACATGATGATCTACGTTGAATTACTTGTCTAACAATCTTTATTTTATTTTGAGTAGTGCTGGATATCACCCCAAATTACATCGCCTTTATATCGCCCCTTATGTGGACCAATCATAAAAGAGAGAGAAAATGATAAATCAGGAAAGAGAAATTACATGATTGGTGCATCTAAAATCCATGTAGGAGGCGATATAAAGGTGATGCAATTTGGGGTGATATTCAGCATTACTCTTTTATTTTTTCTAAAAGCATTGCAATACCATTACTAATTACCTTACTATATCATGATTTTTTTTTTGTTTACATAGGAGAGCCACTTTGGACTCGGAGTCATTGACTCGGTTCGAACTTGCACCACTAGATTGGTAGACCAAGGCCCTGGCCAGTTAGCTAATCCCATCTGGTTAGATCATGATTTTTTTTTGATATAAAAGATATATTCTTTTCCAAAATAACTAAACAAAGTTTACTTTTACAACAAAAATAATTTGAGATAATGACACTTAGGGTCTTGACCACACCCCCCTCTTCGAGTTAGCACCCCCACCTAGAGCCTCTTCTTACTAAAGACCTCAGCAACTTTTTTACACATGAACCCCAAAACCTCAATTACTAGACTACCCTTCTTTTGTTTTTTCTACACCTATATATACTAATTATTCCATTTCTAATTTCATTCACGTTGTAAATACAATTCCTCACATGCTTCTCTCTCCTCTCTCCTCTCCCCTCTCCTCTCCCCTCTCAACCACCACCGCCACCACCTAAATTGCCACCACCACCGCCACCACCTAAATGGCCACCACCACTGCCGAAATGGCCACCACCACTGCCGAAATGGCCACCACCACCACCATCTCCCTCGTACAGATCCAGATCCGCGAGCTCGTGACCACCACCGAAATGGCCACCACCACTCTCCTCCTTTCCTTCCTCCTGCGCAGAGCTCCGGCCATTCCTCCTTCCTCCAGATCTGCGAGCTCGTGACCACCACCACTCTCCTCCTGCGCAGAGCTCGAAATCACTTTGTTTGCTGCCATGGTGGTGAGCAGATTCCGGCGAGGTGAAAACGTTCTTCACCACCTCCTCGCGTTGGTTCACGTCGACGAAGAAGGAGGAATAAGACGCTGCAAACTCCACCACCGCACGTCACTGTAACTCCGACGTTCGAAGCCATGGCTGCTTCACGCGAGAAGAAGAAGAAGCAGATCGGAGCGTGTTCTAGCCGGAGGCTGCGGTGGTGTTCGTGATGTCGAGCTCGAGCTGAAGCTGCGGTGGTGTTCGTGATGTCGAGCTCGAGCCTGAAGCTGCGGTGGTGTTCATGATGTCGAGCTCGAGCTCCGACGCGTGAAGAAGAGATCCCGTTTTTTTTTTTTTTTCTTTGTAAATGGTTGACCAGATCTAGATCTGGTCAAACCAGTAGGTTTTTTTTTTTTACCTTGTAATAAAATGTGTAATAATTGTGCTTTTTTTAAATAATACACAATATTTTTATTGTTTTAGCATTTCCGATTGTGTGTTTTTAATAGTACCCCCAAATTTAAAGAGTACTCATAGAATTTCTTAGAGTACTCCGAGAATTTCTTAGAGTACTCCGAGTTTTTCTTAGAGTACTCCGAGTTTTATTAGAGTACTCTACATTTTTATACAATACTCTGCATTTTTCTGGCAGCCAGAGGTAGGTGGTCGAATTTTCAGAATATTCATTAAAATATATAGAGTACTCTACGTTTTTCTCGGAGTACTCTATGTTTTCTCCGAGTACTCTATGTTTTATCGGAGTACTCTATGTTTTTCTCAGAGTACTCTATGTTTTCTCCGGTGACCGGTGACTGGTGGTCGGAGGTCGGTGCCGGAGGTCCGTGGTCGGAGATCGGTGGTCGGTGGCCGGAGTTCGGAGATGGGTGGTAGATGGGTAGGTGGTAGGTGGGTAGTGATAGAGGAGAGAGAAACAGTGACATCATACTATTTTGTCTTTTAGTGTTAGTAAGGGTAGGAAAGACTATTGTAAAAAATGAGGTCCCTAAGAATAACAACTTTCAAAACACTACTCTATAGAGAAAAAATAGTGCTTCTAAGACCCTATAGATAATTCACCCAAATAATTTTTATTTAATTTTATCACAAACTTTGTTTTAAAGAAAAACTAAATTAATAATGAAAACCAAGCTTTATAATTTAAATTATTAATGTTAAAACCATCACGTTATTCTTCTTTAATAAAATAAATTAATATGTTCATAATTTTTTGTTTTAAGTTTTTACGGTTAATATACAATTTCCATCTTGTATACAAGGGTGCATTTAGGGAGAGAAGGGTCCCAAGATATAGTGAGATTTCGCTTATTTTAAAGAAGAAAGTATTAGTAAAAAAAATATTAACCCTA